>JBBBDQ010000191.1:15095000-15097500 GCA_037127315.1 Ascarosepion bandense
AAGGCTTGTTTTCATACTGTATCAAATATGATACGAATGGCCCTAGAGGGTTAAAAGTACATTGCGACACGCAAATTTCTGTTTTGAGATTTCTATCTCGTCATCAGGCGATGTTGGTTGTGAAAACGATTTGCATTTTCAAAGGACATTTTTGGTACAAGAATGGATATATTAAAGGTAATAGGATCTACTGAGAAATAATAAAAATAAAATTAGGTTAAAAGTAGGTTGACACTTTCACCGTTAGAGAGGGACAAAAAAGAAGGTATATACCCTAAAAATAGAAACTACTGGCCAATTTCAAAAGTGAATCTTTATTCTGATTAGTTAAAAGGAACACATAAATTTTATGTCCCCACATACATAAAGAGTAAACCGATTGTCTTTTGCATTTGAATGTAAATCTTTTTCACAACCAGCATCCAACATTGCCTGATGTCGAGATAAAAATATAGAAACCTAGAAATATATATATATATGTGTGTGTGTGTGTGTGTGTGTGTGTGTGTAATGTCTGCTCTTTTCCGGATATGTTGGTCGGTTTGGTTGAGCAGCTAATCCCAATTGCAAACCTCTGCTTAGATATATATTGTGCTTCTTAAAAATTCAGCCTGTGGTTTATGCTGCAACTATGCTGAACCAAACCTTATTTACGGTTTATGTGAGAGCCCTCATAAACCTGGTTGATTAACAGTTGGATAAGGCCACAATGACTTGTGACCGTGCCAGTACAACTATCGATGGCCTCTACAACAGTGTCGTCTACCTAATTTCATGGATAGCCCAGACTGTTTGTATTGTATTCTGGTATGAATTTTTTCGGTTTTTTTTTCTGGGCCCTTTCTCCAATTATCTTCCAAACATTTTCTATTAGATTCAGGTCGGGGCTCTGGGCTGCTCACTTCATTAGGGCGATTCCTTCTTCTTCTTCTTCTTCTTCTTCAAATAAAGCCATAACCTTCTGAGCCTTGTGGCAAGGTGCATTGTCCTGCATGAAAGTAGGAGATTTATAAAAATTATGGTGTAATCTTGATATCACATGCCACTGAAGAAGCTTTTGTAAATCACAGCATTGATATTGCCGTGTAAGCAGATGATAGGGCCAACTCCTGCAGATGAAATCATTTCCCACACCATCACACAGCCGCCACCAAACTTAACGGTTTTCTTGACACATTGAGAAGACAGTCTTTCACCTGTTCTACGGTGTACGTAAGTTTTGCCCTCTGAACCAAATATACTAAACTTGGACTCGTCACTGAAATGAACTGTATCCCATTGTGCGTCAGTTCAAAAAACGTGTTCAAGCATACTCCAGGTGTGCCCTTTGGTCTCGCTTTGAAATGAGAGGCTTCAAAGATAGAATACAAGCATGCAATCCTACATTTTTTTAACCTGCGATCAACTGTTTTCCTTGAGATCTTATCTGTGTCTTCATTAAATTTACGGGCAATTGATGTAGCAGTTTAAAAACGGGTTTTGTTTTTTTTTTTTGTAGATATTCTAACAATTATTCGATCTTCTCTTTGCGATGTTTTGGTTTTGCATCTAACGTTTTATCGGTTTTATACTTGCTAATTACACGATGAACGATACTTTTAGACCTATGAACAATATCAGAAATTTCTGAAATTGACTTTTTTCTTGATAGCGATAACGAGTTTTTTCTTCAAAAGAGAGCGTTTTGCGTGTAGAATTTGCCATATTGCTTAAAAGTATAGTCCTAATAATAAATGAACTTTTTCTTATTGTAAAAAGCTCTATCGAGTTTTTTTAATAATGTCAAAGGTTTATGCAAATTATTAACATCGTTCCTTAACTTTTCTCCAGTAGCTTATTTCTTTTGTTCCATTTAATCTTTATTTTAAAAAAAACTATTATGTAAATTTTTGTAACTTTGTATAATATTTATGCATTACACCCTAATCTTTATACGAAAAAAATCTCATTGCTAATCATGCATTACTTTTTAAGTAATACACATGTCTTTATTGTTTCCGTTCCTTATATTATGGCCACTACTAATATATATATATATATATATATATATATATATATATATATATAAAGTGTAAAGCTGAATATTATTCAGTCAGTTAAGTGCCATACGTGATACACATTTGGGCGATCATGTCTAAAAAGAGACATAACTGACTGGGCAGAAGATTATCCCGCAGAAGTTTACCATTGCTTTCTGAGGTGGACTGGTTGCCAGCCAAGGTTATAGAACCTTTATGCGTAAGTGAATGTAAGGAACTGAACTGGAATTCGAACTCGAATTCGTTCCGAGTCGATATCCACTGCACCTCAACGCACATTCAGGCCTCATCGGGAGATTAACAAATTAAAATAAATAATGAAATGAATGAAAGAACGGGAAGATAGGGGGGAAAAAACTCTTGATATGAAGATTAAACAGCACGTTCCAAGTAAGATCAGAAATCATACCTTGGATTCTAATGAACCTGTCCCAAATATCTATGGTTCTTTCATATGTGAG
>JBBBDQ010000191.1:15102500-15172500 GCA_037127315.1 Ascarosepion bandense
CCTATAATATAGCATTGAGGTATGTTCGTTCAATACTACCTTCATTGTGCGATTTAAAAGGAATGACTAGATAAGGTCAAACAATTGTCTAGTTATACCATAGCCCCGCAGCTTGCGTAGAAGGCCAGCATGCCAGACTCTGTAAAACGCTTTGGAGATATCTAGGGCAACAGTTCGGGCTTCGCCGTTCTCGTCGAGAGCCTGGTGTATATACTCAATGATGGTCGTGAGCATATCAGCAGTAGACCTGGTGAAGCGGAAGCCATACTGTTTGTCAGAGAAGAGTCTGTGGGCTGTGAGATGTTGAACCACCTCGGCGTTGATGATGGCTTCGAACACTTTTCCAAAAATTTGTAGGAGGCTGATAGGGTGATAATTAGAGGGGTCAGAGGGTTCACCAGTTTTTTTATATATTGGAACCACGGAGGAGGACTTCCAGCAGGCAGAAAAGCAAGAAGCAGAGAGGCAGTAGTTATAGAGTATAGAGGGGGTAATGTTGACGTCATTCAGTTGGACCTCACTTCGGGTGAGAAGTAGGGTAAAGATACTCCAGACGAGTCCAGTGTCGAGTTGGTGGAGAATCTGCGAGCAAAGCACTCAGCCTTGTCTGTTGTAGAGATACAAACTTCAAATTCGTTGATTAGAGTAGGGATTGGGGGTTTGCTGTTGTTCAGTACACTTTTACAGAGCCTCCAGTAGTCTTTGGAACCGAAATTACGGAATGCTATGCGCTACTTCATTCTGGCTGCAAACAGCAGCTTAGCTTCTTTAATTATCTTCTTGCACTCATTGCGAGCAAAGTCAAAATGCCGCCAGTTATGGTCTGACGCGTGACTCCGATAAAGACGGAAGAAGATTTCAATGGGCGATGGCGGCCGAAGAAGCGGGGAAGAACTTCTTGGCTGGGATGAAAGCTTCGATTCCAGCCCAAGAAGAGACCTCACCCGCACAGCCTTCAACGGGAAGACTTTGTTCCAAGTGACGTCACACAGAAAATCGCGGAATGAGTCCCAATCGGCTCTTTGATAGCAGTAATATATTCTGCTAGTCTGAGGTTCTTGGTTATCTATGTGTGTATATTATATAGGTCTGCGTATATATATATATGTGTCTATCTATCCATCTATCTCTATCTATTATCTATCTATCTTCTTACCAAAATTACACAACAATATTTTGAAATAAAGCGTAATTTTATTCAATAAAATCGCCATTGGCTTCAGGTTCATGACCTTAATGTTTTGCATCTCTTCTTCATAGTCTCTTTTTTAAATTGGTAAATGTTGCCATAATCCTTACCTTCTGTTCATTTTTGGTGTGATACGGAGTTCACCACTCGCTCAAGTGCGCCCCACATACAGTGATCATAAGGTTGCAGTCTGGGGAATTGGTGGTCATATATACGAGGCGATGTGATCCCTGAAATTGTTTGAAAGCCATCACTGGGTTCTCATGCTTGTGTGGCATGGTGCAGAGTTCTGTTGTCTGATGTAGGGTCTCATAGCATAACGCCGCCATCACTAGTGATCACTCCGTGATGTTGATTGGGTGCTTCATCCAGCTACTTCCGAATGATTTGCATTGTCCTCAGATTGACACCCAAACACTGAAATGTCCGTATTAGAGCTTCCGACGCGAATGCCAAACAATACAGCATGATTTTTCTAAGTTACTGACGGGGTGAATTGCGTCATGGGGCTCTTTTTCGCATAGACTGAAACAAACTGATCCTTCTATATTGTGCAGTCGACAAATTCAAAAACAAACAACGCGCAGGAGCGAAATTATGAATATAAAATGGTGACAATTTACACATCGCATCATGTGTGTGTGTGTGTGTGTATATATCTATTGTGTAATTGTATATATCATATTGTATGTGTATCGAAGCAGCAGATAATTTTCTAAAAATATATTGTTAAATAAATATATAATAACAGACAATGAATGTCTATTATGTTTAATCATGAGCCTTTCTAAACATCGTATTTTGGCTTTAATTTCAGGTGAAAATAAAGACAAAAATTGTTCAATATTTAAATATTTTTTTATTATGCTGGTTCTAGTACCTGAAATTCAAGCCAAAATACGATGTTTAGAACGGCTCATGATTAAATATAATAGGCATCCATTCTGTTGTATTTAAAATATGTGTGTGTGTGTGTGCGTGTGTGTGCATATTTTCTAAAATTTATCGAGAATAATAGTTTGACATAGAAATAGTATTCCAAAACTGGCTGTTATACTATCATTTACCTATACTATGACTGATTTACGCGTAAAACAGCCAGTCACCATGCAGTGCTGAGTGTTACGTCCTCACTTATTAGCATCTTTATATATATATATATATATATATATATATATATATATATATATATATATCCGGACCGATTTGGTATCAGTCGGAATGCCTACTCGTAAGCTATCGGCGCATAGCTGAGAGAGGAGAAAATGTTAGCGTGTTAGCAATAAATATATAACTTATCATCATTACTAACTATCTGGTGAAACATTGTTTTTGTCAATGTCGAAACAAATTGTACCATTTTAGTACTTATTTCATGTTCTAATGTAAAAGTTAAATGATATATTTCAGTGGTAAAATATTGAAACACTACTGTCTATGAGCCGTACACACACTATTCTTTAAATGTTATGACGTTCAACCCTACTTAATTCATCTCATTGAATGACCTCTTCATTCTTATGATTTAATTATTTTTTATATTCATTTTTTTTAATTTTTTTTATCTATCTATCTATCTATCTATCTATCTATCTATCTATCTATCTATCTATCTATCTATCTATCTATATATTATCAAATACGTTAATCACATTTTACTGCCTGATGGTGTTTTAACACCGAAACTTTATAGTTATTGAGTTACAGTATGCTATTATTGTTATTAAAATAATAATTACCATATATTTATGGTCTATTTTTGTAGTGAGCTTTTTTAAAATTAAATATCTATGGAATGTACTTCCTTTAGTAACCATTACTTATATATATATATATATATATTAGTACTGTGAAAAAGTATTAGGATATTATTTTATCTTTTATGAGGCATCAAAATAAAGTTTATAATCACCCCCTGTCCTAACACTTTTGCACACTACTGGTAGTGTGCAAAAGTATTAGGACAGAGGTGGTTTTCTTAAAAACCTCATTGAAATTCATTTACAGAGTGAAAAGCCAAGTAAATTGCTAATAAATATTGATTATTTAAAACTAGGTGTAAAAGAAATGTATTAAAAATAAGTTATATTTAACTTTTCCTATTTTCTATTAAACAAGTTATTTTGAATCTACTCATTATTCTATTATCCTTGGATATGACTGGCCTTTTTTTTATTCCCTCCTCTCGAATTGATAAATCTAATGTTACTTCGCAAGACACACTTTGGGAACAAATACAAGCTGCTTGTAAAATTACTTTAATTAAATTGTTTATTTTCTGTCAATATGCCTCATAAATGATAAAATAGTTCTCGTCCTAATACTTTTGCACAGTACTGTATACCCCGTGTTGACATCAGTATCCTTCTCTATTAAAGGAGGATACTGATGTCAACACGGGGTAGTGACGGTTTGTTTGAACGCAGTTAGATGCCTTGTAGACTGCGTTCAGTCCTGAAATAGTCACGCTAGTAAGTGTTGGTATCAGTGTCTACGCTTATATTTACACATTTTCTGTCACCAATATTGAAAGATTTACCCAATAAATATAGAATAACTTAAAACAATGTTTATTATGTAATATATAAATGTGTGTGTGTATAAATGTATGTGAGTGTGTATGTGTATGTATATGTATATGTATATATATATATATATATATATATATATATATATGGGTTTTGTTTAGCGGCAAATTAACCTGTGTGGGTTATTTAATGCCAAAAGGGTGGGTTTTAAGGTATTTTTTAATGTTCAGTTATATTAAGTAGGTTTTGATTAATTTTTTTTTATTTTAGAAACTGAAAATGTCTTCTAGTTTTGTATTCAAAAATGTATTGCTGGTAATAATTTTTTTGTCTTTTAAAAATGTATTATAGCAATATTTTTTTTTCTTCAAAACTGTATTGTTGGTAATATTTTTTATTCAAAAATATATATTTTTCTACAAAAGTCTATTTTTGTATTTTCATAGTGTTTTGACCAGTTTGGGGGTTAAATATTTGCCCATAGTTGGAACTCCTAACAGGTGCTACCACCCCGGGCCATGGTTGACCTGAGAACAACAGCAATTAAGAGGTGGTTGCTGGAATGTCTAATATTTCAGATTTGTGCGATTAACGGATTCGTTCAGCTTATGTTCTCATTCTGTTTAATCTACAAGGAATCGTATAAAATGCAAAAAAATTTCCTCAGTATTCCATTAAAATAGAAATGCGTTTCGAAGTTTAAACGTTTGATTCTATGTCAGAACACATCATAAATTTGAATTCCTATATACTAGGAGCCAAATTCTTTCATATATATATATATATATATAACATAAGAACAAGAAAGTAGAAAACGTATGTCAATTTTAATTGAACATGTTTCGCTTCTTCAGAGACCCGAAAATTTAAAAAATCATATTTTTTAACTAGATCTCTGAAGAAGCTGTAATAAAATCGAAACATGTTAGCCTGAGACACGTTTCCTACCTTCTTCTATATTTATTCTATCATCTTGTTGGATTCCAATTAAAATATTCAACTCATATGTTATCAACTAACGTGTATGTGTGTGTGTATATATATATATATATATATATTGCAGAAAGTCCCGAAGATTACCCAAATGATTTTAATAACCTACCTATTTAATTCATTTGTTTGAACATTATTTTTAATCGATACTCGTATTTGAAGTATTCTGTTTTTAAACAGTATATTTATAACTTCTACCGGCCTGATTATTTACGATAAATTTTGTTACGAAAATATGTGTTACTTGGCAAGATTTGAACCTGCGGCCCCGAACAACGTAGCTGAAGCCACCAATTGATCTGGTGCGTCTTAGACCGCTCGCCCCGAATGATTCTACATTCTAATAGTCTTGCATTATATAAGGCTTGATTTCCCTTCGATTAGAAATGTCATTCTATAGAAGGTTGTTGAGAATACTATATACCAAATATAGGAGCAGAGACGAAGTTTTAGAGAAAATGGAAAGAAAAAGGACAATTATACTTAACATCTAGAAGAGACATTTGAAATTTATAGGGCTTGGAAAAGTAAATGGATGGCGGAACAAGTTTTAGATTAGATAGCAAAAAAGAAAAAAAACATTTATGAAGAGGAAATTGTGGAAAGCCATTAAGGGACATATCACTTCTTCTTTTTTAATCAGATCACCCCGAGCAAGGCGATAACGCCACTGATGTGCAGGGGGCTACGTAAGAGTGAAAAGATTGGAAAAGAGAAAGCCGAAAAACACATCCTAAACAGGGAACAAGGGATGAGCCTCTTCACCTGTTCAATAGACGTGGGTGGAGTGTGAACCGGGCGATAGTTTAGTCTATCTACTCCAATTGAAAAAAAGAAAAGAAAAGAGAAAGCTGGAAACCACATCCTAAACAGGGGACAAGGGATGAGCCTCTTTACCCGTTCAATAGACGTGGGTGGAGTGCGAACCGGGCAATAGTTTAGAAGAATGATGATAATAAAAAGAATAATTCCTCGAAAAATTTCGGGACCATTCACAGTATTTTAATGATTGGTTTTAAGAAGAATACGAGATGTTACTGAGCCATTGCTGAAACCAATATTAGTGATCAACAATCAGCCTACAAATTTGAGGAAGCGAAAGGAGCCGAAAACTTTTCAGCATTTCCACTTTTATATTCAAACGATTTCTGATGGTCTTGAGGAAAGTTTTCTTATTTATTCATTTTTACACTTGGGTCCTGCTAATACAACTGTGTGCATTATTTGATAGATTTTCTGTTTGTAAATACGTGTGTATGTTTCTTCTTATGCATATATGTGTTGTATATGTTGTTATTATTATTATTATTATTATTATTTATTATTTATATTTGTCTTCACAACAGCGTGAGTTGGTGGGAGTAAGTGTGTGTGCATGATTATTTTGTGTAAATGGATATATGTTTTTGTGTATGCGTGTGTGTTGATGTGTGTGTGTCTGTGATTATTAAAAGTTGTTTAGTGTATGACTTTGTGTATGTGCAAATGGCGGCCATAAACTCTTAACATCTAACTGAAAGAATCATATAAATTTTAATTTTTGAAATATCCTCAGGGGATTTTATCGAACGCAATTATTTCTAAAATAAATGAAAGCAATTAAAAAATGTCGGGCGTATACCAGAACACGTAAAGATCGTTTGTTTCAGAGACAAAATCGAAGTGTTATATTGACACAGTCAAGCGAAATATGTTGCCATTCGTGAATTTTATTTTAATTTAGCGAACGTTTTGATAACTAGGAAATTTCAAGTAACAAATATAAATCGGTAATCATTCGTTTTCACTTTTACAGCTAGCTTATCAAGTATTGAACGCTTGCCTTTGTATCAGACATATGCGCTTAATTCTTGAACAGACAACTACTAAGATTCGAGATTTTCTCGTACATGTGTTTGTAAGCATGTGTAGGTATATCCGGTTTCGGTAATAAGTGAATATCTGTCAATGCGCATGCGTGCATTAATGTACGCATGCGCATATTAGTGCATTCGGGAACGCCTATAAACGTTTGTTTTAGGCAATGCTTGCACCTATTGAAAGGTAAATGGAAGTGAAAGTCGCGTCATACTCAGGGAATGTCATGCCTACCACGTGTCAGCCAGCTGTTTGCAACATGACATCAGCGCATTATCTATGTTTCTTACCTGTTTTATTTCATGAACAATGGGATCTACAAAAATTTATCGTAAATAATCAGGCCGGTAGAAATAAATTTATAATACTGTTTGATTATTATCGCAGTGGCGATTGTGGAACACTGAAAGTCCGGGGTGGGGGGCGTTGCCCTTAGGGGCAGAGATTGTTTTGAGGAGGAGGGGGAGAAACTCAAGCAGTGTCTTCATTTTCATACTACACCACTATCGTATACACAATTTAGGAACGAGTTTTAGTATGTTACTTCACTAAACTAAACGGAATAACTTTTCATTCATTACTGTGAATATATATATTAGTTTTAAGGTATACTATACTATGAATAAAAGTGATCAATTATATATAATTCGGATATAACTAAAAATATTTCTGTAAAAGGACAATATGAGTAAAAACAAAAATGCATGATGAAGTCTATCAGAGGACGAAACGTGTCGTCTAGGATAAGGTTTCCTTTTGTTTTTATATATAAATACGACAATATTTCTTAGTATAATAAACATTATATTTGGTCGTTGCACGTGTTTGAGTTGACATTCATATTTTTTTTTTTCATTTTTATGTGGTGGTGTTTTTTATTTTGTTTTTTTAGTTTTGTTTTGTTTTTATTTTTATTTTGTTTTTGTTTTTTTTTTTTTTTTTGTTTTTTTTTGTTTTGGTTTTTGAATGGGCAACTTTTTTATTACCAATAAAATTAATATATTAATTACCGGTCGAAAGATAGAGAGCCCTACTAAATAAAATGTCTTCCGATAGAAAAAGAACCTCTATTCCTTTTTTCAGACAAAATAATCACTTTTAAGCTATTACTTACCGTTAGGTTAGGTAAAGTGGTCCAAGTAAGTCTGAATTACATTATTTAAGGAAAGCACCGCTCTCGTTTGGGACATTTCCAAATCTATATCTATTAAATTTATTTTCGTGCCAGAAACGTAAACGAAATCATTTTTAATCAAGTAATACATAATATAATCCGATAATATTTCTTATTAGTATAAACGTTATATTTAGTGACTCCATATATTTTTATACACATTGCTGATTAATATTTTGTGTGTGTGTGAGTGTGTATTAATATTTACCAGTCACGAGATCAAGAGTCCTACTTAAGAAAAATGTACCTCTCCACCGGAAATGTATTTCTATTCTTTTTTTTCTCTCCATAATTACACTGGTTAAAAATAATTGCCTTCTTGAAAAACGTACCCACTAAACATAAAGTTTATGATAACTATATATATATATATATATATATATATATACAAAAATCTAGAGTGAGCCAAAACCTACCGCGGTTTCACACTACGGATCGTCAGGGCAATTATATCTTTTCTTTCGTACTTTGTATTGAGCACTTTTTCTTATGTTTGGTTCCGTTTGGGATTTTTTCTTTACTGCGGAGTATTGAATGTTTTGTTCTTATTCCGCGGGTATCTGTTTTTTTCTCCCCATTTATCCGACGTCTTAGTACACCGGGTTGTAACGGATTTAGGTTCTGTTTGTTAATGGTTTTTTCGGAGGTTTATTTTAGTATAAATTTACGGCCTGCATACTTACAGAGTCTATTTAGTTATTATATATATATATATATATATATATATATATATATATATAAACTTATTTATAAATGGAACTTTGTCTGTCTGTGTGTGTGTCCGTTACCTATAGACACCGAAACGGCTGAACAGATTTTCTTGAAAATTTACACAGTTGTACTATAAGCGTCTGCGAGTGGTCTTAGCTAGGTTTTGTGTCGAGGTACCCCCCGATAAATATCGAAAATCGATAATCGAAAAAATCGGGTTATAGAAGGAGTGGTCCGATTTTAATCAAATTTGATACACTCGTAGATAAAGACATAAGAAAAAATATTCAGAAGTTTCAAGGTTTCAGTTCTTACAATAGTGCAGAAAGTCGATAATATATATATATATATATATATATATATATATAAGGCAAGATGTTTGTGTGTGTGTCGGTTTATCTGTCTGTATGTTTTTTATACAAATCCCCAATTTTTATCCGATTCTCACCAAACTTACACAAATATTCTTTAGGGCCATGGATTAGTCTTAATGCTTTCATTACACCCGGGCAACGCCGGGCTATATATATATATATATATATAAATGAAGTTTCGTCGCAAGCAAAGTGCTAAGAAACAATTGAAAGGAAAATTATGGAAAAGAGCGGGAAAAGTTTCGAAATTTCTGAAGTGAGAAATCATTTACAAGCATTAGAGGCTAAAATATGGCGTATAACAACTATAAATTTGAATTCTATTTTCTTAATTCAAACAGTAATGGACACACTTAGACGTTCATAGAATTTAATCAAGCAAAGAAAGGTAAATTTTCGTTTTAGGTGCCGAAGGCTTTTCCTTCCTTAAAATTTATCCAAAATAGCATTATTTCTGTGCAAATGTATATGCTGAACTCAAATCAACAACTAGTTATTGAAGAAACCTACCTTTTTTTTTCTTTTTTTTTTTTTTGAAAAAAAAAAAAAGACGAACTATATCTCACACTTTTTCTCCCCCGTAACTCTAACGCAGTCAGGTAATTAACTGCTGAATGTCTTTTGGCGTAGGACAACAAATTTCGGTCGATTTTTGGTCGATTTTCTTCCTTTACTGAAACTTCTGGCGATGTACTTCCTGTAATGAAAGTAATGCACTATTGTATTTCTATGCTTATTACTTTCATTACAGGAAGTACATCGCCGGAAGTTTCAGTAAAGGAAGAAAATCGACCAAAAATCGACCGAAATGTGTTGACCTACGCAGTACGTTATTCTGCAGTTAATTACATTACTTCGTGAGAGTTACGAGAGAGAAAAACTGCGAGATATAGTTCGTTTTTTATGGACCTTTAACTCAAAAAAGGTAGGTTTCTTCAATAACTAATTGTTGATTTGAGTTCAGCATATACATTTGCACAGAAATAATGCTATTTTTGATAAATTTGAAGGAGAAAAAGCCTTCGGCACCTAAAACGAAAATTTACCAAAAGAAATTCATCCTGACACGTAATGTCTATTTCGCCTTCAAAGTATTTTAGGCGTCTATACAACCATGCTCAGAAAGGGTTGCGACCAAAACGTACTATATTCAGTTCGCGTATGCTGTTCAAATTCCTATAATACCTGGGTTTATTGGAGTAAGTTCGGGTTGAGACACTGGAGAGCAGAATTCGATTCGAGCTCACTGCATTCATTTACATGCTAATAACCCCGGGAAAGGTATCCCTATCCCCCTCCTCTCTAGCCATGAGTAAATAGCAGGACAGACTGGCTCCTGTAGCCTTCTTTGGTCATCAGTCTAAGAGAATGATAACTGAATTCAAACCAGCCTGGAGAGCGTTGGGTTCCATCACGCTGCCTTACCAAGGAAACACAACTGTTGTGACTGCAACAAATGTGGTTCTCCTACGACCCTACGTGATCATAATATATTAGAAAGAGAATTAATGGATTTGTTTGCAATCCGACATTTTTAATACTTCGAGAACAATCTAAACAAGAGTGTGTGCATTCCTTAAAAGAGAAAGAAAGAATGTAACTAAATTATGTTTTCTATAACCGAGGGGTTTAAAGCACACTGGAACAAACTGTATTTTTTTTTGTTTTTTTTTTTGTTTTTTTTTGTTTTGTTTTGTTTTTGTTTTTTGTTTTTGTTTTTGGTTTGTTGTTTTTTTCTACAAAGGGTGGTGCGAAGTTTCAGATTCTCTCGGAGAGTACATTTTCTTTATTAATATTTCTCGAGTGAACAAGTTGCTAGGCGTACCTTAATACACACTGCTTAAATTAGCAATGGGATGTGTATTTCAAACATGAGTATCCACTATAAATAACGTTATAAATAATACAAATATACAGATACTTGCATGTAGTTTTTCTGACAAAAGTAAAAAAAAAAATTGCGCAGCCATAAATACTTATTTCTTTCTTATGTTGAAAAATGTTATAGTTAGTGGATACGTGATTGAGTACACGTTTGTTTTTAAACAATAATTGATGTCTACTAAGCAGGATTTTGTAATGTCTGATAAATGAAGTACGTAGAGATCTCCTCTATTAATTAAAAAAGGCAGAATTGTTATGATTGTACACTAGATGGCTGCTTAAATTACTATATTTACCATAAAAAGATATTATATAAATATAAACGCTTGAATTTTGATGTTGAACATCTTAAATATATTACGAAAATTGCGAGATATTGTAGGTTTAAACTTAATATATGCATAAAACTAAAAAACACACAAATGCATTTATATATATATATATATATATATATATATATATATATATATATATATAAACTTATTTATAAATGGAACTTTGTGTGTGTGCCCGTTACGTATAGACTCCAAAACGGCTGATCCGATTTTCTTGAAATTTTACACAGTTGTACTATAAGCGTCTGCGAGTGTTCTTAGCTAGGTTTTGTGTCGAGGTACCCCCGATAAATATCGAAAATCGATAATCGAAAAAATCGGGTTATAGGAGTGGTCCGATTTTAATCAAATTTGATACACTCATAGACAAGGACATAAGAAACGATATTCAGAAGTTTCAAGGTTTCAGTTCTTACAATAGTGCAGAAAACCGATTATATATAAAAGGTAAGATGTTTGTGTGTGTGTGTGTCCGTTTATCTGTCTGTATGTCCTTTATACAAATCCACAATTTTTATCCGATTCTCACCAAACTTCACACAAATATTCTTTAGGCTGAGTCTGAGCTCCAGGACCATGGATTAGTTTTAAAGCTTTCATTACACCCAAGCAACGCCGAGCTATACTGGCAGTGTATATATATATATATAAGAAAATGTAAGGAAAAGGTGTCTTTAATCTAACATGTTTCATTTTAACAAGCTTCTTCAGAGATTCTTTAAAGACGAATGATTTAAAAATCTAAGAGACTGTATGTTGATTAAGATATACATGTCAATGTTAGATTAAAGATACTTTTTTCTACTACTTCTTTACTTATTCTATTCATCTTGTCGGATTCCGATCCATATATTCAACTTGCTATATATATATATATATATATATATATATATATATATATATATAGTATCTATTTTCTGTATATATGTTCTGTGTGTGTATACATACATACATACACATATATATATATATATATATATATATATATATATATATGGTAATATAACATTCTTTATGTGTGTGTTCTTATTATATATATATATATATATATAATACTTTATAGTAATAAGTAATGTATATATAGAGAAAGAGAGAATATTAATCATATATATAGTATATATATATAAGCACTTTGACGTTGCATCCATTTTGATTGTCTTGCAGATACGTCGCTAGCTTGTAACAAATTTACTTCCCATCAAAGATTGACTGAAGTGTTACTCTAAATGCATGTGGATATATATGCTTACTTACTAAGAATTAGTCTAAATTTGTGTGTGATGCCATCTAGTTTTCAAGTATACTATGTTTGTAGAGTAAATGTTTTCATTATCCAGAATAGAGCGTGTGTAATTATAAAATGGATGGACACTGATGTCAACATAGTGGCGCCTGTCTGTTTCTTGCTTGAATGCTATCTTAAGGCTATCTGTTTCAGATCATAGGTAGACAATTTATATGTTCGTCATTAGGGAATTATGGTTAACAAGATCAAAATATAATTTAATTAAATAATTCATTGACTGAGGAAATAAATAATAAACGAATATACTGTACGACTGAACACATAACCACAACATAGTGTGATAATAATAATGATAATAATAATAATTCGTAGCAAATAATTGATAAATAAATGCAAAATTACACTAGATTAATTAATAATAAATGAAAGTAATTTAAAAATTAGCCACAATAATTATAAAATAATCGCTTTCTGGCCTATAATTCGTTTAATTCCATAAAGACCAGAATAATTTAAAAGAATTGTTTCCTCCTATTCAATAGTCGTTACAATCACACAAACCTGAAATTACTAATCTTGTTACCGATAATGCCCTAGTGATTAATATAAATTATATAAGTAATCGTGCTATACTCCAACCTAAATGGCCTAAACATTACATACAAGCATTAAATATACTATCGCCCTACGCTGTTGACATCAGTGTTCACATCTCTTTATATATATATATATATATATATATATATATATATATATATATTGTGACTCAAATAGTAAGTTTGTATTTTTGACCAAAATTTTCTTTAAGGCTCTTGTAAATTATGGGTCAATGTTTTTATGCCACCTATTTAACCAGAGTGCAATAAAAAGATAGATTATAAGAACCGTTAAGGAAAATTTTGGTCGAAAATACAAATATATATATATATATATATATATATATATTCGTGGAAAAAAGTTTTCGTTTGACACGTTTCGACCTTTAGGACTTCATCGGACTAAATTTGTTATGTAGGTACGACTACACATGCGCACGTACGAGGGATGCGGAAAATTATATATATACTTGTATTTTCGGCCAAAATGTTTCTTAAGGGTTCTTGGAAATTATGACTTAATAAATGTTCTTTTTTTTTTTTTTTATTGCACTCTGGTTAGATAGGTTGCATATAAACATTTATTGACCCATAATTTACATGAGCCTTCGAGGAAAATTTTGGTCGAAAATACAAACTACCTACCAAGTCTGCGAAAGATCGAAGGTAGGTCGTGGTATGTTATGGCTACATTTCTTTTTATATACCATAACATCACTAGCCTTAATATATAGGCTGTACTTGACAAGACATTTTTGGATATCTCTTAAGCTGGGGCTTCCAGGGATTCTTTCAATGTGCTGTTTTGTTCCTTTTTTTATAATTTTAAGCACACCTACTATCACTGGTACCACTCTTGTTTTCAGTTTCCACATTTTTTCTTTTTCAATTTCCAGATCTTTATATTTTGATAGTTTTTCAAATTCCTTGGTCGCTACGTTACAATCCGCTGGACAAGCAATCCGTTAGTAAACAAGTTTTTCTTTTTAGTTTTTGTTAATTTCCGGGCTATTTGCTTCAATTTTCCTGTCTGTGTAGATGGTGTAATCCCAGGGAATGGTGAATTCTTTTATTTCTGTAACCGATGCTAGGTTATGACATACCAGCGTTTGTTTACATATTTTCAAAAGTGTTTGCACATTGTCCACTGTAAATATTGCCCCACTCAATCGTGGCGACTTTTATATTCATTTAGGCCAAATACAGAACATCCTGAGATTAGATGGTCTATTGTTGCCAGGTAGTTGTCACAGAACCTGCATTTTGGATCCACATTATTTTGTATATTTGCCTGAAAGTTCCTAGTGAAAACTTTATTATTATTAACAACCTAGAAAAACGCTGCAAGAACTACTTAACAATAGAACAATTAATATCATGCAAACACCACTAGCAAAATCAGCGAGAATGCTGAAGAGTCCTGGCGGATTGAGAATAGTTACCATTACTTGGACCCAAGTTAAAAAAAAAATACTGTTAGCACGAAAACTCAAGTAGTAATCATAAATATAATAATTTATTACCGTCTTGAACAATTTAGGCTCTGATGTAAATGCCTGGCCTACTCTAAATCATACTGGGTGTCATGATGGGTATACTTCTTCTTCTTCTTCTATGTGCCCTGTTCTTTCAGGACGTAGGCGATTATGGTTCTTGACGTCTCCCTATCCCTTGTGGCTCCTAGTATGTTTGTTCCCGTTACTCCTGTCAACCCCCGTTCCGTCAACCACCTGATCAGGCCCTGCAAATATGTTATCCACTGCCTTCCTCTGTCTCTCTTTCCTTCTATCTGGCCAGTCAGTATCAGGTTCTCCAGGCTCTCCTTCCTCATTGCGTGTCACAGGAACTTCAGTTGTCTCTTCCTGATGCTCAGTATCAATTTCCTCTTTGTTGACATTCTTTCCAACACCTCATCGTTGCTTGCATGCTCAGTCCATGATATCCGCAGCATCCTTCTGTAGAACCACATTTCCGCTGCTTCCAGTTTTGTCCTCGTTTTCGATTATATTGTCCAGCATTCACTGCTGTATTGAAGAACTGACATCACGTAGCAGTCCAGCACTCTTTTCTTTGTTTCCAGTGAGATTTTCCTGTGTATTAGTATTTTGCTCAGATTCTGAAACGCGTCCTTTGCCATGCCAATTCGCCTTCGGATCTCCGTGTCGTACTTTCCATATACTAGGCTTCGTATATTTATACACCAGCACTATTTTGTTAATGTGCTGTTCTCTCCCGCAACAACAATAATAATGTACGGAACCTCTCATCTACTTGGGAGAGTATTATCAATGTAAAGGAAATATGAAGACTGCACCTGTTAAGTATGACTTACCATCATGCTTTAAATCTCGGTGAAGTGATTATACTGAGCAGGTATCGAATAATAATTGAAGAAAAACAGTAAATGCTGATAAAACGTTAATCAGAGAATGTAGCAATAAAAAGAAAACTCGACAGGGTAGTAAGTCATACACTGGTAACTGTTTAAACGATTGGGTTAGATCATGTAGACAAATGCTTTCAGCACAAACTAGAAACTGTCCTGAAAAATCACAAAAGAGTTTTGGATTGCAATCTCCAAATCAATCATCACATCCAAGCAAGAATTTTAAATTGAATTTAATTTCATGTCCTTTGATGACGTAGATGATAATATCTCTCCACAAATTTCTTTCTTATATTTTTTGCAAACTGCCATAACTTTTGAGAGAAGATAGCTGAACAATTTCGAGTTGCTTTCTCCATGGTTATGAATGAAGTTTTCCTTCTTCTAGACTGGTTGCCAATCACTTAACGATGGTTAATGAGTCACACACTGAGAGCTGTGCAAGCGACTTGGGTTCGACCATGTAGACAAATCATATTAGTACAAGTCAGAAGCTGTCTTTCAAAACGAAAATCACGGGTTTTCGAGAATTAAACCAACCATTTTATCTAACTAAGCCAACTAGCTTTGATAACAAAAACAAAGAAATTGTCTGATTGGGGATATAATTGTGTTGAAATAAGCAATGAATGTGAAATGTGAAAAATTATTTGGACTTGTTCGAGAGCTTAGAAAGACATGGATTACGAAGGCTATAATAATAGACACACTTGGGAAAGAGACATAAGACAAGAATGTATCTTCTCCATGGATGTATTTAACCTGCCAGGAAACGAAGTTAACAATATAAGATAGACATATGACACGGTAAAGATGACAGGCAGAGAATGAAAACTTCAGGAACTTCTACACTAGGTTGGAAAAGAGAGTGAGAAGGAAGGTGAGTTGGTTGGTTGTTTTGTTTTTATGGCATATCAACCTCGGCGGGTCATTTATTGCCAACTAAATTTTATTTATTTATTGCTGGTAATACCTTTTTCTTTCAACAATTTATTGTTGTTTTTATATAAGTTTTGTGTCTAGTAATACTTTTTCTTTTCGAGTATCAAGATTCATTCGGATTTGATTTTAAGTGCAGGGTCCCCAATCCTACCCTTGTTATTTAACCCATAACTGGAGAGAAGGGATAGATTAATACCTTTCCCGAGGGTACCAGTGCTTAAGTGAATGCAGGGTATTCAACTGGAATTCGAACTTGGCTCACCGATTTCTCTTTCCGAGCCGATATCCACTGCACCACAAACGTGACTAAACGCTTACAGCACCTGGTATTACTAAGCGGTCACCCATCTAAGTACTGACCAGGCTCAACGTTGCTTAAGTTCGGTGATCGACCGAGATATTCAACGTGATATGGCCGTAAGCCTGAGAAGGAAGAACTAACCATCAATTGTAATAAAAACAGAATTTATGGATATTAGCAAGAGGGACAGCTGAAGACGTTAGTTACGAATTGGAGAAGTCAAATTGAAGTAACTGGAAGTGTTTTATCAGAAAATGGAAAACGCAACCCCGAAATCCGACGGCGCATTGGAATAGCTTACAAAAGCTAAGCAAAGTTTTAAGAAACAAAAGTTTTAAGAAACAAGTTTTTTAAAAACAAAGAAAAGAGTGCCGGACTGCTATGTAATATCAATCGTCATATATGCTAAAGATGTTTGAGGTAACAGCTGTGGTCCTAGAGAAGTATGATAAATATTCTATGGACGGAACATGTGGATAACAAGGAAGTTTTAAAGAAAATGCGAACAGAAAGGACAATTATCGTATATACGCAAGTGTAGAGCAGATTTTATAATCATTTTTACGCAAAAAATAGGGTGTCGCAATATGCACAGGTATTTATTTGGAAGAGGTTAAGAATCATGCGTTTCGGTGAACGGCTATACTATAAACAGGTAATTTTTTCTATTAGGGGTTAAAAATTCAAGAAAAAACAGTTCAGGGATTGCACTGTACATGAAGTTGGCTTATACATTGAGAAAAACAGTAACAAAACAGAACGTATTTGTCTATATTTCTGAGATGAGGTAGTATTTACAGTATTCGGACTATTGTTCTCATCTTTGTTGCCATTTGTAAGACGTTTCAGCCGTTGTAAGCTCCGGCCTTCTTCAGGTGCTAGTAATATAGAACCGAACCCTTTATTACAATCAGAACAGAACGTGCTTGTGCAAATGGATGGCAGAACATAGATTGGAAGGATAGTAAGGGAACAAACATTGCTTAGAGTTACATAGAATAGGAAGTCATTATTCTTGTGCAGGAACACTACACATAAAAGATTTAAAATTTACAATGAGTCGTTTGTCCGGAAAGTAAAACAAAATGTAACCAACCTCGGGCAATGGCACTTTAAGCTCCTTAGAAGTACTTTCTTTGAGATATCGCACATGTTTTTCGTGACCTTTCTATTTTTCTTAATGCCGTTCTCTTTAATCTCGTCCACGGCATTTCAACAATAATTGTAAGTTCTGGAAATGCCAAAGTTATATATGGACTGTACTGAAGACTGGCACAGCTGAATGATGCAGTGTTTTGCTAAATACTAAAAAAAATAATTAAATCTACACAAAATGTGAATAACTTGTTTACTTGGTCAGAAGGAATGCAACAGCCACACAAAAAACAATGCCGACTGAGCTAACCAACAAAGAGTATTAGATGTCAACACACGTCAAAAGTTGCGCAACCGGTTCTCGGTATATTTATAATGATTAAACATGTGTTTCGTCCCTTGATGAGACTTGGTATTTGTTGCATTTCTCTTCTAACGATACACAAGATTCTATCGAAAAATTATATTTTATCTGAAAATGTCATTTCCAGAGACATACGTAGTTTTTTTTTCACTCTATCATTCAATTACCCACTTAGCCTTATATATAGATTTAAATATCATATTTTCTTTATATATATATATATACACAAAATATATGTATTTTCAATCGAACAAGCTACAGCAACAAAATTGGTACAGCATAACACTTTTCTACATGTTTTGCCCTCAGTGTGACTGCCTTCTCCTCTACTTTGTATTTTAAAGCTTCATAAGCGACAACTGATACTCGCCTACTTTCAAACCAGTTTGGGATGATAATAAAGTCATATTTAGTTTCTGAATTCTGCTTCAGTGGTTTTGAGGACCACTTTAAAAATGCTTCAAAATTTCAATTCTGCCTAAAATTATTTATCTTTTTGTACGTGGCTTCCCTCTGTCTTTTCTACAAATATTTTCATGGCAACTGCTCTGATGGGCTTCTTTTCCTGGTGCTTCGACCACATGAAGTTAAACGCGCTGCTAGGTTGGTATTTAGGTCCCACTCATTAATCGTTGAAATAAGTAAATGTTTCGTTTGCTTGCTTCCCTTATAACTAAAATCTTCAAACATACGAGTTACAAACATCAATTGCCCTCTTCCATTTTCTTGATTCCCATCGATCTATTATTTTTTCTTCGGCATCCCTTGTCATCTATCTATCTATCTCTCTATCTCTCTATCTATCTATCTCTATCTATCTCTCTCTCTATCTATCTATCTCTATCTATCTCTATCTCTCTCTCTATATATATATAGATATATATATATATATATATATATCTCTCTCTATCTCTCTCTCTCTCTCATATATATATATATATATATATATATAATCTCGTGTGGCGGTCCTGCCTTGCTTGGGGTGAAATGATTGTAAAAATTGGAAGCTGATCTCACAGATTATCTACAATCTGCTTTTTTTTTGTTTGTTTGTTTTTGTTTTGTTTTTTTTTGTTTTGTTTTTTTTTGTTTTTTGTTTTTTGTTTTTTGTTTTTTCTTTTTATAATCGTGTCGCCTCAAGCAAGGCATTTTACTGCCACTGTTGAGCAGGGGGTTATAAAGGAGGTAAGTTATGAGAAAGAGTGACAAATTACAAGGGGTGTCTGAAAGAGGGTAAGAAAAGGATGAGAATACTGTTGAAAGTGAAGTGGACGAAGAAAGAATCATGAGAGAGAGAGGGGAAGCAAGTTAGTGAGATAGGAGATGACTATTGACCTTACATTTGAATTCTTGAAGATTGTAGCTGTCGGGAAAGTAAGTAAACGGAAGGGAATTCCACAGGCCGGAAATGTGAAAGAAGAACCTACTGGAGTAGAATTTGTGTTAACAATTTTGTGGTTTCACAGTAAAAGGATGGGACCTAGTTGCTAATCTTGTGAACTGGGACATTGGTTTCTCAATTTTAACACCTCCTAAAATTGAACTGTTCTCTATTAATCATCTGAGAAATCCCTTCCTGCCTTCCATCAGCAGGAGAGTTACTCGTTAAATCTTCTACGGCTGACATTTTCCGCTGATCAACTGCTAGGTCTGCTGCTAAGAAAGTTACTTCACTGTCATGTTAGAGAATGTTTTTCTCCAGAATCTGTCATACATATTTGTAAGTCAACCAATCGTTCATGCTTTGAATATTGCTGTCACATATGGTATGATGTTAGTGTTTTATATTATAGAGATTCTTGATAAAATCCCCAAAAGAATCTGCAATATTATTGGTCCTGACATGGCATCTCGGCTTCAGTTATTGCCGCAATGTAACTTCCCAGTGACTTTTCTATAAATACTTTGGTGGTAATTATTCTGAAGAACTTTCATTTGTTGTACCTAAACATTTTGAATTTAAGCGCAGTACTAGATTGGCGGCAAGGTTTCATTATTTTTATGGCGAAATGTAACCGTAAATTCTATGCCATTAGTTTCTTCTATCGCGCTTCTCACTTATGGAACTCTCTTCCAACTTCTTGCTTTCCAGTAAATATTCATCTTAAAAAATTTAAATGCCATGTCAATCTTATTTTTTGTTCTTTTCTTGTTCTGTCTTTAATAGTATTTTTCTCATATTCTCTAACACTCAGTAACCCCTTGCGTCTTAGTGCTGTTATCGCCTTTCTTGGTGTGAAATGTTAAAGAAAAAAACAATATTAACTCTAAAAATGGGGATTCAATTTTGTAATAGATATTAGGTCGTATCAAAAGTATTTTCGTTTTTCAGGCCCTTTAAACATCTAAAGACTCTCTATGACTATTTTACGTTATTATTGGCTGAGTAGCACGTCAGCGAAGTGACGTTGGGGTACAAATATTTTCTTCTATGTCCCTTCAGGACGTAGGCGATCATAGCCTTCTATATCTCCCTTTCGCTTGTAGCTTTTAACTCCTTCTCTTGTTATACCACTCACCCTCCCCGCTCCGCCATGCATCTGCTCAAGTCCATCAAGCATGCCACGCGTTGCTTCCTCTTGTCTCTCCTTCCATTTATCCATTCTCCAAGCCCTCTTTCCTCATTACATATCCCAAAACCTTCAGCTGACTTTTCCTGATGTTTTTCGTGTCCATCCTCTCCAAAACCTCGTTGTTGCTCATATGTTCTCTCCTTGGTATCATCAGCATCCACGAAGCCCAATATGCCCAGCGTGAGGACCAGTTTACTGATGGTATACCAGGTACATACATCAAAACTAAATATGCGCAATATTGTAACAAGTTTTGATAAATGCAGCGTATAACCATGCAGGTGGGACCGGGTTAGAAATATCTTCAGGCCGGGTAACCCAGTCTACTCGGGTTTTCTCCAGTTGAAGGTGTTATTATGTATAAAGACTTGACTTCCAAGTTGCTTTGACTGCCTCACCCTTCAAACATACAAAAAAAAAAAGACAACCCGCTCGACAACTGGCCATAATGCTTTCAAAGTAGACTCGCTCGTGAATAGAGATACACAGTGTATCAGCCCACAGGAAGCATGCCTAACTGGTTATGGTCAAGCAAATTATAAGCAAATCTATGGTACTGCACTGGATATTTACTGTAGACAATCTTAATTCACCAAGACAAAACATGTATAAGTTGACACCTCCAATTAATTAAGATCATGAGCCATACCTGGTGGAGCATTTATTATTGTTATTAAGCTAATGTTCACCTAATACAAGGTCTATCAGTTACTCAATGTAGAAGGTTACTGAATGTGGTTGTTTTACGGACGTAAGAATTGTAGATTATACGTTTTTTCATTTTTTTTTTTGCTTTTTTTCTTTTTCTTCTTTTTCTTTTGTTTTTTTTTTGTTTGTTTATGCTTTCATTTTTTTTGCTTTTTTCTTTTTCTTTTGTTGTTTTGTTTACTTTTGTTTTTGTTTACTTTTGTTTTTGTTTACTTTTGTTTATTCTTCCTTTTTTTTGTTTTGTTTTGTTTTTTTGGTTTGTTTTTTCTTTTGTGTTGTTTCTTTTGTTATTTTTTTCTTTCATTTTTTTTTTTTTGTTTTTGTTTAGGGGCATATCAACCACTGTTTTTGTTTGAATTTTAACCCCTACCAGAAAAAAATTTAATTCCGAAATATAAATATTTTAAAATAGTTTTATGGCTTCAAATACAGATAAAATGTTTTGTTGGTTATTCTGCCTTAAAATGTACTGTTGCTAATTATACTATAGATATGTATCGTTGGCAATCTTTTTATATAAAAATGTATTGCTTGTATTTTTTACTATAAAAGTGTATTTATATATTTTCATAGGGTTTTGGGGGTTCACTATTTGCCCATAGCTGGGACCATAACAGGTACTACCATCTCGGGTAAAGATTGATCTGGGAACAACTGCAATTTGTTGCTGGGTGTAGTTTATCATCAGATCTAAACTGCAGGATATGTGGGATATATAATGGAAGAGGTTAAGATTATTGTGGTCGGGTAGACATCTTTTACAAAGTGATAGGCTTGCAACATTGCGTCTCTGAAGAAATGGGTTGTAGGGTGGAAAACTCATCGCCTACACGGCCGCGTAAATGCTTTTGAATTATTCAGCTCTACTTTTTTGTTTTGTTTTATGTGCTATAACGGTAGAGTACAACTTTTATAATGAACTATAATCATAATTATTTTTCTAAATTCGGATTCAAAACCACAAAAGTTATTCGACGAACTCGAAAAGTACGAAGAAATGAAATTATTTATTTTCTTTTTATAATCAGTTCACCCCCAAGCAAGGTTAGACCACCACTGGTGTGCAGGGGGTTACTGTAAAAAAAAATGGGTTACTATCAAAAAAAATGTCGAAGAAAGGATAAGAGAAGGATTGGAATCAAGGAGAAAGAAGATGGCAATTGACGTTGCATTTAAGTTTTTAGAGATTGTGGCTACCAGGGGAGTCAGTAAACGAAAGAGAGTTCCAAAAACAGGAATCGCAAGAAAAGAAACTATTAAAGTAGAAGAGAAGGTTACATTTAACTATTTCGACGGTAAAAGGTGGTGAGCTTGATGCCAATCTATTCGGTCACTTAATTGCTATACGTGATACACGCTTACATGATCATATCTCTTTCGAGACATGACTGACTAGGCATGATTTTCCTGCGTTAGTTTGCTATTACTTTCTGCGGTAGACTGGTTTTTAACCAAGGCTATTCAACCCATAGCTTGAGAGAGAAGAGATAGATTAATAACTTTCTCAAGGGTATTTGTGTGTAAGTGAATGAAACCAATTTGATTGGAATTCGAACTCTGCTCTCCAATTTCTCATTCCAAGCCGATATCCATTACACCACAACGTCTATCCATCTAGTAGCCCTCGTAAATATATGACCTTATTATCTAAAACTTATTTGTCTACTGAAATAAAGCCCGGAAGTGGGCGAGCATCAGTTATCGGTTATAATGCTTTAAAACACGCAGTAGTCTAGAAGGCAGCCACTAGCACTCGCAAACTTCCAGAAGAGCTCCGAACATCGAAATATACCACATACAGAAAGTGGAACTCGTATATTGGTACTACTGTTAAAGATGCTGGAAAAAATCATCGGTTCATTTTACGGCTCCAGAAATTACCGTCCACCTGCCAGGCTCTATCTGCAAGAGTCATATCGGACAGTCAGTTAAGTGCCATACGTGATACACGCTTGGGCGATCATGTCTCGAAAGAAACATGACTGACTGGGCAGAAGATTATCCCACAGTAGGTTGCCATTAATTTTTGCGGTAGGCTACAGAATCCAATCTGTCCTATTATTTAACCCATAACTGGAGGGAAGGGTATTTGCGCGTAGATGAGTGCAAGTAATTCAACTGGAATTCGAACTCGGCACCCTGATTTGTTGTTTCGAGCCGATATCCACTGCACCACAACGCACATACCAAACCAAAAATGAAGTTTTGCAGTTATATCTCGGCTGGTGCGTCTCTGTCAAGACTCGAAAGTGAGGACTGAGTTAAAAAGCGATTAAGTGGCCTTGTGGGTGATTAATTATTTCCCATCTGAAGCGTCATTCCCGCAAATGAAAAGTTGCTAGCTTCTAGCTACTCTATTGCTATTGCCATGACAAAAGTTTGGACGAGTTCCACTTGTTCAGACCTTCACAGCTAGGACCCGCCATGCCAACTCCTTATTCTCTTGGTATTCTATTGGCAAAGCGGACGTTTTGTTCAAACAGCGTTTTCACTAGAACTGTTATTCTGTAGAAAAGGCTCTTGTGCAGACGCTTCCACTATCAATACAATCCTAACTTCTTGAGTCAACTGTTAACTATTTTATATATCTTCATAATATACACGTCTGACTTACGCCCTTTACATCCTTACAAAATCCTCATTTAGTATTCCTCTACATTGAATAGCAATAAAAATTGCACCAGTAAGTTAAGTGCCATAGGTGATACACGCTTTAGGCGATCATGTCTCGAAAGAGACATGACTGACTGGGCAAAAGATTATCCCACAGTAGGTTGCCATTGCTTTCTGCAGTAGACTGGTTGCCAGCCATAGTTACAGAACCCAATCTGTCTTATTATTTAATCCATAACTGGAGGGAAGAGACGGATTAATACCATTCCCAAGGGTATTTGTGCGTAAGTGAATGCTAGGAATTCAACTGGAATTCGAACTCGGTTTCCCGATTTGTCGTTCCGAGTCGATTTCCACTGCACTACAACGCACATCTTAGAAAATTGTATATGCTTTTGAAATATACTGGAGTTTTCAAGAGGTTTCCCTACTTAATAAAAATTAAATGCTTTTGTATCCGATCAATGCATCTGTTTAAGCAAAGTTTAATCTCGGACTACCCGGCGAGGATTGAACACTCTTTTAATGTCTTTCACGTGTATACGTTCCGATAATTTGAACAGGTGGGTTAATATATATACCTGTCATCTTACTCGGCGTTTTTTTCTCCGGACAGTTTCACTCATCTCTCAAAATCACTCCACCAGGAAATAAAGAATTTCCATGATTTATTTTTTCATTTCTTGTTTCTGCTCTTAAATTCCCAGAACTTTTGGGTAACGTACTACCGCCAGTTCAGTAGACTCACAAATAGTGAAGAAAGTCGCAAGAAATGATTTGAGTGTTTGAAACAGTTTTCCATTTTGCTATGTATTTTAAAAGATAGATCGCCTATGTATAAATTGTGACGTCTCTATATCTAGTCCTTTTATATTTATATAAAATTGTACATTAGGTCAGTTAAGTGCCATACTTAATACACGCTTGGGCGATCGTGTCTCTAAAGAGACATGACTGACTGACAAGAAGATTTTCCTAAAGTAGACTGTCATTACTTTATGCGGTAGACTGGTTGCCAACCTGTCTATACAACCCAATCTGTCAATATGTTTAACCTACAGGCGAAGGGGGAAGCGACGGTTTAATACCTTTCTCAAGTGAATGCAACAAATTCAATTGGAATTTGAACTCGGCTCTCAAATTTCACGTTCCGAGTCGATATCCACTGCACCACAGCGCACATTCATTTGTACATTAACTATCCTTTTTATATATTTCTCTGAAACTGCACATTATCTACCTCTGTTCATATCTATCTAATATTGCAATTAATGAAGGAAATAGTTGCACGTTGACCTTTCATAGCCTGTGGTTAGTACCGGAGCCAGTATAAAAGACAGAATTTCGAATGCTGATTTTCAAGTCAACCAAATTATCCTTTGAAGATTGGTCCAACGGATTCTTTCACTTCAGCAAAAGTAAATAAATCATGCATTTATAAAATTTGTGGCACATACACAGAATAAAAATTTAAAACGTGCCACCTAAAATGACGGGTATTTGAAATGTGCTGGTGAAGCAAATGCAACCAAGATTTTGTATGCTACAGTTTGTGGGTAATTAGCAAGGTAATTATTCGAATGAGCTCTTTGCCTAGACTTGATGAATTTAAACGCTGTCCTAGATTACCAACAAGTTCTCCTCAGTTTAGTTATATTGTCTATATATTTAATGTTAACAGTTTCTTTTCTTTTACTTCTCGCTTGTGGAACTTTCGTCTGGTTTTTTGCTTTCCAGACTATCGTTATCTACTACCTTCCTGACTTTTCTATTCGCTCCCCAATAATGCTTCTGATTTTTAATTCTATCTATTTTAGTGGCTTTACTGCCTTGCATGGGGTAAATTCGATTTTATATATATATATATATATATATATATATAGTCATCCGCAGACAGATCTGTTTCGCCGTATCACAGCTCATCAGTACGGTTAGACTCCGATTGCTTTTTTTACCCAGGATTGAAACCCGACCGAAATGGCGTCAGTCGGCGACTCTACCCCTGGGCTATGGGCGTTCGGTGGAAGTAGGCAGACTTTTTAGCGCATATCATTATACGCGCCCAATAGCTAGAGCGCTCTAAGAAAAAAAAAAAATATATATATATATATATATATATATATATATATATATAAAAAGAGTACTGGATTGTTATGTGATGTCTGTCCTTCAATATGGCAGCAAATTCTGGACAAGCTCATCAAAAAGAGAAGGAAAGACTTGAAGCAACCGAAATGTGGTTCTACAAAAGGATTCTGAAGATACCATGGACGGAACACGCGAGCAACAACGACAAGAGGATAGATACAAGAAGAAAATTGATACTTAACATAAAAAAAAAGACAGCTGCGGTTTTTGGGACACGTGAATATCGGCTCGGAACGAGAAATCGGGGAGCTGAGTTCGAATTCCAGCTGAATTCCTTGCATTCACTTACGCACAAATATCCTTGGGAAAGATTTTAATCCGCCTCTTCCCTCCAGTTATGGATTAAATGACAGGACAGATTGGGTTCTAATGCCTTGGCTGGTAACCAGTCTACCACAGAAAGTAATGGCAACCTACTGTGGGATAATCTTCTGACCAGTCAGTCATGTCTCTTTCCCGACATGATCGCCTAAGCGTGTATCACGTATGGCACTTAATTGACTGCATGAGAAAGGAGAACTTGGAGAACCTGATGCTCACGAAACAGAGAGAAAGAGAGACAAGAGAAAGCAACGCATGACATAGTTAATGAACTTGAGCAGATGGATGGTAGAGCGGGAATTGAGTGGGATAACATGAGACGGGTTATTAAGACCGACAATGGATATGGAGATGTGGAGAGCCATGATTACCTACGTCCTGAAGGGCCACTGCACACAGAAGAATATATGAAACAAGGCTTGTTAAATTCAACGAGACAAGGTTTTTCTGTTTATATATTTATTCTATTTTCCAGTTTTAAAATTAGTTATTAAGTATCCATTTTTTTCCCTTTGCGATTATTTATATTATATTCATTTGGATTTATATTAAAAATTTGGAAAGCATTAAACAGAATCCTTGTTTGAATTAAACAAGACTTTTTTAACGGAATTTTTACTGTGTAAATATGCTCTATATATAGATATAGATAATTGTTATAACTCGTTTCAAACGGCTATAATATAAAGTCTTACTTAAGCACTCGCAGGAGATACACTGAAGACTGACTCCAACGAATTTTTCAAATACACTAGAGTTCTTTATTTAAACGTCTCGACTAGTTCATTTAGTTCACAACAACAGTATAGGTTGGAATCAACACTGCTTGAATGTCAATTTCACGAACTGAGGCGTAAAACTGATAGTCACTATACACTGTTGATTCCTGTGCCCAAACAGTCTGTCTGTAGACGCTCCAACATTGTTCAGTCTTTCGCTAGATATAAAGTAATCTATCTCTCTATCTCAATTTGATCCTTATCTATCTCTCTATCTCAATTTGATCCTTATCTATCTCTCTGTCTCAATTTGATCCTTATCTATCTCTCTGTCTCAATGTGATCCTTATCTATCTCTCTGTCTCAATGTGATCCTTATCTATCTCTCTGTCTCAATGTGATCCTTATCTATCTCTCTGTCTCAATGTGATCCTTATCTATCTCTCTGTCTCAATGTGATCCTTATCTATCTCTCTGTCTCAATGTGATCCTTATCTATCTCTCTGTCTCAATGTGATCCTTATCTATCTCTCTGTCTCAATGTGATCCTTATCTATCTCTCTGTCTCAATGTGATCCTTATCTATCTCTCTGTCTCAATGTGATCCTTATCTATCTCTCTGTCTCAATGTGATCCTTATCTATCTCTCTGTCTCAATGTGATCCTTATCTATCTCTCTGTCTCAATGTGATCCTTATCTATCTCTCTGTCTCAATGTGATCCTTATCTATCTCTCTGTCTCAATGTGATCCTTATCTATCTCTCTGTCTCAATGTGATCCTTATCTATCTCTCTGTCTCAATGTGATCCTTATCTATCTCTCTGTCTCAATGTGATCCTTATCTATCTCTCTGTCTCAATGTGATCCTTATCTATCTCTCTGTCTCAATGTGATCCTTATCTATCTCTCTGTCTCAATGTGATCCTTATCTATCTCTCTGTCTCAATGTGATCCTTATCTATCTCTCTGTCTCAATGTGATCCTTATCTATCTCTCTGTCTCAATGTGATCCTTATCTATCTCTCTGTCTCTATATATATATATCTAGATAGAGATAGATAATGTTTTTTCAAGGGGCTTAGATTTGAACCTGATACAAGTATTTTGCATCCCGCACGTAACGCAGTTAATTGCTACGTGGTCTTAAGTATGTCAGCACAGAAATTGTTAAAACTATCCTTGTATAAAGCACAACATAGGGAGCAAATATATCTCGTGTATATCATGGATATTTGAAGCCGTGGACCTGAAGGAGCTCATCTATTTTCATCTTGATCCGAGGGTCATTCAATCATATTGTTCGCACGAACGCAGGCTAGAAAAGAGCGTGGTCAAGATGACATGTTTTAAGAAAAAAAGTATGACAATAGCTTTATCACTCAACTTAATTCTTGGAAATGTTTTTGTAGGGCCAAGCGATTCGAACTGTGGCTTTGATAATCTTCAAGAATACATCCAATGTTAATTTCTTGTCCTTTCAGCACAAATTCAGAAGGATTAATAGAGATATAAACAAATAGATTTATAATACACATGCACACGTACACACACGCAGAATGTCTACCGCCAATAACCCTTACTTTTTAACGTTATTGTAGATGGAAGATGAGCAGAAATCTGACAAAAAAAATGGCATCTTACTTGAAAATGCGGACGAAGCAATGACATTTCTATTACATCTTTTGACATCTATTAGCGCTTGCTAAATATTTACGGTGAACAAACAGTGAATGTAATCACGGCTAAATTGTGAAAAATAAAGACAGTGATATATGTAAAAAGCCATGTTCGGGGTGGGCGAAAACAGTTGTCAAGCTACGAAATTCATAACTCTTGTTCATCACTACGAAAATGCATAGCCAAATACTATGTGAGGGGAAAAATCGTGTTTCGTAGCTTAAAACTGCCATATCAAATAGTGTTGATGCGCTCCCTGTACCTGTTGTAATTTCTATGAAAATAAATTGTCGGAATTACTTTGAGGGCGTCCATCACATGCACAAATTATGCATGCATGCTTGCGTGCGTGCGTGCGTGTACCCGGATATATCAATAGATCCTGCTACCTGACATTTAGTTATTAACTGAATCTAAGAGGAAATTCTTAGTGCACAGTATTCAGTCTGTGATTGATATTCACAGCTGAATAACAGAATGGATGTTTTTTTTTGTTTTGTTTTTTTTGTTTTTTTTTGTTGTTTTTTTTTTGTTTTTTTTTAATCATATCACCCCGAGCAAGGCGGTAACGCCACTGATGTGCAGGGGTCTACGTAAGATTGAAAATATTTGGAAAAGAGAAAGCCGGAAACTACATCCTAAACAGGGAACAAGGGATGAGCCTCTACACCTGTACAATAGACGTGGGTGGAGTGTGAACCGGGTGATAGACTAAACTATCTACACCAATTGTGATGAATATTATTTGTTATGGTGGTTTTCCAAGCTTAGACGTGGTAAAAAACATGGGACACCCAGTGAGGATCGAACTCACAGATTACTTGTTATATACAATAAAAGCTTTTCCATTTTTAGGCGAAAGACATGTTGCTGTAGCTTCATTCATTCATATATATATATATATATATATATATATATTGTGGGTGGGTGCGCGCGCATTAGAATCCCAGTCGAGTTATTGCATTGACTTACTCTCCATTAATATGAAGAAAACAAACGGACTGATGTGGATTCATTTTAAAGTTTAAAAAAAAGAGGCGTTTATTTCAAACACAAGTATCCGCTAAAATAATTATATTTAAAAAAAATACAACTGCATATTCCCACCATAAAATATATACATTATTGTGTATATTTATGGGCGATGATGCTATTAGATTTTACTAAGAGGAATCGTTGTTAACTCGACTTGGATTTGAACTCATGACTGAAAAGAGAGGTAGCTGATAATTTGTTTCTATTTCATGAAATGTGTAGTAAAAGTACAACTGGAAACTTCGAAACTAAATTACATATAAATTAATGCACGTGTTTCTGTATCTTGCTTTCTCTCTTCATAAATTTCTCACATTAACTGTAATAAAGATTACAACTATTCTTCTTCTTCTATGTGCCCTGTCCCTTCAGGACGTAGGCGATCATGGATCTCCACGTCTCCCTATCCCTTGTGGCTCTTAGTATGTTTGCTCCTGTTGCTCCTGGCAACCCCCGTTCCGTCATCCACCTGATCAGACCCTGCACATATGTTATCCGCTGCCTTCCTCTGTCTCTCCTTCCTTCTATCTGACCAGTCAGTATCAGGTTCTCCACGCTTTCCTTCCTCATTGCATAAGCATTAAACAATAAAATATAAATCTAACAACAGTAATTTTTATCAAATTTAAGAACAAGAGCAAAAACGACACGATAACACATATTTACACAGGAAAAATTTCTGTCCAAATTCTCTCTTGCGCCTCTACTTGGTGTAATGGTTAGCAATCTTGTCTCGCTAGAACTTATTACAACTGAGTAGTGAGTTCGTTGCTCACTGGGTAGCCCAAACTTTAGGCCTTGTGCCACATCTAACGGGCGCTTAGAAAATCAACTCTCTCTCATATAACAGAGAAAGACAAATATAAATATATGGCACGCACAAATACATATGAATATTTATACGGGAGAAACATCAATAATTTTATGACTTAATTATAAAGATATTTATTTTACATATTAAATATGTAATTTTAAACATAATCCTTGTAAATGCACTTAATTCAATAAGGAATATTAACTATATTTATCGAATATTAAGCAAATCTATCTCGGGTTAACATTTTCGGCTGACATGAAGAAGAATGACTACATTCAATCCATTGCCAGGTCACCTGCTAAGAAAGTTGGTTCACTGTGTAGGATGAGATGATTTTTCTCGCTAGAATCTTTTACATATCATTGTCTACCATTCGCCCATTCTTAGAATATTGCTGCTATTTATTTAGAGATTCTTGATAAAATCCAAAGAAGAATCTGCAATATTATTGGTCTTGACTTGCGTCTCGGCTTCAGTCACTTTCCCACTGCCGTAAAGTTACTTCCCTTTTCTATAAATATTTTCATGGTAATTGTTCGGATGAGCTCTTCGCTATAGTATCTAGAGTTCATTAATTTAAATGCAGTACTATGTGCGCCGTGGTGCAGTGGATATCGGCTAGGAACAAGAAATTGGGGAGTCGAGTTCGAATTCCAGTTGAATTCGTTGCATTCACTTACGCGCAAATACCCTTGGAAAAGGTATTAATCCGTCTCTTCCCCCCAGTTATGGCTTAAATAAGACAGTTGATTCTGGTAACCGCAGAAAGTAATGGCAACCTACTGCGGGATAATCTTCTGCCAGTCTCTTTCGAGACATGATCGTCCAAGCGTGTATTACGTATGGCACTTAATTGACTTACTAGATTAGCAACACTGTCTCATCAGTTTATAGTTCAGTTGGCTAGATGTAACCGTAAATTCTATGCTGACAGTTTCTTTTCTTGCACTCCTCACTTATGGAACTCTCTTCCGGCTCTATGCTTTCCAGCCAACTTTGATCTACAAAATTTAGACGCAATTTCAATCGTTATCTACTCTCATCTTGATTATTTTTCTATCGTTCTTGCTCCTTCATAAGATTTTCTGTTTTCTAATTCTTTCACACCCAGTAACCCTTTGTGTTTTAGTGGTTTAAATGCCTTGCTTGGGGTGAATTCGATTAACATATTTTGTTTTTCTATTCCCCGAATTGTCAAATAAATTCACATATATATGCACATACATACATACATACATGCATACACATACTTACAAACACACATAGAAACAAATATAAACGTGCTCATGCATATGCATACACATATATCTATGTGCATACATCCCGTTCGATGTATTTATTGCTAATTAAGGAAAGCCTCGAACGACAGAATAAAAATCAATTGCAAATATGACTGCATTCAAATAAATGAGTGTAAAATAAAAAATAATTTCTAATAATGCCCTGTGTTTAGATAATAATTAAAACATTGAATTCATGTCTGTTTGACACTGCATCCTTGCAATTTAGCAATCGAATATCAAAGGAAACTTGTATTTTAATGATGCAGAAAAACATTATTTACGTTCTTAATTCGTTGCTTATTCAATCGGTAAGAGAAAATGTCGAGGAAAAATACAATCCTTTATATTTAAGAAAACCATGAATAGCAATATTCTATTTTATTGACTTTCTTCTCTGGTCGACTTCAGTACTTTCTTCTTTTCATCATCATCCTAACAACAACTCGATTCGATAAACAAGATTAAGTTGTTGTTGATAAAGTACTCTTTGTAGCTAGTATGTTAAAAAAAAAAAAACTTGTAAGTTTGGAATCAATTAAGCTTCTTTAATTGATATTGAATGGAATAGATAAAAATATTCACCCCCATTAAAATAAAAAAAAAATATGTTACTTGATCTGTGGACAGTGAGGTAATAACTGACAGTATAATAAATGTATTTTGGGATAGTTTAAGAATGAAAAAGAAAAAATTTTGTATCAGAACTAGACAGGACCAAGTAAGTGTTTTTATAAATATAGGTCTTTATTATTATCTTTGTTTCCTTTGATTTTTGGTGTTGTTACTATTATTAGTATCTTCTTTCTGTTTAGTGTAATACCGTACTGGGTCATTACTGGAGATTATGGATAAGGCATGTTGGTACGTATATGCATTATGATTTCATAAATTCTGATATTAAATGATACTTAACATGTACAGCTTTATATTCTCTTAACACTGGTAAAATTCCCTGGAGCAGGTGGACTACACACATTTTTTGTTGTTGTTGTTGTTATTACTATTTTTATTATTATGAGTAGTAGTAGTAAAAGTAATTACCAAGATAAGTTGAATCCCACAGTTATCTTTTATTTAAAATATTTATTTGGCACAAGGCTACATTTTTTGGAGTACGCACGTTTTATCGCACTTCCAGTTTTATGACCTTACGAAAAACTCGTCCTATTTTGTTACAGCAGCAAGTGGACGGGGACGCGCAAGACACACACGCATTCAAAAACACATTTAAAAAAAGATTGTTTGAAGCAGGCATCTGTTCCTTAATTCCTTTTTAAAAGATGTGTAGTTGCAGAAATTCAGTACCGCTTTTAAAGGAGGATGAAATCCTATGTAATTTTTAAAACGCCGTGGGAGGACAGAAATTTTCGATTATTTGTGACCCCCCCCCATCGAGGAGAGTATTCAATTAGGTCTCTATATGATGACGTGTACACCATCGATCTTTACTATATGATATTCTACAATCCTTACACCCATAAATTGCTTGTGGAAAATGCTTTTGTGAATACTATCATTAAAAAATGCCTAAACTATCAGTCGATTTAAAACTGGCTAAATGTCTGCATCCAATTGGAACGACTGCTACCATCATTATACTGTGTATATAAGAAATATTTTTCTCAGAGAGAGACTTAAGAAATACTAGCAGTATAGCCCGGCGTTGCCCGGGTGTAATGAAAGCTTTATAACTAATCCATGGTCCTGGAGCTCAGACTCTTTGGACGTTGGCACGAAAGACTAAAAAGCAATAGTTAAAGCGAAACCGTAGACTGAAAGAAAATAAATGGATGTAAGTCAAATTTTGATTTCCTGGTATCGATTTATATATATATATATATATATATATATAATCGATTTTCTGCACTATTGTAAGAACAACAACCTTGAAACTTCTGAATATTGTTTCTTATGTCTTTGTCTATGAGTGTATAAAATTTGATTAAAATCAGACCACTCCTTCTATAACCCTATTTTTTCGATTATCGATATTTATCGGGGGTACCTCGACACAAAACCTAGCAAAGAACACTCGCAGACGCTTATGGTACAACTGTGTAAATTTCCAAGAAAATCGGTTCAGCCGTTTCGGAGTCTATAGGTAACGGATACACACACACACACACACACACACACACAAAGTTCCATTTATAAATAAGTTTAGATAAGAGTAATTCGCCTTAAATTTTAGGAGAGAATTATATTGAAATAACATCAAACAAATTTTGATTTACAAGGCAGTGGAAAGGAAAGGCACAGAGGAACGGGACATTTTTTTTTTGTTTGTTTGTTTGTTTGTTTCGTCCTAACATATTTGTCATGCACATCTATATTAAATGGGCGTTGGTTAACCACGAAATATATTTCAATTAGTTAAAATTCCCTACGAAATAATAGTTAAAGTTAGATTGATTTAAATATTTGTATGTTCATATTTTAGATGTTTTTTACTGGAGGATCAAATAACAACAAGTCTCCTTATTTCTCTAGCGTCATTTTCTGACCAATTTTATCATCCCAACTATGTATCGTTTTCAGAGTTTCTACCCTTCCTCGAATCTCTAATCCTGGGGTCTATAGTTATCTTCGACCTCCCGATACACAATCCACCCACGTCTATTGAACAAGTGTGGAGGCTCATCCCTTGTTCCCTGTTTAGGATGTGGTTTCCGGCTTTCTCTTTACCAATCTTCTCACTTTTTTTTTTTTTTCAATTGGAGTAGATAGACTAAACTCGCCCGGTTCACACTCCACCCACGTCTATTGAACAGGTTAAGAGGCTCATCCCTTATTCCCTGTTTAGGATGTGGTTTCCGGCTTTCTCTTTACCAATCTTCTCACTCTTACGTAGCCCCCTGCACATCAGTGGCGTTACCGCCTTGCTCGGGGTGATACGATTAAAAAAAAAAAAAAAAAATTTAGGAATAACCACTAAATGCCTACACTGTGAAAGTACAATTAATGACAAATGAAAAAAATAATAATAAAATTTTCTCTGGACTGCAGGCATTATCATTCGACAGAAACATTTAAGAGTCGGAGAGAATATCAAATCATAATAATATTAACGGTAAAGAATATAAAAATAATGTGATGTAAATATTACTGATGCATAAGAACAAACCAGGGAATCTCTCACTATTTCAGATACAAAAGATTGTGTTCATGAGAACTGCTATTCAGAAAATGTCTCTCTGTGTAATCATGTTCAGTAACTTTCAAAAAGACAAACCTTTCTTTACCGGTAAAGGACTGAGAACGTTGTATCAAACAGAATATCAAGAAAACTACGACTACTACTAAAAATAATAATCTAATATCATCATCCTAGAAGCCCATATACTGGGGCAAAAATACTAAAAATGTGAAAGTATAATTAATGACAAATGAAAAGAAATAATTTTTCTAAGCTGAAGGTAGGAGGTGGGATGTGACCATTATCACACGGTAGAAGCATTTAAGAGCCGATGAGGATATAAAATCATAATAATTTCCCTGCACTACAGGACGAAGGTGAAATCTGACTTACCATATATATTTGTAGCTTTCAAGTACAGAAATTGAATACATTGAAACGCTAATCTCTTCTCATAAAAAAGGGTTACGGTCATATCACGTTGAAACACCGGTTCTCGTACGATCACCGAAGTTGAGCAACGTTGAGTCTGGTCAATACGTAGACGAGTTACCGCTTGGGAATACCAGGTGTTGTAAACTTGGAGGTGGCTTGGAATTGGAATTCGGAGAGCCGAGTTCCAATTTCAGTTGGATTTCTTGTATTCACTTTCATGCAAATATCCTTGTTGAAGGAATTAATCCACCTCTTCTCGACTTCCACCACCTAAGGATCAATTAATCGGATTTATATCAATAGATCATTATGGGCTAAAAAAAAAAAATCTTACAATCTAAAAAATATTTCTGGCTTTAAATAACCTGCAAAAAGGTTGATAAACCATAAAAAACAAATCAATTTCACTATTTCATATATATTCAAGAGAACTGCTGACATACTCAGAAAAATTCTCAGTGTAACTATTCAATAACTTTCTAAATAAATTGCTTTTACTTCATAGTAAAGCATTGTATCAAACAACAAATCAAGAAAACTACTACTATTACTGCTAATAATAATAATAATCATGATGGTGGTGACATTATTATCATTATGATCATTATCTTGGGAGTTCATAAGTTTTGGAGATACTGTCACAAAAATGGCTAAAAATAAAAAAAATACAGGTACCCAGTGTTTACGCCATTTTCAAATATTTACATCACAAATGACACTAATTGTTTGCCTTGAAATTAATATCTGATCAATAGCTAATGATGTGGCCTGTTTATTAATACGAAAACCTGGTAAAATATTCATGTCGTGTGCGTGAGTGCAAACTTGAATAACATTTAGGAGAGCGTGAAAGAGCAAATGAAATGCATATCAATCGAGGAAGGAAAGTCAGACGAATTTCAAAATATATAAGTAAACTCAACATGTTATCCGTATAAGGGCGAATTATAAGAGATGGTCATTCATTTGCTGTACAGCAGCAGTTAGTATAAGGTTCATAAAACTTTGCAACGATTTCGATCCTCGTTGGATGCCTCAGATAGCTGGCGTTGTGCAAAAGTAGGTTTATTTGAAATTATTTCAATTTTCACATTCATGTTTGAGTTGGCAGTTCATTACTGGATGCAGCTTGAATTACAGTCAACGAATTTCTCGTATCAAATATTTTTGTCATTACTTTTTGACTAGTATTTTTAGTAAAAATTAGTATTTCGAATATTTTCTAACTTCTTAGTGCCTAGTTCTTCTAATTCTTATTAGCACGAGTTTTAACAACAGCCTACTAAGATGTGTTGCCCATGTTCTACAAAGGTCTTAGTATCCGTTCGGGTTCATCTGTAATATCTAATCCCATTAACTAAACTACAGTAGGTCATTTACTTATTGATGTTTATAGAGTTTATACAAAGAGATGAACTGATTCGCTTTTTTTTTCTTTTTTCTTTTTTATTATTATTATTATTATTATTATTATTATTATTATTATATAAACATCTTGCGTTGTAGTGCATTGGATATCGGCTCGGAACGAGAAATCGGGAAGCCAAGTTCGAATTCCAGCTGAATTCATTGCATTCACTTACGCGCAAATACCCATGGGAAAGGTATTAATCCGTCTCTTCCCTCCAGTTATGGGTTAAATAACAGGACAGATTGGGTTCTATAGCCTTGGTCGGCAACCATTCTACCGCAGAGAGCAATGGCAACCCACTGCGAGATAATCTTCTGCTCAGTCAGTCATGTCTCTTTCGAGACATGATCACCCAAGCGTGTATCACGTGTGGCACTTAACTGACTGACTTATCAACTCTTTGCGGGTGACTGAAAGCCAGAAAATATTTTTAAATTGTAAGATAATAATTATTTAGTGTCACATGTCTTACTACTAATTAACCCGTAACTGGGGGAGAAGAGGTGAGTTAAAATCTTTCCCAAGATTATTTACATGTAAATGAATATAATTGACTCAACTGAAATTGGAACTCGGCTCTCTGGTTAATATTTCTGAGCCATTATTCATTGCACCATAGCCACATCCAGGCTTACAGCACCTCGTATTTCCAAGCGGCCACTCATCTCGTTACTGAACAAGCTCAATGTTGCTTAACTTCGGTGATTGTACGGGAACCGGCGTTTGACCATGTGACTGTAAGCCTTAAGAAAAAAAGATTACTGCTTTAATGCATTCAATTTCTGTGGACTTGAAAGCTACAAACATTTATGCTAATGAGGCACTAATTGAATACAGTGGTCCGCAAATAAAAAATAGGAACATTTTTGGAAATAATTTTTGAACATTGTCCATCTTTAGTCCGCGATACCCGAAAAATATTTATTTTTATATTGATTTAAAATGAGGTCCTATTTAAAATACTGGCGCAATTGATCCCTGGTTTTTAGAGTTATTAAAATTAATTATTTTGCGAATGAAAAAAAAAAGACTATTTTGAGGTGAAGTACAAAAAGACTTTTAAATAAAGAACACAGTTATATACATTTTGGATTAAAGAAGAAAAATGTAAATATATTATTAAATTTATGCATCGTTTTATTCTTCATTTAAGATAAATAATTTTAAACCTCAAATGTGTGTTCATGTGCTTCCAAAAATTCCCACGCAAAATAATTTTTTAAAAAAATTTTAATTTTTAAAAAGTTTTTTTTTCAAACAGATAAAAAACAGAGAAAATTAAGAAATATGCAGGTATCAAGTATGTTAAGTTTCAAACTTGACATTTGTAAATAACGTTGATAATGTGAGTTAGTCTAATGTGAGTCAAAAAGTCAGGGATCGATTCGATACTGTGTCGATATTTGTAATATAGTAACAACTCTAAACAGAAGCTTATGAAGCTTTGGTGCTGAAAAACGTTTATTTTATTATGATGGATGGTTACAAGCGAGAGGGGAGATGGGATGTGCTTATTTTATTAACATAACTCCCTTTCTTATAACTCCCTTTCTAAATCGATAAAACAATCAATATTTTTATATTCTGATTAATGTTGCAGCCTAAAATAGTTTGAAATATACTAATCTACAAAAAAACATTTCCCCACAAAAAAAAAAATCCCTACTTTTTTTTTTTTACAAATGTGCCAATCTGTTTTTAAATAGTCCTGCACAAAGACGATAGAAGAAAATTCTAAGCCTGTAAACAATAACGATTTGTTCTTTTAAAACCAGGAAAAAAATATGTATTTATTTATTAGATGTTACTTTTACAAATGTTAAAGTTGGCCTAATATATTTTCGGCGTGATACAATGGTGAACATGATCAGACTAGTTGGCCAATATTAATCTAAATGGTGACCAAGATCGTAACTGAGATCCCCACAAACAAAACTCCACATTAAATAACCCAACATGTTATATATGTTGTAAAATTAACCAACCCTACATTCTTGAAACAAAAATTGTTACAATATATGAATTCGAATAGATAGGTTTTTAAAAAGAAAAATGATATTTCCAACTTTTAATAAAATTTCCACCTATTATTTTTATTCGTTTATTTATAAAGTGTAAATAATTTTACAAAATAAATATTTCAATTGAAAGAGACTGAGGATGTAAGTTTTTCTATTTGTCTGTCTGTTATGTACAAATGCACAGAAATCACCTTTGTTTACTTTATATTACTATGGTTTTTGTGAAACAATAGACGCAATTTTTATAACATTTGAAAGATTTTTTTCAAACTACTTTATAATATTTAGGCTCTGTTTGCGCATTTCCAAAGGGTAACATAATGTAAATGTAGTGGCCAGATGGCTATAAAAAATATTTGGTTTGCATTATTCAATGAAAATAAAACATTCTGTTTTACACATAAATGTACACTACAGCAAGGAGGCAAATAATAATTGAAAAATACACACTTAATTGGCATTGCTGTTTACAGTAGAGACAGATACAAACGGAATGAAATGATTAAAGACAATGATAGATAATGAGCTGTTTTCGATAGATAATTTGCTGTTTTTGTAGATGATTTCTGTTATTAAGTAATTTTAATGTTTTTGATAGATAATTTTCTGTTTTAGATATCTGATTCGTTGTTTCAGATAGATATATAAATAGATAATTTTCTCTTTAGATAAATCATTTGTAGTTTCAGATAGCTATAAAGGTTACATTGTAGTTTCAGATAAATATATATGAAGATAGATAAATAATTTGCAGTTTCATATAGATAATTTTCAATTTCAAATGATTATATATAAAATATTTAATTTGCAATTTCATATAAATATTTTAAAATTGATTAGATAATGAATATACTGAGATAGGTGAGAAAAGCTTAAGCTAGATTACACACACACACCCACACAGTAAAGGTGTTTAGTGGCAAAATTGCTGGGAGGGTCACGAAGGTCATTTTAGGCAGGAAAAGCATTGTCATAAGGTGTTCGATATCAAAATAAGAAAAGGCCATTAATAGAATGAATGTGGACAAACTTGTCACTTAGCTGTATGACCCTGAAGAGTGAAGACATGATAATAATGCCCTCACGGAACTTCGAAATATGCATGACTGAAATAATAACGCTGTTATGTGACAAGTTTCTCCGCATGATATATATGTGTGTGTGTGTGTTTGCTTGCTTCATTGAAAATGACAGACAAGTTATCATTAAGTTTTTTTATATAATTTTTCATGTGTTCATATATTTTTTTAATTTTCGCAACTCAAATTATATAAGAATTGTCCAAAGGTTTTGTACTTTCGGGCGCTTTCGACTATATTTTTAGCCATTATCAATAATTAATTTTGTTTTACTTATAAATAAACATGTGGAAAGTTTATGCATATAGTCTTGTGTATGCTAAACTTTCCACATGTTTATTTATAAGTAAAAAAAAATTAATTCTTGATAATGGCTAAAAGTATAAACCGAGAGCGCTCGAAAGAACAAAACCTTTGAACAATTCTGATATAATTTGAGTTCGGAAAATGAAAAAAGATATACGAACACGTGAAAAATTATATAAAAAAAATTAATGATAATTACTTGTCTGTCATTTTCAATGAAACCTGTATAAAAGAAGGAGTGGTTCCCAAATACACAATATACACTACCGGCCATAATTATTAGGCCACCCCAGTGTTTTAAAAAAATTGATGTATTTCATACTATTTTTTTTAGTATTTATTGCAAAGTGAATAATTGTAAATGAAAATAAAATTGTTCTTTTGTTAATACTGCACAATAACATGTGCATGAAATGAATTTATTACCTACATTGCAATTTCATCAATGAAAGAAAGAAGAAACTTTAAGGCGATTCGGACGAGTTCATCTTTGCTTCCTTGGATTGTAAAATTTTGCAAAGTAATAACAAAAGAACCATTCTATTTTCATTTAGAATTATCCACTTGGCAATACATACTAAAAATAGTATGAAATACATTATTTCTTTTAAAAAACTGGTGTGGCCTAATAATTATGACCGGTAATATATATATATATATATATATATATATATATATATATATATATATATAATTATTTTATAAATTCTATTTTTCTTTAAAGAGACCAACACAAATGACTTTCTTTACTTTTCCAACTTAGGACAGTTACATCACACTAAGTAAACTCTTTTCATTTCCTTTTTAACTTTTAATATCATAAAAAAACTAATCGCAAGTTAAAATATATATACATATATATCTATATCTTACCAGGAATGATGTTGATTGGAATATTTCGATCATTCTCGACTTTCTCCGGACTTTCGACCTCTCCTGTTCGACAGTAATCATCATTATTGTTATCATCATTATCACCGTCATAATCGTAATTGTCATCATCTTTATTTTTGTTCTCGCCTGTATTCTTGTTCTTACTATTGTTGTTGTTGCTGTTGCTAGCAAGGCCCTCTAACGTGTCTCCTCCCTTACTGACATCATCATCATCATCAACTTCAATATTTTTTATAACATTGTTTTTGTTGGTCATTCTGTTATTATTGTTATTGTTACTATTCTTTTCTGTTGTGTCACCGTTAGAGTTTCTTGTGGCAAGAGCCTGAACGTCAACTTCAGAGACCCCCGTCGACATCAATGTAAATGGCATGGGAGGGGTAAAGTCCGACGCTTGTCTCAAGTACGTCGGGGATTGATGAGAAGGGTGGGGTGATGTCGACGGGCCACCATCTTGTCCCCTAAGTGGCTGACGGTGATGGTATTGGTGAGGATGAAGTTGGTAATGCCGGTGCCGTAGTGGATAGAAGAGGGAGACCGGTCCATGGTCATATCGTGGGCCGTGATAGCAGTAGTGAGGCTTACCCCGACTGCTATTACCGTGAAAAGAGTCTTCCTCTCTTGCTTCGCTAGCCAGCACCCTCTTCTCGTCACTGTCCGATATACCCAGGATTGAAGCTATGGAGTGGATATTTCTGGACGATGGGGTATCCATACGAAAAACTCCGTCCGCAACTGTACCAATATCATGACCATGATTATTATTTTTACTCTTGTCAGGTGTGGTATTTATCTCATTATCGCTATCACCTGTGATGATTGAACCTATTGTTATATCCTGATAACCATCTCCGTCAATAATGATAGGCGTGTTGTTTATCTTTTCGCTTTTCACAATATCTGAATTTATATATCCTTGTGAGTTTTCAAACGTATTTGATATTTTTTGGATATCTTTGGTAACACATTTAAATTTTAAAAAGGGAACATTGTCTTTACTCTCCCCAGCAAAAGGGTTACAAAAACCACAGCGATTATCTCGGGGATTATATTTTACAGGATTTCTTAATCTATCGTAAGGTTTAATTTGCCCGCTGGCAAAACAATGATTTATCGGGTTGCGAACAGAGGTACTGTTGTGAAATAACTGTTCTAAGTTAGCAGGGCATCTATTTGGGGAATTGGTGTTACCTTGGAGTACGTCTCTCGGGGTAGAACTATTACCAGCCGATGCGTGAATGTCAAATTTTTTATCAGTGGTGTTTTTATTATATTTGTTGTTCGTGGTGATAGAGATATTAGCCTGGGGAGCACTAGTAGCACTGGCCATTTCAGTGTGGTCCAACATGTCCTTACGGTGGATTGTTCCACTGTGGGTGGTTTTAGTTTTAATTGAATTTGTGTCACTACTGTTGTCACTACTACGACTGTTCTCATCTCGGATCGAACTCATGTCGATGCATTTGCCGATGATAGCCGTCTTTAGATTTCTGGATGTCCCATTCGGGTTCCGTCCACTGATTACAACCACCGGCAATCCTCAATAAGGCCAACCCGAGGAAGAACTCTCTCTCTCTCTCTCTCTCTCTCTCTCCTCCCTCTCCGTTCTTTTTCCTTTTCTTTCCTTTTTCATCTCTTTCATATCGACTCACTCTATTAATTTCTATGCATCTTTCTCTTTACCTGTTTTTCATTCTCTTTCCCTGACCAGATTTTCTCCTCCCTCAGTTGTCGTACCTTTCTTCCAAACATTTCTCACACTTTCTCCTTTTTTTTTTTTTTTTTGTCACTCTTTCTCTTTCAGTGTTACTTCCTTTGTTTCGTCTATTATGAAATACATCTCACCTTTCCCTCTCTTTCTCACATTCTTAATTATTTTTACTTTCTCTTCATCGTTAATTCTGGACTGATGAATTATGTTTGATAATGTTTCTTTCTTCAACTTTAAACAAATACGTTAAGATCCAATTGTTTCCTTAACAAATCGTTCTGAAATAAATAATCTTTCTTTTCTTTTAATAAAGTGGATGAAAATTATACCAATAGTAAAATGCATGCGTGTGTATGGGTCTTTGATAAAATTAATCCAATTTTAATGTTGTTTAATGCATAATCTAACCAAATAATGTCATATTTAAAAAGAGATTACACTAATGATGTGTGTACAAATATAAATAACTGTAATAATGCATTAGAATTAATAATACACAAATATTTACACAGACGAAGTCCTTATAATTTATATAGACGTGTACAAAGGATATTAAAAATTCACAGTTCGACTCACTTGCCAAAATCTGACAAGATGACCAAGCTTCATATTTAAATTTTATTGACTGTGGTGGTGGTGGGGGGATATTCTTAGTCGAACCCCGAAACTTGCCACCACCCCCTTGTACGCGTAGGGAGTGTACAGAAAAAAAAACATAAACAATAATCGATAAATAGAATGGATTCTTAAATGACAATAAGAACAACAGAAATATATTAGTGAACACACACACACACACACACACACACACACACACACACACACACACACACACACACACGGTGCGATGTGTAAATTGTCGCTATCTTATATTTTAATTTCGCCCATGTGCATAGTTTGTTTTTTATTTTGTTAACTGCACAGTATAGTAGGGTCAGTTGGGCACCATCCGTGAAAAAAGAGCACCATAACGCCATTCATTCCACCAGAAATATGGAAACGGCATGCTACACTTCTTGGCATTCGCGTCGGAAGCTCCAATACGAACATTTCAGAATGTTTGGTTGTCAGTCTGAGAATATTGCAGAGCATTCGGAAAGAGTTGGATGATATATCCAATCAAAACCATGGTATTTGGAGCGATCACGACGTTATGCCTCAATTCATCTTTCCACTGGGTTCCTTGGTTATTATATGTGGGGCGTAGTTGAGCGAAACACCAATAAAACTCGTTGTAGCACCAAAGAACGCAAGGATTGTTAGCATTTCCCAACTTAAATTGTTGGAAGTTCCGAAGTCGTCTGGAGACCTTGGTTGAATACAATGGGGATTTTATTGAATAATTTACTCTTTAGTATTTCAAGATATTTTTGTGAAATTTTTGTAAATATATTTGCTAAAATGAGATGTAAAGTGTTTTTTTTTTATTTTTGCATAATTTAGACGACAATTTATTCATCGCACACTCTCTCCCTCCCTCTCTGTCTGTCTCTCTTTTTCTGTGAGAGACAGAGAGATGCTTATGTGTGGGTGTGATGGAATCTCTCGTCGATTGCGTCCTATGAGGACATAGAAATTGAGTTTTAAAACTGAACAGCTACCCACACAGATAATTTTAGAATTATGGTTGTGAATGACGTTTTAGAAGAATGGATATCAAATACGTTTCATGGTGTGCAAGAAAGTGTACATGTGGTTAATCACGACCTTCCTTGGAAACACATGATTTGATTTCAAACATTTCTTTCACCTAGACCAGCTGCCAGCCAAGGTAAAAAAAAAACACAGTCTGTCCTGCTATTTAACTAATAGATAAAGGAAAACGGATTTTAAACTTTTTACAAGGGTATTAAGGTGAACAAAACTGAATCTACTGGAATTTGAACTTAGCAAGCAGTTTCCTCTTTCCGCTCCGCTAACCGTTATGCCACACACACTAATATATATATATATATATATATATATATATATATATATATATATAATATATATATATAATGTGTGTGTTAATGTATAATGATGTTTAGTGCCAAATTTGTTATTTTTCAGTAGATTACTGCTGGAAAGGCATTTTAGGCAAGCAGATTTTGTTTTGTCATAAAGTGCTTGATTTTGTAGTAGATTGTAGTTTGTACATGTTCTAAAGTATAATATATATTTTATTGAAGAGCAGGGGCTTTTTGTCGTAAAGTGCTTGATATCGACATACAGCGTTAATAGAATTAATGTGGAGAAGTTTGTCATTTAGCTAAGAAGTGTTATTATTGAATAAAAACAAAACGCCATTAACTACGTTTGCTGAACCATTACCCTCCAAATTTTTGATAACAAATTTTTTCATGATCATCTTAGTGCATAAATTACTATGCCAGATCCCGTCATCATTAACAAACAGCCAGATTGCATTTGAAAAAGGTAGCAATCGGATCCATATTTTTTTAATAACACAGAAGGAATTCTCCAACTCCAGTTAGATACGAGACATATCAGGGCATAGACACACTTCTTTCTATCTCAGTTTTAAAAAAAAACATAATTTGATACCGGTAAAGTTACTCTAAATAAATATTTTTTAAAAACTACAGTTGCATTTTCAACTTCTTTTTACCATATAGATGTGTGTGTCTGTGTGTATTATTCTTTGCATTTCCCTTTGTATCAGTACTATATTTATAACGTATATAAATTCAGAAATGCAATGATTAGACATATAAGCTTCGGCAGGTACTGTACACATATATAAAGGAAATTACAAATATATCTACTTATGAATTGATAATTAAACAGAAGAGAAGATAGTTATGTAATTTTTCAAAATTCATCATTCATATTTTATCCATTTGGTGCTTTTTAGTGCATTATTTTAAATTTCTTAAATCACAGAAATTAATAAAATTGTTCTTTTTCATTTCATTATTGAACTATCACGAATCGAAATTTTGTTCGATTATGCATTAATAAATTTTTCTTGATAGAAATTCATTTTCGGTCACTATGAGGTTTAATTTAACGTTTATTTGTATCACTGTATCAATACGGGATTCCATAGTTTATATATATATATATATATATATATATATATATAACTTCAGACGTTTTTTTAGTGGATACCCATATTTCAGTAAACGCTCCGTTTATCTGATGCAGTATATATTTTGTCTACCGGCTAGAGTACTTGATACAGAGGATGTGCCCTCAGAGCGTCTACTCAAATATGCGTATCGACTAATAAACAAAAACAACTATAAAAATCTTTTTTCGTTTGATCTCTGGTATCGATTTTTTGCACGTTTTTCAATAAGATATTATATTTCTTTGTGTAAAAGTAGATGACCTCTTGAAGAATGTTTTATTCCAAAAAGTCCTAACATTGCATTGAGTAAGTTATAAATGTTTGTTGGGTTTAATAGTATTTTAAATAAACATGAGAATTTTTTTTTCTTTTTTTTGAATTGGAAAAATTTTAGAATATAAATCGTATTATGTTGCCCTGGAAGCAATTGGGTAGAATAGAATTAGATAATCCGCATATCGTCCGGTTCGTACTCCTCCCCATTCTTTTCAACAAGAGTAGCTATTTATCACTTGTTTCGTGTTTACGTTTGGCTTTCTGATTCCTTCTAAATTTTTCTCCTTGCTCTTTCACTCCCAGTAACCCTTTGAGTTTTAGTAGCATTATCGCCTTAAAAACTAAAAAATAGATAAACTTTTCTGTTACACTTAATGGTGTGTAGAGCAGCATTTTTGCTGTTTCTGTAACAACTGTTTTTTATGGGGTAGGGTTGTTAGCCCTGCACCTAACCCCCAAACCTGGAGGAAGGTGATTTTTTTAAGCGTAGCTTAGACGTGACACATAGCCGAAAGTAGGGGGTACCCAGTGAGGATCGAACTCAGAATCATTATAACTCAGTTATAATGATTCTAGCGAAACGAGCTTGCTAACCATTACACTACAACGAGGTGCCAATTATCGACTTACTTGGAATGAATTTATTTTTTAAAAAAATAGACTGGAATAAGATCTAGTCTTACTAAACTTAATGAATTCTACTTTATTTCATCTTCAATTATTCCAAGAATCTTCTACAAACTCTATGGTTTCTCATTATTATTATTTACCTGTTCATCCTTATCTTCTTCTCCTCGACGTTTAATTAGTTTTTCGTAATTAATTTCCTGCTTCAAATCATCATTAGGCATTCTCAGGTAGTAAAATGCTGAACCAGAGTTGCCAACCTATTATAATTTTCATGCAGCAAAAGGTTGAATCATATACAAGTGTGTTTTGAATATGACAGAAATGATAATTAAGGACAGAATGACGATATATTCAGCGCGTCACTTTAATCTTTTATTTATTTATGTGTACTTAAAGGTTGCATTCACAATTTTCGCAGTACTTGACGGTCCTATTGATATGGCGGCAAAATAAATGAAAACAAATATCTTTGTGTATTCAGTAATTGTAGTTTGTTATTTAGAATATTTTTCGAATATTTTTATCTTTTCTATAAGAAATTGGTTCAATTGAAAGCCATTCTTTCTTACATTTATTAAAACCAGTGTGAAAATATGAATAACCTAGAACAGTGGTTCAAAACAGAGGAAAATTTACTTCCGGGGTATTTTAGATATCGGCGGAAAATTAAAACCACAGATGTAAAAAAATGATGGAAAAACTATGCTTCATTTAAGTATGTTGAATAATGGAAACGATAGTCTTACTTAAACAAGCACAGATGTGGTTGTACATATTCAGTTTCTGTATTTACGATATACGACTTTACAACGATTTTCCTAAAAACAATTCTAGAATGCTTATTTTGAGTCAGTATTTGAAATAAGAGCAAGGATCAGAAAGGATTGGAGAGTACTATTCGGGAACATCTTGAAATTTTCCATTGGACAAATAAACATTAGTATAAGGATGTAAAATTACGATGCACGCCCGACGAGACAGATACGAATCGGTTTCATTATTCTTTTCTGTGTAATTTATGCACATCATAAGAAGTAGGATATTCGTCTTTTTATGTAATTATAGCCCTCTACAATAAATTTTGCCGTTATGTATTTTTTCCCAAATTCATTTGCTCCATCAAGTATGTTACGGGCTGCTTTCCTTTGTCCCTTGTTTCCTAAATGTTTCGTGAGTATCAGATTTTCCAAACCCTCCTTCGTCTTTACGTGCCCCAGAAACCTCAACTGTTCAATTTATTACTGAAGAAATCGCGGTGAGTGGCTACTGTTTTTAAAATATACCATTTTTCCAGAGTGCTCAATCGACAGGCGAGACAGTAAATATACGCAATATATATAATTTCATTTGGAAATGAATTATATCCGCGACCTAGGTTTCAACCATACGGTATCTTCAAGCGATTTACAATAACTGATTTTAACGCTCAAACAGAGATTTTTACGAACACGCGACTAGAATTTTCAAAAAAACTCGAATTTTTTTTCAAAATTAGGAAGGAGTTATTTAAGGGTCTTAAAACACTTTCATCCGTGTTTGTATGATCCTAGTAAGTATTACATCTGGACGTAATTTCTGATCTTTGTTTTAGTAATTTGCTTTTCTTTCTGAGAACAACATAATAGCTAATTTCTCCTCCTGGCACAATTTGCATACATTGGCACCGTTGTATGGTTTGGCTATTTTCACTAAGTTCTAAGTTATATCAGGGTCTTTTCAATATTTCAGTTTTAATTTCCACTCGTGGCCATCCAGTTTGATACAATATTTGAGGTTTTCCAGTTTAAACGTAGATTTATGATTATTCCGTCTAATTTTAAAACTGTCTTTGGTAAAGCCTAAATATGTTTTTCTTTGTCCATCTATGTCATGTACCTCTGTTCTGTAAATAACCCCTTCTGTATTACAAAGTCCATTTGTTTTTGTCTCTACAGTTACATTCCTTGTTAGTGATGTTCTTTTCTACTTCATTGTTTAGGTTTCTGGCGTTTTGATTTTTTTAAGTAATTTTCTAAATTACTAGTTCAGCTATAACTTAATGATTGAATTTTTATTGAACATTTTGTTTAATCCTGAGTTCTTTGGGAAGTGTTTATTGGTTAATATTTAAAAAATATTTATCCTTTTTTGGTTTGTACTTCTAAGTTAAATGGTGGGTTGAACCAAACAATATTTCGATTTTTATCATAGTTTTTCGTTTGTTTGTTTGGCTGAGGTTTGTATTCTTATGGCCAGATTTTTTAAGGCATTTTAATAATTTTTCTTTTCATCAAATATTGCTTTGCTTGACGAATTTTTTATAGCCCGCTTTCATTAATTTTTTTTTTTTTCAGATATTGATGGCTAAAATTTATGTGATATATTTTATGAAAGTTTATTTGTTTTTGTTTTGAAACTTTCCAAACTAAGAAATACAATCAGCTGCGTTTTTCTACTGGTTGGTTTGAATAGCAATTTTCAGTAAGCCACAAATATATTTTTTTTCTATATTTGTTGGCTTATTTTACAGATTTCAGTTTTTGTTGGGTTTATGAGCCGGTACGAGGCGCTATTGGGGAACATATTTTTATGGGGTTTTTTATCGTTAGGAAAGCTTGCTTACCGGTCAAAATTTGTATCTTGTTGCTTAAATCTAGCCTTTGTTTAATTATTTTTGCTTTCTCGTTGATATTTTCAACAAAGGAATCTGGAGAATTTTTGTAAGATTTGGTGATTTCTTCATTTATCTTTTTTCGTATTCCTTTGAGTTTATTTCATGCATGTTGTTAGATTTGTCTCCTTTAATAAGAATTTTTTGTTTGTTTTTTTGTTTTTTGTTTTGTTTTTTTTGTTTTGTTTTAATCCTGTGCTTAAGAGTTTTTGGAAGTTGTTAATTTTCAAAAAAAATGATTTAGACTAATATGGAAATCATATCTTTTGTCAATTTAATTAATTCTTTAATTGCAAGAAAATAACTCCTGGTTTTAAAATTGAAGTTATTCACGCTTTTTTTATTTTTTATTTTTTCCCCGGCATATTTTTTAAGAAAAGTAATGCTTTCCATCTCATTCTGATAAGAAACTGTTCATTTTTTGTAGTAAACATAGCATGTATTTATGTTTGTTAGAAATAGGGATGTTTTCCAGTCAATGTGATATTTTTAAATTCTTTCATTGTTCTCTCTCTCTCTCTCTCTCTCTCTCTCTCTCTCGTATTATTATGGGAATACACCGATGATAAAAGTGCTCAATTGTAAGACAAGAGCATATCAGTTAGTTTCTGGTCATAATTAGATTAGACAATTATATTGTAGAACTTTTGAATATTTTTCAATTGAAAATGAGTTATTTCCGCGACCTAGGTTTCAGCCTTTCGGTATCTTCAAGTGATTTACAATAACTGATTTTACCGTTTTTCAAACGCTCGAACAGGGATTATTTACGAACGCGGGACTAGAATTTTCAAACAACCGAAAAATTTCCAAAATTAGGGAGGAGTTAAGGATCTTAGAACACTTTCATTTATGTTTGTATGATCCTAGTAAGTATTTATGGCTATGATTACATTTGGAAATAATTTCTGATTTTTTTTTTTTTTTTTTTTTTTTGAAACAACAATAGCTAATTTTTCCTCCAGGTACAATTTGCATACGTTACCAACGTTGTATGGTTTGGCTATTTTAGTACCGGCTCATAAACCCAACAAAAACTTAAGTAGCTAAGATAAGCCATCTACTTAAGCCAACTAGTGGAAAAAACACTGGTGATTGTATTTCTTGGTTTCAAAATATTTAAAACAAAAACTTTCATAAAATATGACATTAAAATATTTTACCCATCAATATCTAAAAAAGGCTTAATGGGGGCGTTAAATTTCTAAGCGGTACATAGACATACCATCCGACTATATAAATATAATTCTACATTGTTGAAAATCCATACTATTCCACAATTGTGAAGCATGGATTAAAAAAATAAAAAAAGCACCATGATGTACCTCAAGGCTCGTTTGACGGCGCTGAAATTTCAAAATTAATGGAAATACAGATTCTAAGTAAAATTAATGAAATAATCCCCATAGACAACCACGGATTATACAGAGATGACGGATTAATGATAGCGCCGGACAACAAAAAAGAGAATGATAGAATAAGAAAAATGCTTCACAAACTCTTTAAAGATCTAGATTTTGAAATATTAGTTTAAACAAATAAGAAGGTAGTCCAATATTCAGATGTAGAATTTATTTTACAAACTGGCAGTGTCTCTCCATATATGAAAACAAACGCCACTTTAAATTCCGTAAACAAACGCAACTTCAAATTACCTAACCACCCAACAAGCATAATCAAACCCATCCATAAAGAAATAGAGCACAGGCTATCAAAAAATTCGTCAAATAAAGCAATCTTTGATGAAAAGAAAAAAAAAAGATTATAAAAATGCCTTTAAAACAATCTGGCCAAAAGAATATTTTAGAATACAAACCTCAGCAAAACAGATAAACGAAAAACAATAGTGGGAATCGAAACATTGTTTGGTTCAACCTACCGTTTAACTTAGAAGGAAAAACCAAGAAAGGATAAATATTTTTTTTTAATTAATCAATAAACACTTTCCAAAAAACTCAGAATTAAACAAAATTTTCAATAGGGGTTCAATCGAATTAAGTTATAACTGCAATAGTAATTTAAAAAATTACATAAAAAACGCCAGAAACCAAAATAACAACGTACAAGATAACATTAACAAGGATCCGGCAACAAGGTCTCTGAATGGGGAGCTTGTGACGAGCATGGAACCACCTCTTAGTTGCTGTTGTTCGCAGGTTCACCCTGACCCGGAGTGGTAGTACCTGTTAGGGTCCCAGCTATGGGCAAATAGTTAACCCCCAAACTGGGGTCAAGACATTATAAAAGTATAAAAATACACTATTATAGAAATATATACATAAAGATAGACTTTTATAGAAAAATATACATTTTTGAAGAAAAAATATTACCATGACACATTTTTGAAGGAAAAAATTATTCTCGGCAAAACATTTTTGAATACAAAACTAGAAGACATTTTCAGTTTTCTAAAATAAAAAAAAAAGAATAAAAACAAAATTTTCATTAAAATCTGACTAAATCAGCTTTTCACTATAACAGAACATTTTTTAAAAATACCTTAAAAATACCTTAAAACTCCACATTTTTGGCATTAAAATAACCCACAGAGGTTAATATGCCGTTAAACAAAACTCAAACAACAAGGAATGTAACCGTAGGGACAAAAACAAATGTCCACTTAACGGACTTTGTCATATAGAAGGGGGCATTTACAAAACAGTGGTGCATGGCATAAATGGTCAAAGCAAAACATATTTAAGATCTACCAAAGACAGTTTTAAAATCAGATGAAATAATCATAAATCTACATTTAAACTAGAAAATCTAAAATATTGTACTAAACTTGCTAACTACTTGTGAAAATTAAAACTGAAATATTGAAAAGACCCTGATATAACTTGAAGCATAGTGAAAATAGCCAAACCATACAACGGTGGTAACGTATACAGATTATTCTAGGAGGAAAAATTAGCTATTATGTCGTTTCCTGAAAGAAAAAAAAAACTAAATGAAAGATCAGAAATTATATCCTAATGTAATCATGCCCCTAAATACTTACTAGGATCATACAAACATAAATGAAAGTGGTCTAAGATCCTTAAATAACTCCTTCCTAATTTTGAAAATATTTCGGTTGTTGGAAAATTCCAGTCGCGAGTTCGTAAAAATCCCTGTTCGAGCGTTTGAAAAACAGTAAAATCAGTTGTTGTAAATCACTTGAAGATACCGTATGGTTGAAACCAAGGTCGCAGAAATAACTCATTTCCAAATGAAAAATATTAAGTTCTACAATGAACACTTTTTAATACAACTGTGTACGGATCTAATTTAATTAGGACCAAAAACTAACTAATATATATATATATATATATATATATATATATATATATAAACTTATCGCTATACTCGTTTCGACAAACCCTCCGAGTATATACGCGGGCCAACCTTCCCTGAAGATCCGGTTAGGTGAAACCTTGGTAGGTTCGTGGCTCTTTAGGTTACTTTATATATATATGTTTGAAATGATATAACCGACAATTGTGTTTTAAAAATACTTACGTAAAATAGCGAAATGTCATCAGTGAAAAAAATATGCCCAAATATTTGTGCTATTTATGTATTATTTACGCCTCGGTCATTATCAAGGGCTAAATGTTGTCGTCGAAAGTACGAAAAAAAAATGTCTTTGCCCAGCAATTTTTTCTTTTAAATTAAACGTATCTTAGATATGGAACATGGCATAAAATATATTCACTCAGTGATTACATCCGTGGCTATGTGTATGTAAATATTTTCAATTATGCTGTTTCCTTAAGAACAAATATTGCCGACATATCAAATACTTTCTTTTTTTTTTAACAATTGTTGTCAACACCTTCCTACTTTTTGTTTTATTATCTATTAAGCGAGTAGAATATATTTGAAATCCTGATGTTTCAAATAAAATTTTTTTGAAGCTGAGTAAAAATTTCAGTTGTGTGTTGCGGCTCGGAACGAGAAATCAGAAAACCAAGTTCGAATTTTAGTCGAATTCCTTTCATTCACTTGGGAAAGGTATGAATCCGTCTCTTCTCCCTCTAGCTGTGGGTTGAATAGCAGAACAAATTGAGTTCTATAAACTTGGTCTACGTCAGAAAGTAATAGCAATCTATTACGGGAAAATCTTCTGCTTAGTCAGTTATGTCTCTTTCGAGACATTTTTTTAATCATTTCACCCCAAGCAAGCAGTTTTACTGCCACTGGTGTTCAGGGGGTTACGTAGGAGGAAAGTGAATAGTAAGAGGAACAAGTTATAGGGGGTGTCAGAGAATGGATAAGAGAAGGATGAGAATACTAATGGAAGAAGAGTGGGCGGGAAAAAAGAACATGAGGGAAAGGATGCGAGTCAGAGAGATAGATGACAATTGACCTTACATTTAAATTCTTGGGGATTGTAGCTGTCGGGGAATCAAGTATACGGAAGGGAATTCCACAGGCGGGAAGTGCGAGAAAAGAAGCTGAGAGTAGAAGTTGCTGGTACATTTTATTGGTTTCACTGTAAAAGGGTGGAATCTAGTTGCTAGTCTAGTAGCTCGAGAAAATTCATGCAGAGGGGGCACCGTAAACCCGTGAAAGTATTTGTAGAAGAGACCCAGGGAAGACACGTTACGCCGGTAAGAAAGTGCCTGCAGCTGAGCTACTAAGTCGGGGTCGATCACATTGCAGATTCTCCATTGGGTTTCGTCAAAAACCCCGAGGTGAATAGCAGGGGCACCAGACCAGATGGGACAGATTTACCGCCCAATCGTGTATCAATTAAATCACTGAATGAAAAATTACTGAAAATGTGTACTTGTGTATAATACAAACCTCTCTCTTTTTCCTTTGTTTCGTTTAAAATGTCCCGTCATATGCACAAAAAATACGGTCTCTCTCTCTCTCTCTCTCTCTCTCTCTATATATATATATATATATATATATATATATATATATATTAGTCATCCACATACAAGCCTGTTTTGCTGTATCACAACTCATCAGTGTGGCTAGACACATCCACTTGATGATTCTGACCAGGATCTAAACTCGACCGATTTGGTGTCAGTCGGAGTCGCTACTCCCTAAGCCATAGGCACATGGAATAAGAAAAATGAAATTTTAACGTGTTGTATATAAGCAGTGTATACACACGCCAGTCACCGAAAGAAATCAATTCATTTCTGAAGAGTCACGCTTATATAGCGGAAGTGGAAACTGTTTTTAAAATTTTCTTCTCTAGAGAGCTCAATCGTAATGAGAGCATAATATATTAGCCATTCACATGCAAGCCTGTTTTGCTGTATCACAGCTCATCAGTATGGCTAGACACATCCACTTGCTTCTGACCGATTTGATGTCAATCGGAGTCGCTACTCCCTATGCCATAGGCGCATGGAATAAGAGCCAGGACCCAAAATTTACTGTCGATGATTTTGCAATCAAGGCAATTTCTAGATATTTACGTCGTAAGGAATTGTTTTCTCCTTTGATCAAAGTGGCATGTTTTTTTGTTTTGTTTTTGTTGTTTTTTTATGTCAAAATTTTGGTTTGTCTCGTTACGATGGGCAACCAACGCATTTAACGTATTATTTTATAAAATACCTGAAATTGTTTGGATTTGAAAATGTGACTTATCATGGTTTAAACTGGTAGGATTAGAGGGAAAATAAAGAGCACTCACATTCCACTACTATTCACAAAAAAAAAGAACTAGCAACTGAGATAATCCAGCTTGCCTATCTTAGGTCGGATCTTAGCACTTATCGTTATTTTAACATTACCCTCTATTCCGCCCTGATTACTTATTAGGATGAAAAGATCATGAGCCTGGGACATGAAATTGTCAAACCGCTTTCTCTGATACTGTAGCTGCATATCTACAGTATCATACTTGTAATCTGACTGCTGAAAGAAGCATGTCCCTCATAAATGCAAAGATTTACGAAAGTTAGTATAGAAATAAAATGCAACATTTTGCCGAAAGAGCCAAAAGTTAGACTATCGCCGTCTGGCCAGCCATTCACTCAGCTAGACAGTTTTACATCGAATGTCCAGGAAGAACACTGGTGTTATTTCAGGCCAATTAGTATCCAGAGATATTATAATAATAGTCAAGTAATAAGGGGTCTTTCTTATAACAGCCAAGCACTTGTGTGGCAAACAGAGTACAGAGATCAGACCATTAATATCCCATTAAGAAAGCCATTCGTCAGTCGAGAATGAAAAGAAGAAAGTAAACAGAAAGTCCAACAATAAATATAGACTCCTGTACTTGTGTAGTGTCTTGGTTATTATTTAATAAGTAGACAGATCAATATCGAAGAGGCTTTGAATCAACGTCAACCAGCCCCAGTGAAAACGAAGATGAATAAGCCGCAGGATCGTTTAGTACAGACAAGAGATGAAGACGATTTGATTAGATCAATAATCACAATCTCGGCGAGTAGATTTCTAACTGAATCCAATACATCCAACCCAACGCCAACCATATTCAAAGGCGACTCAATCAGGGCTGATCAAATTCTGATTCCTCACCCAATGCAAAAGTCTTTTTAAAAATTCGCCTTCATTTTCATTTTGGTAAATCTTGGCTGTTTGGTCACATTATCCCCAGCCAATGGCGTTTGAGTTCTGTTCGACCGTTATCTTTATATATATATATATATATATAGAGAGAGAGAGAGAGAGAGAAGAATTAATACAATAGTAAAAGGTTCGTCACTTAGCTGATTAATATTACCTTCAGCATCCAGACTCCAAAGTCTTGTACACAGACCCTCCAAGAATCACTCCATCCACTCGTCAAGGGCTATCAGCGATTGACTGTTTATACTTCTCAACTTTTCGTTTTCATATGCACTTTTCATTGGTGCAAGTTTTGGGGATTTTTAATTTTATTTTATGACTTGTGTCTGAGACTTCGCACGTGCACCCATGCGCCCGTCCTCGCGTATGTGCTTATGTGTAGAATTTCAGGATTATTTGTAATTTTTGTCGGGGATTTTTCTCTGTTTTTCTCTTTTTCTTTCAGTTACTACCGTATGACTTCCGGTTTTCTAGACTTGTACATTTTTTGAGCGTTCTGGTGTTTTCTTGAGTTAGGAAAAGTGGGTTTTTTTTGTTTTTTTTTACATAAATAATTAATTTCTAATACTTATGTCTTAAATTATTAACCACTTTTAATTTTGTGGGTGCGTAGGTGATGTTATGGATAGCGGCTCAAAACGAGAAATCTGTGAAGTGAGTTCGACTTCCGGTCGAGTTGGTTTCCCTTTTTTCTCAAAAATACCTTTAGGAAAGGCATGAATCCATATCTTATCTCCATAACTATTGGCTAAATAGTAGAGCAGACTGAACTGTGTTTGGCAATCAGTCTACGAAAAAGACAACTCTAAATTCAAAACTGTATGCAACCCTGGCGAAACACGCTATGCAGCAATCAAAAAGGATAGTGTTATTCACAATCACTGCTAGATCGACTGTAATTTATAATTTTAGAAAACTAATGAAGAGTTTCATGGAAATATTTGTATTATTAATGTGAAATGATATTTCATTTAATATGTATAAATGCTGTTCTTAAGAGATAATGTAATTCCGCCTAAAACTGTTAAGTTCGAGTTAGTATTCTGGTGCCGTTACTAAAATGGTGTCTTTGGAACGCATTTTCTTCGAATATTCATTTAGTTTTGTTGTTGTTGTTTTTTTTTGTTGTTGTTGTTTTTTGTTGTTGTTGTTTTTTGTTGTTTTTTTTTTCGTTGAATGTGATGAATATCATCATGCATAAAAATCGTCTTTCTAAAAACTTTTGGCTTCATCTTTAACTAAGACTCTATGTATATCCTAAAACGTATGCCTGAGCGGTCATATTAACGCCAATTCGCTGCCTAAAATCTCACTCTAAAGCAACAAATCACCTTCACGTTGTTGACTTCTGAACATGTGGTTGCAATTTACGCCAGTATCTACCCAGTCTTTGCTCCATTTGTTTGCTTTATCAATAGTCGTACGGCATTCTTCAGTGAAAATAAATGAAGGAAAAAAATCAGTCTTCACTCGTTTCAGTCAATTTTTCTCATGAACGTTTTTTTTTTTTTTTTTCAAAGATGTCTCATGATAGGTGTCACATATTTGTCAGGTCACTAATTTTTATACTTAAACATGATTTTATATTTTTCCTTATCAGCGCTACAGCAGAGTCGCTCATGATATGGAACAGACTTCTTTACATTTCAGTGGTATCTGCCGATATTTTTTTTTTTTTATAATTTACAAACTTTAATCGTCTCCAAAGTTATTAAACATATTTCTTTGTTCATCAAGTAGATCTTACGACTCAATTTAAACTCGGAATTTGGTTATTAATGCTACTTTGAAATTCGAGACATTTCATACAAATATGGAAGCCATAACTGGGCAGAACGAACTAGTTTTCACCCTAGCCACACAGATAGTTGTTGCCATCATTCAACAAATAAATTTTGAGATTCCACTTAGTATTTATATACCGGTAAAACATAAAAATGGCTAATCATGTGAGGAGCTGCGTGTATATATGTATGATTTATTCAAATATTATATATAAAGGCTAATGTAAAAGTAACTCCCTATTGTATGTATGAGTGGCTAGCTAGAAGTCATGACTTCTTTTGGGTTAGTTAAAGGAGCAAGTAGTATACTATACCAAAACAAGACTTTGAAAAACTTGAAGGGCGAATAGAAGAAGTTAAGTATTTTATACCCAAAGAGTTCCTGGGGAAATCGGTTGATGCGATTCCTCGAAAAGCTGGTAGCGAAATCAGGTGTTTTAAATAAAACCTCATTCTAAATGTTTTCCTTTCATATATATTTCTTGTAAAAATTATAGTTAATAAATAAATTATAAGTATTTTAAAATGGGGAGTTACTTTTCAATCACCTTGTGTTCAACAAATAATAACAGTAGTTTGAACCAGCTAGACCACCTAAAAATCCTGCGTGCAAAGAAAAGGGCTCAGTGTTAAGTAAATTAAATTACATAACAAAAGATTGTGTTATATTATAAATTGTACTTTAGAACATGTTCAAATTATAATCTACTACAAAGTGTACATTTTGATTGTAATTTGAACATGTTCTAAAGTACAATTTATAATAAATATTCATAGCTCTATTTCCATATTGAGCAGTTTTAAATTAACGTTTTGAACGTTTTTAATGTTTTCTTCGTTCGTTATTGATTTGGAGATATATATATATGTGTGTGTGTGTGTGTGTGTGATTTCAAACGTTATTTTTAATGGATACCGATATTTAAAAAGAACGTCCCGTTTTTTTAAACAGTTTATTTCGTCCACAGGCCAGCGCATTGGAGAAAATTTAATAAAAAAATGCGTTTCTCTTATTCGATGGAATTATGGTGTAGTCGGTAAACGTAAGTGAAAGTCTTATTTTCAGGAAAGGGGATGTGCTAGCAATGTGTAGAAACGTTACGCATCCTCTTCCAAACACTGAAAAAGAAAGCAAGTGCATGTTACTAAAATTTGTCATTTTGCAAGAAACTTTGTTTTACCCACGTGTCAGGAAAGTATCTCTTCACAGTGTCTACTCTCAAACTGTCCGCTGTACGAAATGGGCTTCATTAACTGGCCTTTAGTTGTCAAATGAGCGGCAAATGGCTTCCCTCTGTCTTTTCTACACATATTTTCACGGCAACTGCTCTGACGATCTTTTTTCATGGTGCCCCGACCAAATAACTTTAAGCGTACTTCCAGATTGTCATCCAGGTTTCCCCTTTTTAAAGTTAAAATATAATCGCCACTTCTACTCCAATAGTTTCTTTTCTCGCACTTCACATCTGTGGAACTTCTGTCCGTTTACTTGCTTCTCTGATAGCTACAATCTCCAAAACTTGAAATTCAACGTCAATTACCATCTTCTATCTTTTATACGCAGTGTTTTTTTTTCTTTTCTCAATGTAACATCCTACGTATTGGGGTGAAATGGTTAAATTCGTCTTTACTTTGAATGCTGCTGCCATATCTAGTCAGGTTTTCTTCCTATATATTTAGAAATTCCTGATAAAATCCAAAAAGAATCTGAAATAATATTGGTCCTCAACTGACATCTCGCTTTTAATCACTTTTCCACCACCGACTTGTGCCTTTTCTACAAATACTTTCATGGAAATTTTCTTCTATGGTAGCTAGGTTTTATGAATTTAAGCGCAGTACTAGATTGGCGACAAGGTCTCATTGTTTTACATTTGAAATGGCTTGATGTAACCGTAAGTTCTATGCTAACAGTTTCATCTATTGCACTTCTTGCTTTTGGAACTCTCCTCTGGCTTTTTGCTTCCGAATCAACTTTGATCTTCAAAGATGTAAATGCACTATTAATCGTTATCTGCTGTCATCTCGTTCTTTTAATGTTCTCTCTCTCTCTCTCTCTCTCAGCGTTTATCTCATATTTACTAACGCTCAGTAACTCTTGCGCTTTATTGTCTTGCTTGGGATGAAATTATATATATATATAAACTTATCGCTATACTTGTTTCGAAAATCCCTCCGAGTATATACGCGGAAGGAAAAAATGGTAATTAAAAACGAAAGAGCTAAGCACTTGATCATCAGTCAAAGTGCGTAGCCCAAAGAAAAAAACCCCGAGACGAGTAACATGAGATTTAGGATGTGTAGGTTGTCTTTACTAGTTTTTTTTTTTTTTTTTTTAATAAAATGCTGTTACCCACCTCTTTGTGTTTGGTGTCTTTTTTCGTTTACGTGGGTTACTGAGTTCCTTATATCTTGTCGCCATCTTTTAGCCTTTTTAGCCAACCTTCCCTGAAGATCCGGTTAGGTGAAACCTTGGTAGGTTCGTTAGCTCCTTAGCTTTCTTTCTTTATATATATATATATATATATATATATATATATATATATATATATATTAGTAATAGCAAGAATTAATAAAATAATAAACCACAGTTCGTAGCCTTTACTTTTTAAAAGTGCTCGATACGTCGTAGAGCAATATTTCTAGTAATATTTTTATTATTGGTATTTATAATGAAAACATTTCTTACCGCTACTCAAGAGCTGTCGTGTTTCGGTACTATCAATAGGACCTCCACAGGTGATTTATGGTTGCAAAATTTAGGGAATGATATACGTATAGAAATTTAAAAACCAAATATTACCTTATCCAGACAATTAAGGAGTGAGTACAAAGAGTTCTAGTGAGTTAGACTCGATAAATCAATGAAAAGTTATATTTCTATTGATTGATCGAGTCTAACTGTAAATAACCGTTTAACCGTAAATCGCCTGATGAGGTATTATTGAGAATATTGAAACACGACAGCTCATGTGTAACAGTGAAAAATGTTATTATAAATACCAATAATAAAAATATTACTATATATATATATATATATATATATATATATATATATTAGCAGTATAACCCTTCGTTACTCGGGTGTAATGAAAGCTTTAACACTAATCCATGGTCCTGGAGCTCAGACTCAGCCTAAAGAATATTTGTGTGAAGTTTAGTGAGAATCAGATAAAAATTGTGAATTTGTATAAAGGACATACAGACAGGTAAACAGACACACACACAAACATCTTGCCTTTTTTTATATATATATATATATATATATATATATATTATCGATTTTCTGCATTATTTTAAGAACTGCAACCTTGAAACTTCTGAATATCGTTTCTTATGTCTTTGTCTATGAGTGTATCAAATTTGATTAAAATCGGACCACTCCTTCTATAACCCGATTTTTTAGATTATAGATTTTCGATATTTATCGGGGGTATCTCGACACAAAACCTAGCTAAGAACACTCGCAGACGCTTATAGTACAACTGTGTAAATTTTCAAGAAAATCGGTTCAGCCGTTTCGGAGTCTATAGGTAACGGACACACGCACACACAGACACAGTTCCATTTATAAATAAGTTATATATATATATATATATATATATATGCACTAACTTAATTAGATAATTTTTATGATATCCATTGAATGAACAGCAAATAAAATATTATTGAAGCGATTCTAGTTCATTAACAAACTATGACATCTATCAGTGTTCATGATTTTCCTTCTTCAAACAAATATTAAAATTGATCACGGATATTTACCATGTTTATAAAACTGTTAAACTCTTTTTATAAACAATTAATCGTATTGAATCTTAAATTGACATTAAATCAATATCCCAAAAGAATAATGTTTCTTTCTTTTTAAACACGCTTCATGAATCTTTTTCTGCTATTTTTTACCTTTTATTTCAATTTGCTAAAAATAAAACTTCTTTTTTTTTTTTTACATTCTACAATTTCGTTTATTTGTTTGTCGATATTATTAATCTTTCGAAATTTATTTTTTCCCTGTTGTCAATAAAATTGTTTTTCACGCAATTCTGGTTTACTGTCAATGCACCTTAAAGAACTTCAATTATTTGTTTGACAGAGCAAGAAAATAATGTGCTTAACTCCTTTATGGCTTCCGGTATGCATGTATTTATGCATATATAAATGTCGGTGCGCTGTGGTCACACACGAACGTGTGTGTGTGTTTGCAACAATTCAGATATAAATAAAATATCTGTAAAAACTATTAATAAAAGAAAAATCGAATATCTCCTTTCTTAAAAGAAATACTCTTTTCTTAAGCTAACATACAAGACCATAATTATTTTTTAACGCATAACCCTTTAAAAAATAAATAAACAAAATAATATACATAAAATCATAATAATTGCATATAAAAATCATTGACAGCATTAATTTAAATCACTTTCGTTTAGTAGGCTGAAAATTAGGTTAGTTAGCGTTCTCCATAGTTTACTTTGGCTTATACCATAAGCTTTGAAAATATTTTAGAACGTTCTTTAATTAAAAACTTGAAAAGGTGATATTTTTCTCCCTGTTACTTCTCTGTTTAAATGCGGGTTACCTCATAAAATTTTCCTACACTTGTTTCGCGAAAGTTCCTGAAGGAACGAAACGCGTTGAAACAAACATTTTCCACTTGTCATTTCTAATATATATATATATATATATATATATGAATTGTTTGAACATTATTTTTTATCGATACTCGTATTTAAGTAGATATTCTGTTTTTAATTAAACAGTATTATATATTTATATCTTCTGGCCTGATTATTTACTATAAATTTTTATTACGAAAATGTGTGTCATTTGGCAGGATTCGAACATGCGACCCCTATCTACATAAATCGTAAATATTATCGTAAATAATCAGGCCAGTAGATATAAATATATAATATTGTTTAATTAAAAACAGAACATCTACTTAAATATGAGTATTGATTTTCAAACAATTCATTTCAAATTGTCGGTTATTTATAACCAAGTTTCGTTAAAATTCGTTAATATATATATATATATATATATATATATATATATATATATATATATATAAAGCACAACAAAATTCACACATTTATGGTTTATAGTCGCTGAATCTGATAAGGTAATTTAATTTATTGCTCTTCTTATCTTCATTTTTCTTACAATTTAATCTTTCCTTTAACAGACGTCGGCGAAACGCGTCGTTTATTAAGCTTTTCCACTTTTGTCTAATCATCATTTATTTTGTATCCTACAAAGAGAGTTTAAAAATTGTCCATTGTACCAAACACATTCGACCACTTCTTTAGATATTTTCAGAGGGGTTGTTTTTTGGCCGTTTTTAATTTCTCGTCGTGTTTTACTATATAAGATGGGTTTTTGTGTTGTTTTGAATACGAGTAGGAGCGTTTATTCCGAGCTTCGCGTGTTGAGCGAGATTGGGATTCAAGTTAGTTGTTTTGTTTAAAAAAAAGCAACTTCCAACACTCCACTACCACTGTTGAATAAGGTGAGATTGATAATAAACATTTCGCTACTAAATGGTTTATATACACAGCCTCTCTATATATAAACAGTGTGACAGGGCCGTAGCTGATGCTAAAAAACACCGGGCACAGAGAAAATTGCCCGGATTTATTATTAGTTGACAATGTGATGACGTCATTAGTGTCATCCGTTTCCAGAAACTGATTTTTGTGGATTTTTTCGGCTATTTCAATGGAAATTAGGTACAGAACGTGAACGACAGCAGGAAATCGGGTTCGGACTTTTTGAACCAGTCTTTTCTCCCAAAATTAATAAATAAACAAACAGATTTTTACTGCGTTCATTCGGATGTTTTTTTCGTTTTCTTTCTTTCTTCGTGAATTGTTCAGTTTGATTTCTGACGAAGACATTTTTCCTTGCTCGGATTTTCATTGCACGGATCGGCCCGGACTCGTGCCCGGTGTGCCCGGTAGTCAGATACGGCCATGAGTGTGGACAAAGATATTAACTCCGAATGGCGTTTGGTATTAATCTATGTGCCATCAGAGCTTATATTCATATACGCTCTATCGTAGTTATTGAGCACGTTTACTCCATAAATATCAGTTCAGTGCCATATGTGATACACGCTTTGGGCGATCATGTCTCGAAAGAGACATGACTGACTGGGCAGAAGATTATTCCGTAGCAGGCTGCTATTGCTTTCTGTGGTAAGCTGGTTGCCAGCCAAGGCTATAGAACCGAATGTCCTATTATTTAACCCATAACTGGAAGAAAGAGACGGATCAATACCTTCCTCAAGGGTATTTGCGCGTAAGTGAATGGAAGGAATTCAACTGGAATTCGAACTCAGTTTCCCGATTTGTCGTTCCGAGCCGATATCCACTGTACCACTACGCACATCCTGCATCACAACACACAACAGCTTACTTAAAAATGCATTTTAATCTTTATATGTGAATGAATTAAATGCATTATGTTTGAAAATACAAATTGAAGCGTTTGTCAACATGATTTCTCAAAATGTTTTAAGCAGAAACATTTCCTCCGTGCATATACATTCAAAAAATATATACCTTTATGGAATTACAGGGTTTAGTAATATAGAACTAATAAGCAGTAAGGAACAATCAGAAAAAGCCACTGTGTGACGCATACGGAAAGACGGCTTCGAGAATGTAACACTCATACAATATATTGAAACAAGAGTAACCAACTTAACGTGTTTGTGTGAATAAATGGCAGAGTAAAGAGTAAGAGTCAAAAATTACTTACATCATCAAAATACATGATATTGTGGCGGCTTTAAGGGACATGGCATATAAAAGTAAGATCAGTTGTTTTTCTCCTAGGCTGGACGCCAACCACGGTAAGGAACACCATTTTTCCTACTATTTGAGCAGTAGATGACAAGAGATGTATTTATACCCTTCCCAATGACTTTTGTGTCAAAGTAAATGCAATGAACTCGAGTAAGATTTGAACTCGATCCGTTGATTTCTTTTTCTTAACCGCTAATCATTACACTAACTTACACATCTGTGTTAAATACTAAATTATAACCATTGTGGACCAAATTTAATTAATACAACGATAACTAGTTTAAAAAAATAAAAAGCTATTACAATTAATTGTTATAAGAATATATATTTAAACAGCTGCAACAGACAGAAGGCTGTAGGGAACCATGAACTCCCACGTCCTGAAGGGATACAGCATATGAAGAGAGAAAAGGGATGTTTATATATGAGTAAACTTTCTTTAAGTACACTTCCGTCTCTACGCTGATATATATATATATATATATATATATATATATATATATATATATATATATATACTTCAGCCTCATGGATGTTTTTACCAGCTATTTACTTATTTATTACATTTTCGCTCCTCCCCTACGTAAAACGTGTGACTGAATTTCATGTTCAGCCATCTTTTGTGTACATGCTCTCCATCCAGACACTGTCTGCCTAAAAGTGGGACCTCCGTTGTCACTAAATTAACAAACTACCTAACAAATGAAGTCCTATTGTGCTCAATCCAATTTTGATTGAGAGGGAAAGGGGAAAGGAGCAACAAAGAAAGGGCGGTAGATACTGCTCAACCGGCAATATCACAATGTGTTGACGGTGAGGTGAAGGAAGGACGGGAGAGAATCGGTCGGTGGCCTATTTGGGTTGGTAACATAGGTGTCAGTTTATCCATATGAAAATGACTTCTCTCTCTTTCCCTCATTGTCTTCGTTCTTTCTCTCTATAAGTAGTGCCATAAAATCAAGCACGCGTAGGTGCACGCCCTATATAACTATGCCTGATCGGTCTTTCTTATATATATATATATATATATATATATATATATATATATATATATATATATATTCATGAGATTGAATGGGATAGAAAATCTAGCACAAGTTCTTTTGAACGGTAATCTAAGACAGATTATGGTATAAAAACAAAAATCAAATTATGGCAATCATATATATGCAGGTTGCAATGGATAAATGTTCGCCATTTTATAATTTTGATTTCGCACGTGTGCGTTATAAGTTTTTTATTTTTTATTTTGTCGGTCACACAATGTAGTAGGGTTAGTTGGGCACCGTCTGTGATAAAAAGAGCACCATGATGCAATTCATTCTGCCAAAAATTTAGTAAATAGCATGCTATATTGTCTGACATTCGCACTCACACCAGAATCTCGAATACGAACATTTGAAAGTGTTCGAGTGTCACTCTGATTACAGTGCAGAGGATTCGGAAAGAGTTGGCAACATCATGTTGTTTGGAATGATCACGGCGTAATGTCTCCATCCATCTTCCCTAAGGCTTTAGACTCAACACGAAGGCCTACATGAAGTGCGTTGAGGAGGTAAGTGCTGCACTGGGTCAAGAGGGTGGCTACTGGAGGAACCTATGGCTGGCAGCAGTACTCTGCATCATGTAAATTCATTTTTCCGCGTTTCGTATATGCAACGTCATGAGCAAAGTGATTTCACAGAATTCGACAGCACCAAAACAGAATCTATCAAATATCTTACATGTGTATTAAATATCCATACACATTAAAATACCATCCCCTGTGGTTAAATGTTTATGGTTTCCTACAGACACACACACACACACACACACACACACATATATATACATATATAAAACTCTTCAGCAATGAAATGAGTTCTTTCGGTGACTGGCGTGTGTGTATACACTGCTTATATACAAAATGTTAAAATATATCTTCTTTGATTCCATGCGCCTATGGCTTGGGGGTAGTGACTCCGACTGACACCAAAATCGGTCGAGTTTCGATCCCGGTCAGAAGCAAATGGATGTGTCTAGCCACACTGATGAGCTGTGATACAGCGAAACAGGCTTGTATGTGGATGACTAATTTGTGTATTTAGGCAGAAAATTGTCTTTTAGACATATCAGATTAAATAAAATGCAAACATTGTGTTTGCTTATTTTTAATATAATCCGTTCGTACTCCCGGATAATTTTTCGCGTATTATAATTGAATTATAATTGAAAGATGCCAGACATGAGCTGTAACGTTGACAGATGTTATTTTCATTCATTTCTCAATGTACCCAAGTACTTTCAATCTTCAAGGGTGTGAGTTATAACAAAATATAACCGCAAAACTGTGTTGCTAAAAATTACTGTAAATTTTTTCTGCTTCAAATATAACGGTTGACAAACTGCTTAGCGTTCTTTAGAACGTGAAAATTACCCAAAATGGATTTTTTTTTTATATATGTTGTAATGTCATTGTCATGCGCGTGTTAAAACATTGTTCTTTTTACAAACATTTTAGAACATTACTACAGTATTCATAGCTGATTCTAGAAATGGATGAATAGTCAGACAAGTGTATTGTAAGACGTCTTAATGTAGTTGTTGTAAATCCAACACACACACACACACACATATCTTTATATATATATATATATAAAACAGAAATAGGTTTTTTTCCAACAAGAGAAATTGGTATAGGTGAAAAAAGTGTGACAAGCCTTGAATGTTTTGTTTAAAGAGTAGATTTATTGTTATTATAAATTGTGACTTTATATATCGAGATCCGTTTGTCGGATCTCAATATGTAAATTCACAAATTTATCCGCCTGAAGAGTTAACTTTGAACTCGAAACACGTGTAGCGACACAAATACCATGATGAACACTTAATGTATTATACAAAAGATAAGTCATGAATTATAATAAATCTACACTTTAAACAAAACGTTCACGGCTTCTCACACTTTTTTACCTAATATATATAATTATGAATTAAATGTACATTGCGACACGGAAATTTCTGTTTCGAAATAGAATCTCGTCATCGGGCAATTTTGGATGTTGGCTGTGAAAATGATTTACATTTAAATATCATATATTATGCTCTACAATATTTATTGTATCGAGCACTATTTATAAAAAAAAAGAAATGCCAGGGAACTCAAAATTGTAAAACCTTTGGTCTTCTTTACCTGGATTTATATATATATATATATATATATATATATATATGCTATGGGATCTACCCTTTTTGGACTATAATGAACTCTTCCTATTATTATGAATACCGGGAGAATTTGCCTCTCGGGTGAAGTTGAGTTGGGTTGAGTCACCCCGGTCTAATACTTGGCAGTCCGACTAACGTGTAACACTCTTGTATTTGTTTTCCGTTTAATAGATGTTTCCCTAATTCCCGAGTATATATATAATTTCTGCTGTTAATAAAACTGTGGTCTATGTAATATAACAGAGCTATAAAGTATATACTTATAAATATGCATATTTATCCTATGTCTTTCGCACGATTAGGAGTTTCATGCGTTATGCAATTACTAGGTGCTTAGTATGAACTGACCGTTTTTGGAATTTGGATTATTGGTTGTCGCGTTGTTCATGATAGTGAAATGTTGTAATGGTGGGATGCTGTTTTGTTTGTTTTTGTTTTTATTCAATTTAATTTGATTTCAAGTAAAACTTAAACATGATATTGGAAAGTAAAATCTTAAAAGTTTAATTATTTTTAATAGGTAGAATATTTTTAGAGCAAAGCTTATAGGTTATGTGTCTCTGAGTAAAGGTTAGTGCTTGTAGTTTTTATTTTCAGGGAAAACAAAAGACATTAATGAAAAAAATAAAATAAATAAAAAATAATTTCAAAATTGTCGAAAAAATACATAAAAAAATACACCAAGGAATCATAGTTAATCCGAGTCGATGTATTTGAGCAGATATTTTTTATGCTTGCATGCGGTTATCAATTCACTTCTTTTGCTTAGTAAATTAGGGTTATTTAGGTGTTTTAATATAATTTTTTTCTAGAAGGCATAAGTTACGTCTATTTCCTGTTCTATTATAAGATTTAGTTTTTGTGATGAAATCCCAGGTAATATTTGTTGTTTTTAAATGCCAGAAGTATTTTAAGAAGGCAGTGCTTTTACTGAATTTACTATTACTTAAATTTAATTTATGATTGGAATACGGGTGTTTCTACTTTTTTTTTCATAAGAGCCAAAATAAAATTTAACATCGCTATCGGAATGGACTCTAGCTCTGTAAATTATACTTTCGGTGATGCACTGGCTGTTTAGTAAGCAGGTTTTTGGGGGTTTTTTCAGCTTTAAAAATGTTCGACTCCATCAAAGGTTTCAAGATTTTTCAACATCACACACACTTTCCTCAGGCAATGCTGCTTGGACGGATCATATATAATGCATAGAGAGAAATAAGTACTTGCGGGTGGATGTTTTTAGTTTTTTGCCATATTAGTTATTGCTATTCATTTTTTTTTTTTAATATCATTGCTAATGTGTGGAATAGGATTTTAGTATGAGATTTTACACAGTAACCTCATCATCACGATAAGATATGTTAATACGTCAGTATAAGTAAAGGTGACTTCCGTTGATATGTATAACCCTGACATTTCACTGTAAAATCTAATTCTCATTATCGTTTTTCTGTTTATAAGCAAACGCTTATAAAAGGTACATCTGAAAATGTTTTTGTTTTTTTAATCTAAACAGAAACTGATATGCTTTGTATGCCTCAATAATATTTGTGTAAATTTTGTGTATATTAAGGAACAAGTCTCGGGAAGACGTTTGTGAAATGAGGCACGCACAGGAAATTTAGGTCCCATTTCAAATTATAGATTAATTATTATTCCAACCATTGTTGTTCTTTAAATTCAGCTTGACAGTAATTACTACATATAATTATTATTTAACAAACGGGTACTTTTCGGTTTCACCAGGTGGGAAGAGTAAGCCTTTAAAAATCATAAGCCAATCCGAATTGTCCAGCTTCCCGACACACCTCCTTTTCGGACTTGACTTATTATTTCATATTCAATTTTTATAATGATCAATGAAGCAATTCCGAAAGCCATTTATACTAAGATGAAAATATATAATAAACATTCGCTTACTGGACAATACTGCACACTGAGATATTTATTCTCATTTTAATTTATGCACTTACTCTTCAATGCAGGCTCAATAAATGCTGGAAGAAAGCGTTCAGAAGATTTTCCCGGAGCAAGTAACCATTTTTTTTTTCCGAAGGAGACGGGAGCCAACCAAACCTACGGAACGTAATTTCTCCTGCTAGTCAATGGATAAATAAAAAATGGATTCGTACAATATCAAAGCTTATATGCACGTAAAT
>JBBBDQ010000191.1:16375000-16790000 GCA_037127315.1 Ascarosepion bandense
GCAATTAATGTGTATATTACTTATCTTACCGCTAAACCGAATAAAAAAACGAAATATTAGCCTAATGAAGATATTAAAGATATTAAATGATCTTAAAAATTAATTCTGTTCTCTATAAGTACACATGTCAGTGTAGCACTAAATACGTGGGACGAACATTTATGCAAAGAACGAAATACAACTTAAAAAAACAGACAAACCAGAATGCACAAAATTAATGTGTCTAGTGAATGTAATAATTCGCCACAAATGGCAACTATCTAACAAAAAGAAAAGAGATAAATAGAAAAGAAGAGGAAAAAGCTAAAGAGCGAGCGTGAAGGGAAAATAAACGAAGAAAGTAGCAAATGATCACGACACCCTCCGCATGCGCATATCTGCAGACAGGAGTACGGGCGAGAAGGCATATCCGCACAGATGCGTGCATAAACGCACGCGTGCATAACTGCACATGCGAACAAAAACAATACGGGAAAAGAACTTACACTAATGATAAGTGTATATAAAAACAAAAAATTGGAAAATATAAGCAGTAAATTAATGATAACCGCTGAAGAGTAGACTTACGAAACTCTGAAGTCGAAATGCTGAAGTTAACATCTATCAGCTAAGTGACAAACTTTTACCGATATTTAATTATATTAATTTCTCTCTCTCTCTCTCTCTCTCTCTCTCTCTCTATGTATACATGTGTGTATATGTCAGTTAAATGCCATACGTGTTACACGCTTGGGCGATCATGTCTCGAAAGAGACATGACTGACTGGGTAGAAGATTATCTCGCAGTAGGTTGCCATTGTTTTCTGCTGTAGGCTGGTTGCCAAACAAAGCTATAGAAACCAATCTGTCCTATTATTTAACCCATAACTGGAGGGAAGAGACGAATTATTCCTTTCCTAAGGGTATTTGTGCGTAAGTGAATGCAAGGAATTCAACTGAAATTCGAACTCGGTTCCCCGATTTGTCGTTCCGAGTCGATATCCACTGCACCACAACGTACATACGTGTGTATGTATATTACTTTAAACGTTATTATAGTAGATATTCGTATTTAAAGATACCCCATTTTTTAAAATTTAAACAGTGTGAATTATGTCGAATATTCGAGAAATTTTAATAAATGCAGACCGATATACATAATGCACATTGTTTAAATAAAAATATAAATTAGGTATCTATTTCAAATACGTCTGAAATAATAGGAACGCTCTTAATTCTTTATATATATATATATATATAGTCATCCGCAGGCAGATCTGTTTCGCTGTATTACAGCTCATCAGTACGGTTAGACTATATATATATATATGTGTGTGTGTGTGTGTGTGTGAGTGTACACATTTGAATCCATCTACGAATTATTCTATTACTAATATGTGACTCGATATTATGTATAAAAGAACATTTTTATATTCGCGATTATATTTCACGGTGTCCTTATATTCATATAGAATAAAGGCATTTGTCATAATTTGACACAGAATCACAAGTTTTGGCATCAGTGTAGATCATTGTTACGAAACTATGTTAAGCTGAGCATTCTCTGCACAAGGCTACATGTATGGATCACTTGATGAAGTCGATCGCACTTTACCATTATACTGCTCTTAAAGACTAGCAAGATTCCGCTTAACCTTTGAGTGGTGCTTCATTCTATCATTCTCTCTCTCATTACTTTTTCTTGTGTCGTGTAACTTCAGGAAGTTGACAATCGTGAACATCTATAATCTCCTGTCCTTTGTAACACTTAATAAATGTCTTTTTGTTCAGTCAGTCAGTTAAGTGCCATACGTGATACACGCTTGGGCGTTCATGTCTCGAAAAAGACATGACTGACTGGGCAGAAGATTATCCCGCAGTAGTTTGCTATTGCTTTCTGCGGTAGACTGGTTGCCGACTAAGGCTATAGAACTCAATCTGTCCTGCTATTTAACCCATAACTGGAAGGAAGAGACGGATTAATACCTTTCCCAAGGGTATTTGCGCGTAAGTGAATACACTGGATTCAACTGGAATTCGAACTCGGCTCCCCGGTTTCTCGCTCCGAGCCGATATCCACTGTACCACAACGCACAGTCTTTTTGTTATCTCTCCTAAATCTTGTTCTACCATTTAGTTACTCAAAATCACTAGTTATATGATTTCCAGTGTCCCACTTACATTCTGTCTGTTCTGCGTGTATCAAATTTTCTAAATCTTCTTTCCTCATTATATGCCCTAGTAATTTCTACTGTCTCTTTTTGTTTCCATTTTCTCTAAAATTTTGTCGTGCCCATAGTTGGGCCTATAGCATTCTCAGTATCCTTCTGCAGAACCACATTTCTGTTGCTTCAAGTATCTTCTTCACTTGTCTGTAAATCAATCAAGCATTCATGTAGAAGGATTGATATTACATAATAATCCAGTACGCTTTTCTTTCTAGCGAATTTTTTTCTGTTTTATAATACTTTGCTTCACTTTTGTAAGGCATCTTTTGCCAAGTTTAGATTTTTTTTATATTTTAGAGGAATAGTGGTTGTGCGTTTTGGTGCAGTGGCTATCGGCTCGGAACGAGGAATCAGAGAGCCGAGTTCGAATTATATTGAGTTCCTTACATTCACTTACGTGAAAATACTCTCGGAAAAGATATTAATAGATCCCTTCTAGCTCCAGCTCTGGGTCAAATAGCATGACGGATTGGGTTCAGTAGCTTTCGTTGGCGACCAGTCTACCGCAGAAAGTAATGGCAACATACTGCGGGAAAATTTTTTGCCCGGTTAGTCATGTCTGTCTTGAGACATGATCGCCCAAGCGTGTATCACGTATGGTACTTGACTGACTGAGTGATAGCGCGTATATAGATATAAACAGTGTGAATAAATCATCAGCGCCTGGTAAATGGCAGTTTCAGGCTTTTAAACCATTGTTGGTTTCTATATTCTCACTGTCTTTATAGCTACCTAGCTAGATAGATAAGAAAATATATCAAGGTTATATATAGACTATTTGAACTGCTACTACAGATGCAAGCGCTGCGATCAGCAGTCAGCGACAAGTCAATTTTTTAAGAGTAGAACCCGTTACACAAAACGAAGTTTTTGTCAAAGTAAAGAATTAAAAAAAAAATATCACCCCAAGCAAGACATTCCACTGCCACTACTGCGCAAGGGGTTACATAGGGGAAGGTAAAGAGAAAGAGTGGTTAGATATTGGAAATGTCATAAGGAAGTTGATAGACTGGTAAGGGTACCAAGGCTGAGGGTTGGGTAGATGGGAAGAGTGTTTGAGAGAATGGATACGAGTTAGTGTGTTAGGAGGTGTCTATTGACCTTACATTTAAACTTCTGGAGATTGTAGCTGTCGGGGAAGCAATCATGTGGAAGGGAATTCCACAGTCGGGAAGTGCGAGAAAAGAAGCTGTTGGAGTAGAAATTGCGGTTACATTTTATCGGTTTTACTGTAAAAGGGTGGGACCTAGTTGCTAATCTAGTATCTCGTGCAAATTCGTACCTAAGGGGCACTAGTGATCTAAGTTCATCGGAGCAGAAGCCGTGAAAGTATTTATAGAAGAGACACAGGGACGCCACGTCACGCCGGTGAGAGAGTTAGTACTTGATTAAGGCCATATTGAGGAGATACGACTTTTTGTTTTCTATATAGAAAGAAAAGACATAATAATGCAAAATGTAATATATAATTTTTGTTTTAAATATAAAAATACAGATTACGATGGATAAATCAACATCTAAAATTACACAAATAATGAAAATATTACTGACATTCCACTTTCACTGATATCAGTCAGTCAAGTGCCATACGTGATACACGCTTGGGCGATCATGTCTCGAAAGAGACATGACTGACTGGGCAGAAGATTATCCCACATTAGGTTGTCATTACTTTCTGCGGTAGATTGGTTGCCAGCCAAGGCTAAATAGCCCTATCTGTCCCGTTATTTAACCCATAACTGGAGAGAAGAGACGGATTAATACCTTCCCCAAGGGCATTTGCGCAGAAGTGAATGCAAGAAATTCAGCTGGAATTCGAACTCGGCTCCCCGACTCCTCGTTCCGAGTTGATATTCACTGCACCACAACGCACATCCGCTTTGATCATTACTGATATATTAAACAAAGTTACACAAAAAATTCTTGAAACACGAAGAAAGAGTAAATATTTTCAATAAAATTGCTATTGGCTTCGAAATCTCATGCATCTCTTTTGTACGGTGTCCTTGTTTAAGTTGGAGAATGCTGCCATAATACTTGCCTTCAGCTCATTTTTGGTATTACAAGGAGTTTCGCCTCAGCAAATGGGCATGCTCGAAACAGCTCTGACGAGAAATTAATGTAAAACAGACTAAGTTATGGATACTATACACAGGTCCATCAATAAGTCCGTAGCCTAATAATGAAAATATTTATTTTAAACAACTTTTTAAAGAAAAAATCATTCCTTTTCAACGCACATAAACCAATGCTACTCTATTAATCGCATGTATAAAACATTATACAGAAGCTATGTGCCTAGACATGGGCAGCGGAACAAGAACAATCTACTATCAGACATTGAATACAGCATTCAGTTTAAAACTCCCTGAAAGTTACCTGCATCAACAGGCACCTGAAGAAGGCATAGCAGGACAACTTTCTAAACGTTATGATAGCAACAACAATGGTGGAAACATTAGTCTGAATGTAAATAATGTAGATAATGATAACTGATCATTCCAGATATTTTCGATAGAAATCATAGAGTGAAAATTTCAGACCAAAATTCAACTGATACCGATGTGTCGATCTTCACGATTACTGATTTGCATTCATAAAGAAACAAACACACAATTTCTGGTCTCTGGTCGTCAGATTTGATAGGGTAATTTAATTTATTGACTTTCTTATCTTAAAACATACCAACGCATTTTCCTTTAACAACTTTGACTTTCATTCAAGCCTGAAGAAACCGAACTAAATACACGTGACCTCAGCGACACGCGTCGTATAAGAGCTTCTCTCCTTTGTGTCATTATTTTCACATTTATTTTGGATACTAATACATATTCCACATACACTTATATATATATATATATATATATATATATATATATATATTATTATCATTATTATTATAGAAAAACGTACAAAGAAAACAGTATCACTAATGACTAAAATCAAAGTTCTACCACTAACAAAACGTTAAATTAAGTCGTCAGACTTTTGGCCCATTTTTAGATTTAGTTCGTATATATATATATATATATATAAGTCAAAAACTTCGAAATTCAATTTCGTTGAATGGCCATTTCAGTGAGAAAAGTCTCGCTTCATCAGCAACGGTTGAAAAGAAAATTATAAATACGTTACAAAATTTCTATCAGTTTTAATATTAATAAAATTAATATTAATTGGATCGGGTTTTTCGGAATTTTACCTATTTGCTCATCATTTTTAGATTTTATATATATATCAAATTCAATTTTTTAAAAAATCGGATGGCCATTTCGACGGATAAATTTAACACCCATCTCATCAGACCAAAATTTGGGTCTGTAAATAAATAAATTTAGTTACGTTGAGCTCTCTGGCTGCATCAGTGTTAATATTTAATATTTAATATTGATACAATACTTTGGGATTTACCTCAAAACTGTTTTTTTTTTTTCGGATTTCTGACCAACTTATAACTGTTTATATTAATATGATTTCTCTGTTCTTGTTGCCTGGGGTAGAGAAATTTTTGAGCTTATCACAGCAGTGGCATGTCAGTGCTTATCATCTGTAAAAGTTAAAGAATACCAGTTTTTAAAATTAGTTATTTTTCACATATGTGATTATTGGTTAAACTTCCAAAGCGTTCTGAAAGATAAAATTGGAAAACATAATCTAGCTTTATTCGCATTTCGATATTTTATTGATTTTTCCCTCTTCAGATGACAGACGGAGATTAGCCCTACTATAAATAGGTTTATGGATTAATGAAAAGCAAAAAGATTTTTAGTCTTTCGTATTAAGATATTTTAGTTGTTATTAATGTTTTTATTTTATTTAATTACAAATAATTAAATAACACGTCATTCATAAAAGAAAAAAGTTTTTGGGATTTCATTCAGAAGGAAAACTTTATCGCAAAACCATTAATGGGGAGAAAAATTTAAACCCCATTCATATCTAAATTTCTGTAGTAATTTAAAAGCATGTTCATCAATAAAAGATATATTTATATTTAAGATACTGCATAATATTTTAACTGTTTGTGATTATGAGATAAAGTTTTCTGTTTAGATATATTTTTATTAGACTATGCCTGATGAAAAGTCGTATTTTTAAAATTAAAAAACTTCAAACGGAAGGTATTTTTTTAAATTCATACATGCTTTACAATTATCATAAGAGATCTATTTGTCATATCAAGTAACGTCAAATCTAAATCTAAACTTATTTATAAAAAGAACTTTGTGTGTGCGTGTGTCCGTTACCTATAGACTCCAAAACAGCTGAACCGATTTTCTTGAAAATTTACACAGTTGTACTATAAGCGTCTGCGAGTGTTCTTAGCTAGGTTTTGTGTCGAGTTACCCCTGATAAATATCGAAAATCGTTAATCGAAAAAATTGGGTTATAGAAGGAGTGGTCCGATTTTAATCAAATTTGATACACTCATAGACAAAGACATAAGAAACGATATCCAGAAGTTTCAAAGTTGCAGTTCGTAAAATAGTGCAGAAAATCGATAATATATATATATATATATATATATATATATATATATATATATATATATATAAGGCAAGATATTTGTGTGTGTGTGTCTGTTTATCTGTCTGTATGTCTTTTATACAAATCCACAATTTTTATCCGATTCTCACCAAACTTCACACAAATATTCTTTAGGCTGAGTCTGAGCTCCAGGACCATGGATTAGTTTTAAAGCTTTCATTACACCCGAGCAACGCCGGGTTATACTGCTAGTTATTGTTATGGATCGAAATAACAATCGATCGAACCACCCCTTAAATGTTACTGTCTCAGGTCTACTCTGACCCCGGATAATAGAACCTGTTAGGATCCCAGCTATGAGTAAATTGTGAATCCCCAAACAAACGCAAAATACCATGAAAGAATAAAATTAGATTTTTATAGTAAAAATATCATCAGTACATTTTTATATAATAAAAATGATCAACAAAACATATTTATAGTAAAATTACCAACATTTTACTATCATTGATAGTAAAACAACCAAAATACCTTTTATCTGTAGTTCAAGTTATTCAGTTCCGTTAAAAATATTTAGTTTTTGGTATTAAATAACACACAGAAGTTAATAAACCAAAAGCAAAAAAAACAAAAAACAAGTAACATAAAAGAACTCTTTCATGACATTAAAATTATAATTTTTTTTTTAAAGGAATCAAACTGCATTCCAAAATATAACTCCAACATGCGACAGATACCACCGCCATGATATCCACACAAATATATAACTGCACAAAAGTTGAGTAACATCTACCACGTATTCAATTGTGACAGCAGTATAACATGTTTAATTTTTATTATTCTCCGAGAAATTAAATTTTGGCATTAAATGACCACATAAGGAGTAAGGAATTGATATGCTGCTAAACAAGCAAATCAATTAGTCTTTGAAAAGAAACAAAATAAATTTGATTAAAGACATCGAATTCTTATTCTAGTTCGATCTCGAATAACAGTTGTTTTCTTAAGTAATCGTTCTGATAATGTTTGTGACCATTCCTCGAAAATCATTTTGAATATTTTTATCCGTAAATATACAATGGGACCCTCTCCTAGCTTTTCGCTGACCGGACATATAAAGTTCCATGCGGCACCTTTATTCTCTTTTGCTTTGGTTTTCATAAAAAACGATCAAAGGTCCGTTGCACGCTCACGAGCAAGCGGAAAGCGAGAACAAACTTCGCGGCGAGAAATATTGTCTTGCGCAGTCTGGGTGGACAGTTAGGTGACATTTCGGACAACATTTGCCACTTCTGACACCTCCGACTAACAGACTAGATTTTCCTCTGAACTCTCCCTCCCACTAACTCTCTGGAATCGGAATTACACCTGTGACTATCTCCCACGAGTATATTTTCCTTTGTTTGGTTTAATGCAACGAAGAATTATAAATTAACATCAGTAGTATTATTAGTTATGCTTTATTGTAATTCGCAATGTGAGCTTATGTAAAAAAATATTTTAATACGATCATATGCTTGTAAAATCCGGGGAACAGAAAAATTAGCTATTTTAATACTATCATGTACTTGTAAAATCCGCGGAAAAGATAAATTAGCTGACAATTTGAGGGAAAGAGAGAAATATAATTTTCTTTCTTTTTCATTTTAGTTTTCTTTCTTTTTCATATACGATACGCATTATTTCGCGCTTGGTGGACAGACGTCGTGAATATGGCATTAAAGAGGATCACAACAGTTCGAACGAAGCACTTAAGACCGCGATGGATTTACCCTCCTTCTATGCGTGTGTCAAACATAGTGTCACAAATCTACAAAGTAAACATTCTAAAGTCAATGTTTTCAATTCCTTCTCCAAATGACAAATTAGCTTCAACTACGTTCTGTTCAATTCCCTCTCATATAAATGAGGTAATTCTATGTTGTGGGATCTCTCCTTTGTATATGATAATGGACTTAACTGAGGGTACATTTACTCCTGCCATAGAGAGAACAGTAGTTGCTGTTGCTGCCATAGTAGAGAGTATCCGTTACAGATATCGGAGAGTACCGGAACTGAAACGTAAGTCACCGAACTTACCCAGAGACTACCGCATCAGAAGTCAGACTCGCTCTGAGCTCCACTCAGCTAGAATAATATACACGGATATACTATTTCCAGCGACTTCACTTCAAGACTTGTATATATTTATTTCTTACTAACAGTATTCCTGGATTTACTAACCTGCGTTCAAGTTTGTATATTACGCTCAATATAACCTACATTTCTATCTCCATATCTGTTTTGTTGTTCATTATTTTGTACGGTTCTTCACCCGGAATCCACAACAACTTCCCTTTCTAGCGATAATATTTAGCCTCTGGTGTATCGTCATTATTTTATTCCTGCCATAGAGAGAACAGTAGTTGCTGCTATAGAGTTGCGATATATATATATATATATATATATATATATATATATAGAGAGAGAGAGAGAGAGAGAGAGAGAGAGAGGGAGAGCGTAATCGTAGAGATCCATGCGAGTTATCGGAGAGTACCGGAACAGATACGTAAGTTACCGAGAGATACCGAACTTACCCAGAGACTACCGCATCAGAAGTCAGACTAGCTCTGAGCTCCACTCAGCTAGAATAATATACATAGATATACTATTTCCAACGACTTCACTTCAAGAATTGTATATATTTATGTCTTACTAATAGTATTCCTGGATTTACTAACCTGCGTTCAAGTTTGTATATTACGTTCAATATAACCTACTTTTCTATCTCCATATCTGTTTTGTTGTTTATTATTTTAGTTCCTCACCCAGAATCCACAACATTAATACAATAAACACTTGGGGATGAGCTGACTGTGATAGATAGATAGATAGATAGATAGATAGATAGATAGATAGATAGATAGATAGATAGATAAAGCGAGTACTGACAAGGAATACAAGTCCTGGAGAACCCTGATTGCCCACGTATTGAAGAGACATGGCACATAACTCGAAGACTGCTCTTTTAATGAATCGGTCTTGGTCATTGAATCCAAATACACACGATCTGGCCGAGCGATTGAGTTGGGTAGTTTGTACATGAACCCAATAAAAACTTGACGATGAGCCGACTGTGATAGATAGATAGATAGATATTATATCTATCTAACTTTTCTTAATAGGAAGACGAATCAAGAGAGAAAGTTTGTGTATTTGTATTTTCGAAGCTCATTTCAGCATGTCTTCAAAATTATTTTTTTCTTCATGTACCATGTTCTTTCAGAAAGTAAGCATTCATAGACTTCCACTTGGCTCTGTCTCTTGTCGTAAGAGTTATCGGAGAGTACCGGAACAGATACGTAAATTACCGAGAGATACCGAACTTACCCAGAGACTACCGCATCAGAAGTCAGACTAGCTCTGAGCTCTACTCAGCTAGAATAATATACACGGATATACTATTTCCAACGACTTCACTTCAAGACTTGTATATATTTATTTCTACTAATAGTATTCCTGAATTGACTATCCCACGTTCCAGTAAGTATATTACGTTCAATATAACCTACTTTTCTATTTTAATATCTGTTTTTTTTTTCATTATTTTGTGCGGTTCCTCACCCAAAAATCCACAACATTATGCTTTATATACAAACTGCATATTTTGCAAGAGTAAAATGCATAATAGACAGACTGCCAGAAAACTAAGATAAAGCAGCAAAATGCCCATATTTACATCATTTACATTCAGACTTGTGCCTTCGTCTTTGTTGTTACCTTCGCGACATTTCGGTTGTTGTATCTTAGGGCCTTCTTCAGGTGTCTGTCGATTCGGGTAAGCATCAGGGAATTTCGATCTGAATCCTTTAGTTAATCTACGGAGATAGATTATTTTCGTTTCTCTGTTCATAGGGATACATCGTCATCTTCCTATTTAGTAATTCTCAGTTACAATTCAACAACTTTTCGCTGAGTCTATATTACAAGGGCCAAATATTCAAGTCACAATTACTATGCCGCAAAATGCTCGAATCAATACTTTAATCCACCAAGTTATCTAAACTTATTTATAAATGGAACTATGTGTGTGTGTGTGTGTGTGTGTGTGTGTGTGTCCGTTACCTATAGACTCCGAAACGGCTGAACCGATTTTATTGAAAATTTACACAGTTGTACTGTAAGCGTCTGCGAGTGTTCTTAGCTAGGTTTTGTGTCGAGGTACCCCTAATAAATATCGAAAATCGAAAAAATCGGGTTATAGAAGGAGTGGTCCGATTTTAATCAAATTTGATACACTCATAGACAAAGACATAAGAAACGATATTCAGAAGTTTCAAAGTTTCAGTTCTTACAATAGTGCAGAAAATTTGATATCGATACCAGGAAATCAAAATTTAACTTACATCCATTCATTTTTCTTTCAGTCTACGGTTTCGCATTAACTAGAAACAACTATTGCTTTTTAGTGTTCCATGGATTAGTTTTAAAGCTTTCATTACACCCGTGCAACGCCGGGCTATACTGCTAGTAATATCTATTTAAAAAATTATATAGTAAAAGAGATGCAAAATGGTTTTGGTGTTCACAAGGAAGAAGTCGGCTAGATCTGGGATCTGAACAAAAAAAAAAACAAAAAAAAAAAAACTAAAAGCCGACGACGACGAGGAAAAGAAAGAATCTAAAGGGAAAGAGAAAAACTAACAAAAGAAAAAGAAACAAAAGCAGAAAGGAGAAAATTCTACGAATTTAGGGAAACATACAGAAATCGTTCTGAAGTTACTTGCGAAATTTCATCACAAAATTAGAGGATTTTATCCTGTGTTTGGAATTTTTTATGAAAATGTGAGATTCATCTAATTTTGAACGTCAGTTCATAACTTTTGTTCAAACATTTTTATCTGGGCCTCATTTTCGAAATTCAAATTTGCTTATGCCTCATCAAATTTTATGTGATAAAAAGTACGTTTAAAAACTAAAATAAAGCGGAGAGAGGGTTTTAAGGGAGATAACCACAGATTCGAAGTCAGAACATTATTATTGATAACTCTCTCCTCTAATTTGCTGACTCTAGTTACTATATTCTTAATATTTGATATTATGCAAAAATATCACAATGATAAAATCGGTCAATAATATTTATTATTTATACAGGGACTTATGCATGCAATTACAAGTAATCAATAATAATATTTTATATTTTGAAATAATATTTCTTTCTGTCTATACTTATAAGATGAGGCATTTACATTATTTACATTGTTCGGGCTTTTGTCTTCATCTGTATTGTTTTAATCATAAGGTTTCGGCCGATATACGTTCCGACCTTCTTCAGGTCGCTAGAATTTTGACCCAAACCCTTTATTTCGATTACTTGGGTAGATTGATTTTTGTTTCATGAATCTCGCTACTTGCGGATTTTTTAGTCATCTTCATTTTACTCAACTGTCTAAGTTTTTGTTCACCACTACTGTCGCCAAGTATTGAACTCACAACCCTTTGGGTCAAGTCACTAGACTTGAACTAAGACTTTTATCTACTGGGCCATCAACGTTGGTTGGATTCAGTGACTTGATATCGCATATTGAATGTTGGTGATAATATAGAGTGTTCGATGTAATATAAAAGTTAAGTACATATTAATAAATATACATATTCCTCATCGGTAGCACAAATAGGAGTTTGTGCATGAAACTCCGAGTTGTGCTATCTATCTATCTATCTATCTATCTATCTATCTATCTATCTATCTATCTATCTATCGATAGATAGATAGATAGATAGATAGATAGATAGATAGCGTTTAATTATGTGTTGAGTTTTCTTTATATTTCGCTAGCAGTGTAGCCCGGCGTTGCTCGGGTGTAATGAAAGCTTTAATGGTCCTGGAGCTCAGACTCTTTGGACGTTGGCACGAAAGACTAAAAAGCAATAGTTATTTCCAGTTAAAGCAAAACCGTAGACTGAAAGAAAAATGAATGAATTTTTCATCTGGAATTTCGGAATTAATATTTGCTCGCTCCTACTCAAATTTCATGTGATAAAAAATTACAATTATAAAAAATATGGTGAGAGGGTCAAAGTCAGGACATTATTATTGATAACTCTCTCCTCCAATTTGCGGACCCTAGTTACTATATTCTTAATACTTGATATAATGCAAAAATATCACAATGATAAAATCGGTCAATAATTATTTATACTGGAACTCATGCATGCAATTACAAGTAATCCATAATAATATTTTATATTTTGAAATCTTATTAATTTTTGGTACATGGATTTTTCGAAACTGTTTTATATGTTTGATTTTCTTTCAATTCTTCTACCTCACCTGTTATCCTTTTCCACCGTACCTTCGAAGCGCGCTGCACCGTTTGGGAACTGTCGGTTTAAAAGAAACCCAACGATGCTTGTAAATCGTCAACTCTTTTTGACGGTCAAATAAATCGAAGTAAGTGAACATTTTGTTGATAAAAAATTAAATTGTTTTCATGAGCCCAACAGAATTGTAATTAAAATTGTTATCTTAAGTGTTATTATTATTATTATTATTTACAATTATGTTCATCCTGTACAAGGCACAAGAGTCACTCGAGGTAGATGGTACAGAGTGAGAGGTACCACTCAAATCAAGGTGAAAATGCCACCAAGACGCAAAGGGCGACCGGAGGGGAAAGAGTAGAAAAAGATTTTAGGGGAACTGAAAACCAAATCCTAAACAAGAAACAAGGGATAAACCTTAAATGTAAATTTCTTTCAAATTCCATACCAGAGTAAGAGTCTCGAATTTCTTCCGTTTGCACCATTCACAATAATCGGGATAAGACATCCTCGCACCAGATATCATTTCAATAAGGCGTAATTGGGAAAGGAGTATTGAAATAGTACTTAATATCAGTCCTCCTATATGGCAGTGAATTCTGGAGAAAAACTCCTCTTGAAGTAACATAAATGTGGTTCTACAGAAGGATACTGAGAATACTATGAACCGAACATGTGAGTAACGACGAAGTTTTAGAGAAAAGGATAACAAAAAGTTTTCTTATACTCAACATTAGAAAGAGAAATTTAATATTTCCTGCAGATATAACGAAGAAAAAGAGTTTGGAAAATCTGATACTCACAGGACAGATTAAGTGCAAGAAGGATAAAGGGATATATTTTCTTTCTGTTTTAAAACCTTTTTTAAAAACAATTCTTGAACTTGTAAAATCTTTGCTAAGAATTGAGTCTGGTATTTACAGAATCTGGTCATTGCTTATTTAAAAGTTTAGATTAGTTCACACACACACACACACACACACACACACACACACACACACACACACATATATATATATATATATATATACATAAGCTAAAAAAAAATACAAGTATGGAATATTCAGTGAGGACTAAACATAGTAGTAAAATTCTGTGAGTCTATCTTGCTTACCACAACCCGATAGCGTGACGTCGTATTCCGTCCAGCCCAAGTCATTCAAGTCACGGCCTACCATACAAACACGGCTTTATTCGTCCGTTCAGGCCTTCATTTTTCATATATTCACTCATTCGTTCGTCAACACATTTGTTCCTGCGATATAAATCTGTCTTCTTCATGCAGTCTCGTTTGTACGCGGACAATAAATAAATAAAGTGACGACCGCCTGCAAATTTTGACATTCGTCGTATCAGTGATGTGTAACAGAGATCCACTTCTCAAACACAACTGGGAGTTTATCGCAGAAACTACCTGTAAGGCCACCCGTGGGTTTGATGAAATTAGAAATGTAATCTCGTTACAAGAAGCCTCTACTCGCAACACACGATGGAAATCGTGCTTGCCTGACAATTCAATTTGACTGAGTTAAGAGTACGTGTTGATCTTGTCCGACTTTCGGCTAAGGATACTGGGAAACTTTGAACAATTACATATATATTATCAACCACGTAACAAATGATTTAATAATTAAGATGCAATTAAAAAAATTCAACAAATCTTTCATCTACTCTATTAATCTATTCTAATCTATATTAATAATATTAAAATGACAATATAGTTTTATTGGTTAGACAACTTGATCTCTTCTGAGTAATGAACTCTTCCGTTATGGTAACAGAGGCCATTAGTTTACGTCAATAAGAGGACATGCCTCGTGTTACCATAACAACAGAATGTCTCAATAATAAGTAGGAATACATTGTCTTTATTTCGTTTTGAGTTGGTTTTCTTTGGTTATGTTTTATGATTCTAAGGACAGAATTCTTTCTTGCATTTTTAACTGTATGGATAAAATACCCTTGATTATTCTCGCAGAAAACATATCCAATGCAATTGTAAAATTAAGTAATGTCTTTAATTTTGGATAGTAGATGCTAGCTTTCTTTGAATATTATTACTTCTAATGATTTCAAAAATAGAATTCTATTTTATATACATGGCCATTATGTTCTAAGCGCAAGACAACTCGACACATCTATAGTAGTATGTAAATAACTGCTTAATTAGCATAGCTAAAAATGTGCGTTGTGGTGCAGTGGATATCGACTCGGAATGACAAATCGGGGTGCCGAGTTCGAATTCCAGTTGAATTCCTTGCATTTGCTTACGGACAAATACCCTTTAGGAAAGGTATTAATCTGTCTCTTCCCACCAGTTATGGGTTAAATAATAAGACAGATTGGGTTCTATAGCCTTGGCTGGCAACCAGTCTACCGCAGAAAGCAATAGCAACCTACTGCGGGATAAACTTTTGCCCAGTCAGTCATGTCTCTTTCGAGATATGATCGCCCAAGCGTGTATCACGTATGGTATTTAACTGACTGAAGGCTTGGAGACTACATAAGGTGAGTAGCAAAATGCGATACGCAAGTCTTGCGAGTCGGACTTGCGAGATTCGGTGAGCCGTGTCTTGTTTATCATCTCTTAGTCGTGACCATATCTTCGGACACAGCGCAACCAAAAATATTGAGAGCTGCCCAGTATCGGGAATAAGACATTTCATCATTTCATCCAATATTAAGATCATGCAGAATGACATCGTCATTGCTTTCATTATCGTTTGGAAAGAAATTCAAACATTTCTTCATAAGATTCTATATTATCATAATATTGAATTATATCCTCATTGCTTTTATTATCGTTTTCTTTTTCTTTTTAATCATATCACCCCAAACAAGGCGGTAACGCCACTGATGCGCAGGGGGCTACGTAAGAGTGAAAAGATTGGAAAAGAGAAAGCCGGAAACCACATCCTAAACAAGGAACAAGAGATGAGTCTCTTCACCTGTTCAATAGACGTGGGTGGAATGTGAACTGGGCGATAGTTTAGCGTTTGGAAAGAAATCAGACATTTTATCATTAGATTCAATGTTAGGATCATATAGAATTACATCCTCATTGCTATCATTATTGCTTAGAAAGAGATTCGGGCATTTCATCACTACATCCAATATTAGGATCATATAGAATGATATCGTCATTGCCTTCATTATCGCTTGGAAATAGAATCAGGCGTTTCATAATTCGATCTTATATTAGTATCAAAGAGAATGTTATTGTATTTGCTTTCATTAACGCAAGGAAAGAGAATCAGAAATTTCATCACTACATCCAATATTAGGATCATATAGAATCACATCGTCATTACTTTCATTATCGCTTAGAAAGAGAATCAGACGTTTCATCATTAGATTCTATATTATGATCAAAGAGAATGTTATCGTATTTACTTTCGTTTGCAAAGAAAACAAACATTTCATAATTCGATCCAATATTAATATCAAAGGGAATATAATCCTTATTGCTTTCATTATCACTTAGAAATGAATCAGATATTTCATCATTGGATTCACTGTTAGGAACATGCTCGGTCCTATTTTTTGCGGTGCTGATCCCACTGTATTTTTTTTTTTTGCTTTATTTCCCGCCTTGTTTTCATTATATAATATTCATACCTTTGTTGTATAGAACGCAAGCAGATTTTTGATATCTAATTCTAGGGGAAAAATGTATCTTATACATCAGGAGTGGTCAAACTTGATTAATATAAGTGCAAACATACGATACAGTTCAGATGTCTGAGAGTTACAAAACAGAAACGAAATTCATACATAAGTTTTTGTTACCTACACATGTTGTTACAAAATATTATGAAATACATGTATACATTAATATTCATCCATTCATGCTTTTTTTAACTATTAATTTCTACTAGTTTTAGTAATAATAAAGTACATACACATACACACACACACACACACATATATATATATAGAGAGAGAGAGACAGAGAGAGACAGAGAGGGTGTTCCATTAAGACGGATCAAAGTTAGTATTAAATAAACAGTGTTATTGGTGAAATTGTATTGATTTCATTAGAATCATGGCAATTATGGCCGAAATTGAATGCTATGGATATAGAAAACTTGTGGTTCCAACAGGACAGTGCCACATACCACATAGCCAATGAAACAATAGGTTTATTGAATGAGAATTTCCTAGAATTTTCATCATCTCTCGAAACAGTGATGTCTGTTGGCCACCACAGTCGGGCGACTTGATTTCTTTTGAGATGACCCCAGAGGGAGAATTCTAAAGTAAGGTCTATGCCAACAAGCCAACAGCAATTCAAAAACTAAAGGGTGAGATAATAAGGCGTATTGGTGAGATTAAGAAGCAACTATGCATAGATGTCATCAAAGATTTTGACCATTGAGTGGAAGTGTGCCGCCGAAGCCATAACATGGTCCAATTGTGAAATCAATAACATTTAAAAAAATACACGGTTTTATTTACTCTATCGTCGATCCATCTTAATGGAACACCCTATATATATATATATATATATATATATATATATATATATATATATATATAGGGTGTTACATTAAGATATATATATATATATATATATATATATACCAAAAAATCTTGACTGATGATTGTTTTAAGGATGTTTCCACGAGCCGCATTTTAAGGGTCAAATGGCTATTATATGGCTCTCGTGTCGCGATTTAGCCACTCGTCATACACTATCAAATACACTGTTTACATTATTTGGACTATTGTCCTCATCTTTGTTGCCATTTGTACGACATTTCGGCCGCTGTATGCTCGGGCCTTCTTCAGGTGCTAAGAATTTCGAACCGAACCCTTCATTACGATCACAGGGTTATATCATTATCATTTCTTGTGCAAAGCATCTTTTTGTACAGCAGTGGTGAACAAGTAACTTGGAGAGTCAGGTTAGAGAGAGATAACTCATGACTACCAAAAGTGGCTTCGCACAAAGGAATTATTTTTCCACTCATTTTCATTAAATACAAATTATATCTGAAATAGGGATGCTGGTGGGAATTTTTCAAATAAAAATTCCGGATCAATTAACCAGTCAATAAGGAAATTTTATTTTTATGTTAATAAACGTCGTTGTGGTGCAGTGGATATCGTCTCGGGACGGTGAATCGGACAGCTAAGTTCGAATTCCAGGTAAATTCATTGCATTCACTTACGCACAAATATCTCTGGGGAAGTTATTAATCCGTCGCTTCTCTCTCCAGATTAAATAGCAGGACAAATTGGGTTCTATAGCCTTGGTTAGCAACCAGTCTACCACAGAAAGTAATGGCACTCTACTGCGGAAAAATTCATGCTCAGTCAGTTATATCTTTTTCAGACATGACTGCCCTAGCATGACACTTAACTGACTGATTAAAACATGGAACAAAAATAATCGTGCCGTGGAGAAGATTATTTGAAGAAGAACAAGCGTCTCGTTGCAAATAAGCACCATTTCCGGGGGTGGGGATTTAAGGAAATAATTTAAGTATGTCCGCAAGGTGTTTTGTACACAAGAGTAAAGTATGTTTGAGTAGTGTAATAGATAGTGGAAGAGAAAACCGGAATTGTCAAGACAAGTTCAACTTCCGAGTAAGTCTGTTTTGTTCACTTTTGCGACAAAATAAGTCCTTCCTAAGAAGGTCGTTGTTAATAGCCTGTTTTCTGAAGCTGATGAGATCTCCCAATGTTCGCTTCTCGGTCCTACCTTCTTTTTACTTTATATTAACGATCTGCCTAAAAATATGCTCCGATCTAATGAATATATATGTATTTGAGCGTACCACTCAAAATCCAGATGACCACTATGGCAGCCGATCTCCTCACTGACCTCGCTCTAAGAATCCAATGGGGGCAAATCTAGCTTATAACAGGCAATACCTCAAAAAAGTTGGCTAGATGTTACTAACTGTAAGTTTTACACTAAGAGTTTCTTTTCTCGCACTTTTGGTTTGTGAAACCCGCTTCCAGCTCCATGCTTTGATCCTCAAAAATTTAAATATGATGTCAATCGCTATCTACTGTCCTCCTGGTTACTCTTCTTTTGCTCTCACTCATTAGTAATGCTTCTCTTTTCCGATTCTTCCATATCCAGTTACTCCTTGTGTCTTAGTGGCTCTACTGTTTTGCTTGGGGTGAAATCGATTAAATACATATAACGTTTCATCACTACTAAGCAGACCGTAGATTTTCGCATGCCACGATGAGCGGACGTTCTCTTATGGAAACTCTTTGCATGGATCACGTATTGGGAGTCATACTAGACCTCAAGTGGAATTCATACATGCAGTCTATCACTAAAATGACGAAAAGAGGCTTCAGTAAATATGGGTTTCCTCCTGCTATGCAGAAGCGATTCTATGGGAACGCCAGAATGAGCCAAGACCCTTCCCTACCAGAATTTTGACTGGTCCTTTGGTTACTCTCCTCACTTTTATAAGGTTAAAAAATTAATGAAACTGATCAGTCTCTGATTTTGATAAGATTTGATTTTCAGCATTTTCCCCTCTTTTTCATTTCTTCAAAAATCAGAGCAGACAAATCACATTGTTCTGCTAGTATTGACGTTAGTATTAATCCTTTGATTTTGTTTTGAAATGAACCTCTCTTGTTCCAACAGCTTGAAAATGGAAAAGAGGGCAAGAATAGATTAGAACTCCACTACTATGAATGAAACGTTATTCCGTTTAATTTAGTAAAGTAATATATTATATTCAAACGTATTCCTAAGTTCCGCTCACTGCTACTTTTCCAGCTTACGTTCATCTGGCCAGTTTGAAACCTACCGGAAGATACATTTTCTTTATTAAAACTTTCGAATACCCAGGATTGTTGACGTAGAACTGTACTGTTGAAATAACAATGATGTCTACTTAAGTAAGTGCCTGTACTAAATATAACATTTAATGGAATAAGAAATAATATCTGATAATAAATCAAAAGCCATTGATTCCTTTTTAGTCCTATCTTTACAATTCGGATACGAAATTAAGATATACTGATTTGGGCTTTGGGCTTTAGTAGAGTAATTATGCTACACAGGGCTGCGTGGGCTAAAACACACCCGAGGGCGCTGGTTTTCCATAGTAGGGTACGCAGGTTTGAACCTTTGCGTAAGCTTCTATCTCGGTACTAAAGAAACAGCCCCGTAGACGTAAATTTATTAAAAAAATCATTTAAAAACACGTATTCACTTGTGCAAATTAATTGAAACACTACTTTTGTTTCCTTTCTTTGTGGTGTGCAGCAATATGGATCTATTTTCGGAGTGTGTGATGAAATTCGTTTGGCCTGGAAAGTATTGCGTCATCCAGGATTGCAACAGATGTTTATCACGCCCAGATAGTATTGTCTCAACTATCGATTAGTTGTCCTACGACCACTGTCTGCGATGGACGTTACTCCAAGGAAGAGTACGAAAATTGTAACGCTGCACTAACACACTAGCAAGCCTTACAGAGAGATTGCGGATATTGTTGATGTCAGCCTTTCAACTGTCAATCGTGTCATCAAAGCAAAGAAATTAAATGGATCCATTAGTCCGAAACGTAAAGAAAAAATGCGGTCGGAAGAGAAAAACACAATATGTGTGTGTATGTGTGTGTGTTTCGATAGATAGATAGATAGATAGATAGATAGATAGATAGATAGATAGATAGATAGATTGACAGATAATATAGACATAGAAAGTCACTGGTCAATCAGTTTTACGCTTCAGTGTAATCTTTGGACCATGTCATAATAGCCGGTTACAAAATCGATTATAGGGGCAGCATCTTTTTGATACTACTGCCTTTATTACATGAGATACTTATGTCTGTGTTGATTGTTTACCCGTCCATTTTTCCGTCATATCCCGTTCCAAGCCAGTATAACCAGTCGATTTGACAGAGCGCAGGGAAAGCTAAGTTCATGCGAAGAGAAGAGACAACGAAAAAAGTTGGGCAGGTAATGCAATGGTTAGTGATAAATAGATTTGAACATCCATGTGTCAAATCATCCTCGTCCCCTTCATATTCCATTGGTAACGAAGAAGTTTCACTCAGACAGCTTCCTCCTCAGAATTACCAATTTGTTAGTCAGCCTCCCGATCATTACGATCTTAATCTTTTCAAGCTTAGATTCAATCGTTATCTCTCCGACATATCCTCATAACTTCTTACTTAGTCTCTTTACGCCTTTATAACAGCTCCATTCAGTAACCTTCTACCTTGAGCGACTCTGGCGCTTTGTATTGAGGGACCAATAATAAACTTTTGGATTGTAAGAATAATTCGTTTTTTTTGTTTTTTTTTTTTGAGTAAATATTGCATTGACAATTTAAAAAAAAAATAATAACGTATTTTCCTTGCAAATCCTTCCCAATGGTATTAGCACGTAAATGAATGTAATGATCACGATTGGAATTCGAACTGAGCTCTCCTCCTTCTCATTAGATAGATAGATAGATAGATAGATAGATAGATAGATAGATAGATAGATAGATAGATTGGGGTAGGCAAAGAATAACAGAGAGTGACTGAGTGAGAGAGAAAGAGAGACTACGATAGAAAGAAAGAAACTGGGAAATAAAGAAACTAAAAGATAAAGAAAGAAAAGCGGAGCGAATGAGATTGACCGAGAAAGAGAGCCTAAGAGAGAAAAACAGGGACTAAGCAGAATGACACGAAGAAAAAAGCGAGAGTGACTGACAAAGAGAGACACTAAAAGAGATACTGAGAGAAAGAAAACAGACAGGACTTAAACAGAGAGACTGAGAGGAAGACAGAGAGAGAGAGAGAGAGAGAGACTGAGGGAAATAAGTATGGCTGAAAAAGAAAGATTGATAGAGAGAGAGAGAAACAGATTGTGGATGAAAGAGAAAGAAAGATAAAGACTTAAATTGAGACAAAGAAAAAGAGAAAGTGACTAAAAAACAGAAAGAGAGAGAGAAATAGAGATAGTGAAAGACAAATAGGAAGAGAGAGAGAGAGAGAGAGAGACCGATAGAGAATAAAACAATGAATGACTGAGGCAAAGAAAGAGAGGATAACTGGAAAAAGAGTCTTTTACAGAAAGTGAGTGAAAGAAAAAGAGAATAACAGAGAGAGAAAGGAGGAGGTGATAGAGGGATAGAGAGAGAAAGAAAGAGGAGGTGTGTGTGTGTGTGTGTGTGTGTGTGTGTGTGTGTGTGTGTGTGTGTGTGTGTGTGTGTGCTGATGTCTGTAACTGCTAAAGTCAGGCCGCTCGCAATTTCCGCGGATAACCGTTTAAGCAATCACATGGTCTCACATAGTTTCGTTTAGCGGCACACCCTACCCCGACTGACGATGACTCCTCCTTCTCGTAAACTGTTTAAGAGAAACGAGTGGAGTCCGATATCGGCTCTTTACCGCATCTGTGTAGCCATTTACTAGTTAGTAGCAGTAACGGCTATCGCTAATAGCCATCACAAACATCAGTAACACCACTTACTGAGTTGGTTCAACATTATTATTATTAGTTTCCAATATTTTGCAAGCTGAGAGCACATGTTAAGAAATTTTAACAATATTGTTTCTATTAAAGTGTTTTTCATTCATTAAAAACTGTGAATGAATTATAAATAAAAATAAATCAGGATTAATAAGATTTGTGCATCTGTTTGCTATTAGACTAAATAATTGCTGATTACCTACCTGTAGCTACGGTTGCTTCTATTTTGCAGTTTTCATTTTAGTTTTATACTATTTCATGAGTCGCGTAACCCAATGGACCATAAGATGAACTGCATTAGTGGTGTTGTGTGTCTTCAGTACTTTGTATTATCTTCTTAGCTATTAATTCCATTTACCACTTGATATAATTCTGATTCTCCTTCCTCTTCTTAAAGCTTATTCAACATTACTCTTCAACAAGGGTTTACATGTTGCAAAAAAACAACCAATCAAAAAACAAAAAATACTGTTTACAACGTCCAGTTGTTAATTATTAGTTTCTTTTAAAAACTTTAAATCTGCTCTCGAAGTTGATGAAAGATCAGAATTACATGTCAAAAACGAACAAACAGGAAGTTGATAATTGTTCAGATAATGATGAAGATTAAATTGTCTTGATTATAAGTTAATATTCTTACGAATGTATTTCTTAGCAGTCTCTGGTAGAGATCGTGGTGAGTCAAGTGACAGCAATCCTCTCAGATCTCCATTACTTTTATTCTCATCAACTTTATTATTATTATTATTATTATTAGTAGTAGTAGTAGTTGTTGTAGTTGTAGTAGTACTAATCACTTTTTCGAGTGTTCCCGCCAATAGTAACTAATGGCTTTTATCGGAGATTATGTTGCAGTAACTCTCAATATATTCCATCACTCCTATCCAGTTCACACTCCACCCACGTCTATTGAACAGGTTAAGAGGCTCATCCCTTGTTCCCTGTTTAGGATGTGGTTTCCGGCTTTCTCTTTTCCAATCTTTTCACAATTACGTAACCCCCTGAACATCAGTGGCGTTACTGCCTTGCTCGGGGTGATACGTTTAAAAAAAAAAATACTCGAGCTGTTTTTTAGTAAAGTTGTCGTTGGGTTGATTCCAGCTGTTCTATTTTCCATTTCCTTTGGCTTTTTTGTAGGTTCTTCGGAACAGTTAACGGTGCTCTGGTAACAACTGGCATAACTGTCATTTTCGCGTTTTCCAAATTCCCAAGCCCGTTGGCAAGACCAAGGTAGTTATTTATGAATAAAGACAAAAAAACAAAAAAAACAAAAACAAACAAAAAACTTTTATTCACCAGCCCGATTCGTCCCTCACTGGAAATTTTCAAGGTAAATTTTTCAATACTAAAAAATATAAGAATTTTGCAACAAGTATTTTATATCTTTATATATATTTATTAATCATTTCACCCCAAGCAAGGTAACAGAGACACTAACACGCAGGGAGTTACTGAATGTGAAAGAATATAAAAAAAATTATAATTAAGGAGCAAAAACAATAAAGCAACAGAATTTACATTTATGGCTTCACGTTCTTTCGGATCTACTCCATTATCTTGCCTGTTATCTTCAAGGTTACAACTTTATTTGGTCCTGGATTGGGTGATCTGCTTGTCTCAAAATGTGTTTCATTTTCTCGGACAGAGTTTGTTCTTTGCATGTAACGATCAAAATGCAATAGTTCCCAGCGAAATATCTTCTCCATCCAATCATGTCTTCGCTTGTATTTTTTGAGGGGCCACTTGCCACATTTGTTGATTATGTGTATCACCGACTAATGTTTGTTTCCATACAGTCTACATTTACCTCTTTTCCCGTGTTTTTACTTATCTCGACACATTATTATTAGTTTGAGAATCTCTCCGATTCTTAGATGCTCCGGTCCGTGGATGATATCTCAGCTGCTACACGCAGCTTAGAACCACAACACTTTTCTTAGCACACGAGCTGTTGCTCAGCTGATTATTATTATTATTATTATTATTATTATTATTATTTTGGCATTTTCATCATAATTCGATTTTTGCTATAGTCACAGTACCTACAAAGTCTGCGAAAGACCTTAGGCAGGTCGTGGTGTGTTGTTATGGCTACATTTCATGTTTTTTTCATAACATCCCTAACATTACGTAGACAAAGTTCTCCTTAGTGTGTGGGTCGTACTTAACAACATCATTTTTTGTATCTCTTAAACTGGGGTTTCCAGGGATTCTTTCATTGTGTTTTGTTCCATTCTTTATAATTCCAAGTGTACCTTCACTGGTATTATTCTTGTTTTCAATTTCCACATTTTTTTCTATTTCAATTTCCAGGTCGTTATATTTTGATAGTTTTTCAAATTCCTTGTATTATTATTATTATTATTATTATTATTATTAATTACCATCGAATTTTGGCTTGACTACAAAACTAACCAATAAAACTACAAGATAAATAACACCGGCTGTTGAAGAAAATAAATGAATTGTTAGGAAAAAAGGAAGAACAGCTACAAAAGAAAGAAATTATTGAGAAAGAAAGAAAGAAAGAAAGAAAGACATTTATTTATTGATAAAGTGACTGATAAAGAATGAAAGAAATTAAGAAAGAAAGTGAGAAAGAAGAAATTGAGAGTTAAGATTAAGAAAGAAAGAAAGAAAGAAAGAAAGAAAAAAAAACGAAAGAAAGTGACTGAAAAATAAATAAAGTGAATGAAAAAAATGTAAGTTACTGTTTCTTATAAAAAGGGCGTGTTTTTGAAAAATAAATAAATGCAACAGAAAAACAACACCTCTTCCCCCCTTCAAATTTTTCCAAAAAAATGTATATAAAAACAACTTTAAGGCTTAAACGAAAGTAGAAAGAAAGCATGAAAATTTACAATTTTCATATTTTCAGTGCCTGTGACAGAGCGTTTGTTGATACTTGATATAAACAATGTCGATATCAAAATCAACAACGCATGGTGACTGGCAGTTTCAGGCCTTAAGCGATCATCAGACTATCAGATAATTGCTTAAGGCGTGAAACTGACAGTCACCACGCGTTCTATGCCCTTGCTGTTTAAATCTCTCTTCCCCTCTCTCCCCCACTCTCCATCTCTCTCATGTGGGATAGATAGATACATCACTCTCTCTCTCTCTCTCTCTCTCTATATATATATATATATATATATATATATATATATATATATATATATATATAGATAGATAGATAGATAGATTGAGGAAAGAAACACCCGAAGGAGGAGGAGAAAAAGAAGGTGCGGCATCAGCAGGAGCAGTGGCCTGAGTCGTAGTGAGAGTAGACAGAATGAAAGAAGCAGCCGCAAGAGTCGAAAGACGAAGGAAAGGGTGACTAAAAACAAGAGGGAGGAGAAGATGGAGGAGGCGGAGTGAGCGCACTGGCTCTTACAGCTGGAACTACTACTATTACCACCACCACCACAATAACGACTGTTTACATTATTATTATTATTATTATAATATTTGTTATTATTATTAATATTATTATTGTTATTATTATCTTCTTCTATTACGACTATTACTGCTACTGCTACTATTACTACTACTATCAGAGGCTGGGCACTTAAGCGATCGGGCCGACTAACGCACACCGCCAGAAGTGATGTTGTGTCGGCATGGCGGCTTACCTGATAATATTATTCGTTGTGATCCAGGAAGGGCGACAAGCTCTGAGGACGGAATAAATGTACCATAGGATATGTCCAGATCGGTACTTTTGGGTTACTACCTTCATACACTGATGGTGTCCATAGGGACCTTCATTACCATGCTGTTTTTTGCTATACCTTTCACCCTACCACCAGGTAAGTCCGATAAGAAAAAGTAAAGATTTTCTTTACTATTTTTTATATGTAAATTATGAAAGAAATTAAAATAGCCTGAATTTTTTTTTTAAATAATTATTTTTATTTGCTGTGTTGATAGTTTCTTTTTTTACTATGATTTTTTTTATATGAAGAATGGTGTTTGTATTATTATTTTTTCAACTGTAGATTTTAAGAGAAAGAATTATCCGATTGATTTATTTTTTTTAAACAATATGATTTTATTTAAATCCCAAGTTCTTCTCTCTGAATGGATGCATACATTCACACATAAGAAATCAATGATATTCATATCTTTAATGGATGTTAGTTAATTTTTATAATTTTTTTCCATTACAAAAAATGATTTGTGGTAAACAGCAGTGACAACCAATTCTTTTAAAATTGTTTTGTTGAAACAATAGGATAGCTCTCTGTTTTAAATGAAAATAATAGACAAAAGATAAACTGAAAAACAAAATAAAAAAAAACACGAAAACAAAAAACAAACAGTTAAAAAAACAAGGGAAAATAATAGAACGTATAAAAAAAATATAAATCTTTTAAACTTTCATTTCTTTTTTATTTTTAATATTTTTCCTACCGGTTTCTCTAGGAATTGAGTTATTACGCTGATTAGGCAATTCGCTTTTTAATACAAGTTAAGTACTGTTTTGTCGATTTTTAAAAAAATAATTCTTATTTGATTCTCAGTTGCCCCTTAATAGTGAATGTTTGCTATATTTATATATATATATATATATATATAATAAGCTTGTATTTTCAGCGTTTGACGTCGTTAGTATACCAGAATGACAGCAGATTTTAGTTTTACTATTATTTATTCTGAGATACTATTTTTTTGTATTTTTTTTACTATTACTTTGTAAACTTCATTCAGTAGGATACCGAATGACACAATACAGGGGTATCAAAGTTGAGTATATATATATATATATATATATATATATATATATATATTTTAAATATGTATCGATGTGAGACAGATGTGAGTATTGTTAACAAATGCACACGCTCTTGTATGAATGCGTATTATTTAAATTAAAAAAAAAAATTCCATGTCATGTTTTGTGTATTTTATGAACTTCTGGGTCTATAAATGGATACCAGTTTATGAGTACATCTGGTGCAAATAAATAAATGAGGAATTTCAGTGAGTTTGACTTTTTTCAGCGTATTTTCAGAAACTTTGTGCGCAGACAATCCAGAAACGCACGAGGTTTGCATTCATCGTATTTGTTGTATTTGTGCGAGCGTGTCTGTGTTGTGACGAAACAGTGCGTATTTTAGATTTTAACATGGTCGCGTGTGTAGGCATATATGTGTGTGTTGGTGTGCAGTTTCATTAGTGTGTAGTTGCGTGTATGTTTATGGGCGTATTTGAGATGTCCTTTTAGTTGGATTGTGTTAGCGTGGTGTTGTGTGTGAGTGTGAGTGACTGTAATGTGTGTGTGTTTCTATTTGATGTTACTATCATCGAGTGTGCGTTATTTTTACCGTAATTTACTTTGTGTATCGTTAAACGCGTGCACGTGTGTGTGTGTGTGTGTAAGTGAGAGAGAGAGAGAGTGCGTATAAAAGAGAAAGACAGAGAGGGTAGAGTTCCGTTTGAGAAAGAGCGGTATATATATATATATATTATAAAGTGTGCTGTATTTATAGTAGTAAAGACTGATCGAGATGGGATTTCGCAGACGTACACTGTGTTGTTGACATGATAACGCGGCGATCGCTTAAGGCGTGAAACTGCCATTTTTACTATTGATTTCTCTATCTATCTATCTATCTATCTATCTATCTATCTACGTGTGTCTGCGAATTAATAAGTATATGCATGTTTTCGTGCGCTTGTTCACACACACACACGTTTAACGCAAAGAGTAAAATGTAAAACAAGAGATGCACTTCTTTTTTCAGATAACGGAACTTAAAAGTGTCGTTTTCTGCACTTAGGCCAATTAGTAAAAAATTGACTAGTGAAGTGCAAGCGAGTCTCACTTTCAAATTAAGTGAGCAAATCTAAATAAACAATTCCAAACAAAACTAAGAAGAGATTAAATAAGTATGTTTGATTATTTCGATATTATGATGGGTCGAGCGTTTATCATCGCGTGATGGTTAACGAACTCATGTCACAGATCCATTCTTTAGCTCGATTCTGTGACCATGCACCCGAACTAAGGTAACCTTAGTAACTCACTATCTTGCTTTGAAATCTATCACTGTTTAGCGATCGCAGTTGTATCATTCATCTTCTTTTCCACATGCGTGTGTATCCTCGAACTAATGCGCGCGCACGCACAGAGAATTTTTAAAAAACTATCAGATAGATAGATAGATATGAACAAGTTAGATAGATATGAACAAGATAGACAGATAGGATAGATAGATAGATAGATAGAATACATGAATAAATATGAACAGATCGACAGAGATAGATAGACAGATATGAAGAGATTGACAGTTAATATATATATATATATATATATATATATATATATATATAACTTGTTAGGCTATATATATATATATATATATATATATATATATATATATATATTGCCTAACAAGTTAATACAAAAAGTCAATAATACTGTTTTAAAAACTTGTGCTTATTTGGGAACTTTCTCATCCGTGGTCTTGTTCTTTAGTCTAAATTCCGTTCTGAAATAAGGGCATCTCTATGGAAAAACGATTAGCAAATAAGCTTGTCTCGCAACACTCCTGATTTCGATTCTCGTTTTGGGCTAAAAAAAAAAATCGACTCAGTCCATCTGTACAACGTAGTGGTTAGCGTACAAATCTTAGGATAAATATATATCTATATCACCACCTCTTCTTATGTTCTTTCTTTCTTTTTTTCTGTGTGTCTATTTTCTTCCGTTTGTTCACATCGACTTCGGTTTGTTCATATCTATCTATCTATCTATCTTAATTTGTTCATATTTGTCTATCTATCTCAGTTTGTTCATATTTGTCTATCTATCTCAGTTTGTTCATATCTGTCTATCTATCTCAGTTTGTTCATATCTGTCTATCTATCTCAGTTTGTTCATATCTGTCTATCTATCTCAGTTTGTTCATATCTGTCTATCTATCTCAGTTTGTTCATATCTGTCTATCTATCTCAGTTTGTTCATATCTGTCTATCTATCTCAGTTTGTTCATATCTGTCTATCTATCTCAGTTTGTTCATATCTGTCTATCCATCTATCTATCTATCTTGTGTTATTTGACAGAAGTAGTTCGCACATTTTGAGGCCTGGATGTGTGTGTCGTGGACTGATGAGAAAAGGGCACGTGTCATTGTGTATTTTGTATGTGTGCGCCTGCGTTCGTGCGTGCAAGACGTGCCTTGCAAGTTCAGCCGTTGGCACTCTTGTCCCAGAAAATAACGAGAAATAAATAGAAAGAAAGAAAAAGACTATTTTTATGTAAGGCCCTTGTAAATGGTTTATTGTGAACCTAAACTGAATTTAATAAATATGTATATGTAAGTGTAATTGTGTACAATTTGTAAGTTGCTTGTAAATGTATACATATCGGTTTTTTGTCTGTGAATATCGTCGGCCTAATTTATGCCAGCCTGAATAAATTTATTGGGAGTGTATAAAAGTTTGCAGCACTAAACCAGCTGTGCACTTACAAAAATTTTAACTTTAAAGTGTACACGAACTTTATGGACACACTGTATTTACACAAGCTAATTTTTTCTTTCTTTATTTATTTCATGAGATTTACACTTAGATTCGCTTTGTCTGGTACAGAGACAAACAAAAATAAATTCAGTTTGGGAAGACTATGTTGCATCAGTTTCCAAGTAATGGGTGCTCCGGCTCGTTTTGAAAATAAGCATTCAAAATCCTAGCATTTACTATGGTTCGCAAGTCGACCTCTGGTGCCAGTAAGAAGTCAGTCAGTCAAGTACCATACGTGATACACGCTTGGGCGATCATGTCTCGAAAGAGATATGACTGACAGGGCAGAAGATTATCCCGCAGCAGGTTGCCATTATTTTCTGCGGTAGACTGGTTGCCAGCCAAGGCTTAAGAACCCAATCTATCATGTTATTTAACCCATAACTGGAGGGAAGAGGCGGATTACCTTTCTCAAAGGTATTTGCGCGTAAGTGAATGCAAGCAATTCAAGTAGAATTTGAACTCGGCTTCCCGATTTCTCGTTCCAAGCCGATATCCAAGTAAGAAGTAAGAAGTATCTAACTATAAAACAGACCCCAAATTATGTTTATATGCAAAGAATATATTTGTAGCAAGACCCTTTTTTATGTTTTTAAAATTAAGATTTCTTATCCGAAATTCTGGGATAAAGTATTTTCATTATTCAACACATTACCAAGTACAATGTAACATATTTTTTGAAGGAAAACCATGAAGTTGTGATAAAAAGCAACTGAAATAAAATTAATAACTGACAATACTTCATCCACAGGAAGAAGAAAAAAAAAACTAGTAACAATAGTACAAACAATAGTTATAGTTAGATTTCGTTGATTGTAGCTGATGTCTTCTGTACGCGAAATGTTGAAGGGGGATGTCCCGTTAGGTCGGGCTTTCGAGGATAAGGGAGACAAATCTGACTCTCAATAGGAATTTTGTTTTTCTATTTACAAATCGCGCTGCCTACTGACGATTGTTGAATGACGGTTTGAAAGTTGCATTGAAAAGCAACTGAATGTAGGTTATTTAAAGCCAAATATTTTTTAGATAATAATGGTTTAGTGATAAAAGTCTTACTAATTAATCCACAGCTGGGGGGATGGAGGAATGTTGGATTCATTTCATACCTTTTCCAAGGGTATTTGCGCGTAAGTGAATGTAACGAACAAGACTGGAATCGAAACTCAAATCTCTAATTTTGAATTGTTATCCATTATGTCCAAGCTTTCAGCAGCTGGTATTCACAAACGGTCACCCATCTAGATACTGACATGGCACGAAGTTGCTTAACTTCGATGAGAGTTCAGGAACCGGTGTTTCGACGTGATGTGATCGTAAACCCTAAAAACAACTGAAATTAAAAAGAAATGAAAACACTTCTTTTCTATGTGCTGTGTCCCCTAAGGAAATTAGCTGTCATGACTCTCCACAATTTCCTGTCCTTTGTAGCTCAAATGGAATATTGTCATGTTGTTATCACTCCTAATCCCCGTCCTGCCATCTATTTGCACATGCTCGTTAGGTAGGTTATGCGCTGCTTTCCTCTGTCCCACCTGCCTTCGATATGTCCTGTGAGTGTCAAATATTCCAAGCCTTCTTTCTTTATTATGTGCCCTAGAAATTTTAACTGTCTCTTTCTGATGATAAGTATAAGTGTCCTTTTTGTTTCTATTTTCTCTAAAACTTCGTCGATATTCACATGTTCAGTCTGATATTCTCAGCATAATTCTGTGGAATCATATTTCCATCGCCTCAAGTTTCTTTTTCATCTGTGTAGAGATGGTCCGGCATCTATGGGAAGACTGGTATTATATAAAAATTCAGTACGTTTTGCTTTTGTTTCTAACGAATTTTCTTTTTTTTGTTTCCTAATACTTTTCTTAGCTTTTGGAAGACATTTTTCGCTACCCCAATGTGACTAATCTGGATAAAATTATGCGCGCGTAGTGTAAAAGACGGATGTGCGTTGTGGTGCATTGGATATCGACTCGGAACGAGAAATCGGGGAGCCGAATTCGAATTCCAGTTGAATTCATTGCATTCACTTACGCGCACATACTCTTGGGAAAGGTATCAATCCGTCTCTTCCTTCCAGTTATGGGTTAAATAACAGGACAGATTGGGTTCTATAGCCTTGGCTGGCAACCAGTCTACTGCAGAAAGCAATGGCAATCTACTGCGGGATAATCTTCTGCCCAGTCAGTCATGTCTCTTTCGAGACATGATCACCCAAGCGTGTATCACGTATGGTACTTAACTGACTGAGTGTAAAAGATATTGTTATGCAATCGGTGATTCGAGTTCAATTTCCGACCGAGGCAGTTGTGTTCAATTTTGCACAAATGCCTTTGGGAAATATATGGTTTCTTTAGTTCTTTGCCCTTTCATGAGGTAAATGGCGGGATAGACTGTTTTTTTTTTAGCCTTGAATGGCAACCAGTCTAAACAAAGGAAACCTATGGTTCTAAATCTAATGTTTTTGTATGTTTAGTGGATAAAAGAGAGAGATAGAGAAGAGAGCGAGTGAGAGAGAGAGATATAGGAGTGAGAGGAAGAGAGGGAAGAGGGAGAGGCGAGAGAGAGAGAGGGGGGAGAAAGGGGAGAGAGAGAGTGAGGAGAAGGCATAATGGTTCTCAACAAAGAAAATGAGACTGGCGGACCGAGTTGGACTTTTGGTTGAGACTGCAGATGTTCACTTTCACCTAATACTTTTCGGGAAGGCTTGAATCCACTTCTCCTTGCACTATATCTTAAACTAACTCGTTATTGCTATGCTATGTTAACTGACCGAGATGAGAGTGAGCACTTAGGAAAATTACTTTACCTGCCAAAATAGTAGCAGCTGAAAGATGCTGCTTCTATAGTAAACCTTGACACTATTCCAATCTATTTAATAACACATAGTTTTCAAAACTTTGCCATTGATTGAAAATAAAAATATCTGGCGGCTTACTTAGCTTAGTATGGTCTGGTAGAAAGTCAGATGATAGGATATATAGAGTAGGAAGATTGTATTGCGCCATTTTTAAAACAAAAGTTGCAACGAAAATCAAAATATACTTTTTGGAACCAATATTCAAAGAACTTAAAAGAATTACTTGTTTACTTGTTTTAATGCATCATGTTACTTACAATTATTGCTACGTGAAGCAAACAATGGTTCATTGCATAATTTAAACAAATTGGCCTCGATTTGATTAAATAAACAGTGTCTTATAATAGTAATCTGTCACTTATATCATTGCCAACTAAAACTGTTATTATATTTTTAAAAGTAGCGAAGTAATCGTTCTAGGTAACGCGGTTAATCGAAATAAGTACCGTATAATTTGTTGCGTTTTTTTTTTTTTTTTTTCAATCATTTTTTTAAAAATCTGGGTTCGAAAACTGACCACTGGCTCCGGTCGAGAATTCTCAAATATCCCAGTGCGGAAGCTAGGACAGTGGCGATTTTGTAATTCATAAAGCTGTGGGGGTCACTTAAGGACCAAGACATTTTTTTTTAAAAGGAGGGGAGCAAGCTCAAGCAGCGTCTGGGAATTCGGTGCCGATTGTCTTCAGCAGATTACAGAAAATTACTGATCAATTCTTTCACTCGGTCACAAATCACTGACTGTCTCTATATCTACACATCGAGTTGGGAACATTATTTCTAATTAACGTCTTCCTTTAGATATGAAAATATGACTATTATATCTCTTTCCCTCCCTTAAAACATATTTGGTTTTACCTATCTAGCTGTTTTATTTTGTTTTTCTTTCAAATTGGTCTCTGTATATGTTTTTAAAAAGCTAAATGAAAAGAAAACGCAGAGGGAAACGTGCTGAAGATCAAATCTTATCAAAATCAGAGACTGATCAGTTTCATAAATGTTTTAAGTTTATAAAAGTAGGGGCGCAACAGAGGAGCCAGCCAAAATTCTGATGTGTGTGTGTGTGTGTGTGTGTGTGTGTAGAGGGGGGCCTTGGACCCCCCCCCCCGTAAAATTGCTACTGAGCGTGAGGTAACAATTAATAAGGTCAGTGTGGTTCGATCTTCACTGGATTCACCATATATAACCCAGTAAGTTTTGGCATGCTGTAAAAAGCAACCGGACAATCAATAGCACAATTATCCGAGCCACGGCGCAGGACGTTGTTTTTGGTGAATATGTGCGTGTAATTTTCGTATGTGTCTGTGTGCTCGCACGCCTGCGTCAGCGTACTTCTGTGAACCACTGTTGTTGAACACATTGTCATTATTCCCTATTTGCTGCTATGAGCTATTTGTGAGATGAAGGTGTTGTCACGTCTATTTTAAATTATACAACCAGCAGAATTTCACTTTGCAAATGAGTTGTGAAAACACACGAAAGTAACATTTCAATCCAGTCTGTATTATGATTTAGCATAGAACTTTTACTGTTCGAATGATGTTTTAAAGATATAAAAAAATAAGCATCCGTCTAATGGTTAGTATGATGGCCTTGCAGGCTACACTGTTTAAGGCAAGACTAAGGTTAGCCTCCAAATTAAACTTATTTTAAGAATGAAGCGTTTATTTTGTAAATGTTAATTATTCAAGCCCAAAACAATAGAACAGAATTATGCACGCAACATCACACCTTAAAATAACCTTTTAAAGAAAGGCTTTTGAGTTGTAAAATCTGAAATTAATATCAATATCTTTACGAAATAAAATTGAAATTTCTGAATTTGAAATACGCATCAAATAAGGCTCAAACTTGAGAATTTCCTAAGCATGACCAGAATTATCTAAATGTTACCGGATGATATATATTGGGTTGACCGAAAAGTTCTTTCGTTTATTAAGTAGACTTTCTACTTAATGATGCGAACTAACTTTTTAGCCAAGCCAACACACACACACACACACACACACACACTGTTAATGATTTGTCTCGAAATTCTCCTGATTAACATTTCTACATGATGAGGCAGCCTCATGTGGTTCAATGATATTAATGATTCGCCAGGACATGGAATTGATTTTGGAAATTTCCTTCATCAGGAGCAGCAAGTGTTGTGAAAGTTGATTTGCAAATTAGAAAAAGATGTTAGTTAAACTTAATGGAAATATAATGTCTATTTTTTTAAACACACACACACATTTTTTTAATCGTTTCACCCCAAGCAAGGCATTCCACTGCCACTATTGCGCTTGGGGCTACATAGGGGAAAGTAAATAGAAAGAGTGGTTAGATATAGGAAATGTCAGAAGTGGGGGTGATGGGTAGTTGGGAGGATGGGAAGAGTGTTTGAAAGAATGGAAGCGAGTTAGTGTGTTAGGAGGTGTCTATTGACCTTACATTTAAACTCCTGGAGATTGTAGCCGTCGGGGAAGCAGTCATGTGGAAGAGAATTCCACAGTCGGGAAGTACGAGAAAAGAAACTGTTAGAGTAGAAGTTGCGGTTGCATTTTATCGGTTTCACTGTAAAAGGGTGGGATCTAGTTGCTAATCTAGTATCTCGTGCAAATTCGAACATAGGGGGCACCAGTGATCTAAGTTCATCGGAGCAGAAGCTATGGAAGTATTTATAGAAGAAATACAGAGAAGCCACGTCGAGCCGGTGAGAGAGAGATTGCAGGCGGTCTGCCAAGTCAGTATCGATCACATTACAGACCCTCCGCTGTACCTTGTCGAGAAGCCCAAGGAGAATAGCAGGGGCACCCGACCAGATATGGCAACAGTATTCAATGCACGGGCGGATGGTAGATTTATAAATGTGCAGGATAGATTCAGACGGAAAAAACCTCCGGGCCCTGCACAGTGAACCGACTTTCATAGCAGCGGATTTAGCAATGGATTCGTTATAGTCATTCCACTTGAGGTCCGCTGAAAGTGTGAGACCAAGGAGGCGCAGTGTTTTACTCTCTGGGAAGCAAGCCTGGCTCATGCTAATGGGAGATGGTGCGGTTGTTTATGATGGTTAATTGATAGTAGCTTCATTTTAGAAGCATTAAAATTTACGAGCCATTTCTTACCCCAGTCCACTACGGATTGGAGGTCCTTTCCAAGTTCGGCTGCAAGGTTAGCTTTGTCGCCCACACCAGATTTTTGATCGAGGCGAGAGTAAACTGTGGTGTCATCGGCGTACATACCTACTTGGGATATTATGGTATCGGGGAGATCATTAATGTAGATCAGAGAGTAGGACCTAGGATAGAGCCTTGAGGAACACCCGCGTTCGTATGGTAGCTCTGGGAGGCATGTCCGTTTAATACCACTTTCAATGTGCGGTTAGATAGGAATGACTGGATTAGTTCAAACAATTGTCCAGCTATACCATAGCTCCGCAGTTTGCATAGAAGGCCAGCATGCCAAACTCTGTCGAACGCTTTAGAGATATCCAAGGCGACGGTTCCATTCCTGTCGAGTACCTGGTATATATACTCGGTGATGCTCGTTAGCATATCGGCAGTAGACCTGGTGAAGCGGAAACCATACTGCTTGTCCGAGAGGAGCCTGTGTTCTGTGAGGTGCTGAATGAGCTCGGCGTTGATAATGGCCTCGAACACTTTGCCAAAGATCGGAAGAAGACTGATAGGGCGGTAATTTGCGGGGTCCGAGGGTTCTCCAGAGTTTTTGAATATAGGAACTACAAAGGAAATTTTCCAACAGGCAGGAAAGCAGGAAGCAAAGAGGCAGAAGTTGTAGAGCTTAGAAAGGACAGAGGAGAGTTCAGGGGCACATATCTTTAAGACTATGATTGGGATTCCGTCCCCTCCGCTCGCTTTGTGGGGTCAAGTTTTGAGATTATCGTAGAGACAAGCGAGGGTGTAATATATATTTATATAAATGACACATTAAAATACTTTTAAAAACCATAGAGGAAAAACTTTTAACAATGGCAGTATATTCATATCGTGAGCCGGTAAATAAGATTTTTACATATGACTAAGCGAATGACGATGGACGCGAGTCTGCACAGTTGTATCAGATTGCGTTTCCAGACCGAAGGCTAGGCTCACTCGACGTGCGCTGATAGCTGGATCGTCCACATCAGCTTCTAGAATGTGTTAATCATGGTCAGGCCTACGAGCTGATGTCGGTCCTCCTCGATCCATACTCTGTGGTACCAAGAAGCCTGTCTCAGCAACGCGGCGATAAACAGCAGCAAAGGTTAAATGACTTGGCTGCCTTCGATCTGGAAACGCAAGCTGATACAGTCGTGCAGCCTAAAGGTTTGAAGATACATCCATATATATATATATATATATATATATATATATATATATATATATATGTCACATTCTAATATATGACACATAATAACGATTCAATTTTTTTAAGATCAAAGTTGTCTGGAAGAAGACAAAGGAGAATTCCACAAGCAAGACATGCGCGAGAGGAAACTGTTAGCATAGAAATTATGGTTACAACTAGAAATATGATGAGTCATAGTTGCCAATCTAGTACTGCACTTAAATTCTTAAAACCTACATACAAAGGAGGAAAGCACACCAAAACATTTACTATAGACATATTAATAGAAAAAGCGCAAAGAAGCGGCATAATGACTATACGAAAGTGACTGAAATCAAGATGCTAGGTCAGGACCGATAACATTGCAAATTCTACTTTGTATTTTATCAAAAATCTCTACATACATTGCAAAACACACACACACACACATTATATATATATATATATATATATATATATATATATATATATATATATACAGGGGGTGATAAGTAAATTACTGCCATTTTATATTTATTTTCACCCATGCGCGTTGTTTGTTTTTTATTTTATCAATTGCACAGTATAATAGGCTCAGTTGAGCACTCTCTGTGAGAAAAAGAGCACCATGATGCAATTCAGTTCGCCAGAAATGTAGAAACACCATGCTGTACGACTTGGCATTCAGATCGGAAACTCCAATAGCAACATTTAATAGTTTTTGGGTGTCAATCAGAGGACAGTGCAGAGAATTCAGAAAGAGTTGGATGATATACACAGTCAACATCATGGGGTTTGGAGTGATCACTAGTGATGGTGACGTTATACCTTCATGGATCCTCCCATAGAACTTCATACTAAAAGGCAGAGGCCTACATTAAGTGCCTTGAGGAGGTAGTATCGCCTCGGTCCAATGTCTGGCAACAGGAATCTACACCATGTCACACAAGCAGGAAAACCCAGTCATAAATCTGTCAGACAATTTCTGTGATCACGTCACCCCTTATACTTAATCACCGAACTCCCCAGACAGCAACTTGATAATTGTGTGTGGGGCGCAGTTGAGCGAGAGACCAGCAAAACTCCCTGTATCACCAAAGATGAACTGAAGGCAAGGATTAGGGAGCATTCAACAAAATAAAAAAAACGAGTTCATCCAGAAGAGATGTTGGAAATTCCCAAATCGTCTGGAAGTTGTTCTTGAAGCCAATGGCGAGTTTATTGAAAAAATTTACTCTTTGATATTTAAAGATATTTAGGGGTAAGTATGGTAAATATATCTGTTAAAATGAGTTTGTCAGCATTATTTTAATTTTTGCGTAATTTTGACGACAATTTATCCATTGCACTATACATATATATAAATGTGTGTGTGTGTGTGTGTGTGTGTGTTATCTTGAGTAGATATATGAGTGCAAGTGTTTAGGGAGTCTAAATGTATTTATACATATATATATTTTTGTGTCTAAATGCATTAATGTTTGCACGTTTATCAGTGTATTCACGTGCATTCATAAGTGCGTGTTGATGAGCGTGTACTTGTATGTATATACAGGGGGCCCCAGAATTTACTATTTCAATGAAATCTTGCACAGTTTTGAAAAATGATGCAATTTTATGTTTGTTACTTAATTTATTATACAAAACAAATATTATGTCAAAACTTAATCGACAAATGTTCAGTATGCGTTGCGTGTGCATACTTGCAACTTTCAAATTTATCATTAGCGTTGCGAAACACATTTTGAAGAATTTCAGGAGTTATTACCTGCACTGCTAACTGAACGCGTTCTTTAAGCTCAGCTAGAATAGTGATCTTTTGGCGATAAACCTTTGTTTTTATGAAAGGCCACGAAAAGAAATCCACATGTAGATCAACAAAGATGCGTTCTTGTGTATTAATTACTGGATTGCTACGAGATGTCAGTTCTTCAATATAGCAGTGAATGCTGGGCAATGCCTTCGAAGATGAAGGAAAAACTTGAAGCAACTGGAATGTGGTTCTACAGAAGGATGTTGCGAATATCATGGATCAAGCATGTGAACAATGATGAGGTTTTGGAAAGGATGTAAACTAAAAGGAAATTAATATTGAGCATCAGGAAGAGACAGCTAAAGTTCCTGGGACATGCAATGAGGAAAGAGGGATTGGAGAACCTGATACTAACTGTCCAGATAGAGGGAAAAAAGAGACAAGAGAAAGCAGTGGATAACATATTTGAAGTACCTGATCAGGTGGATGACGGAACGAGGGTTGCGTGGTGTAACAGGAGAAAGCGTGCTAAGAGCCATCAGGGCTAGGGAAATGTGGAAAGCTATGATCGCCTACGTTCTGACAGGGCACATAGAGGAAGAAGAAGAAGATAAATAGTAAAATCTGGGACATCCTGTAAATTTATAAGTGCATATAAGGCTAATAACAATGATAAAATATGGACACAGTCGTAAATTAGCCACCGTCGAAATTATAGGGTCATTGTGAATTATAGGGTCATTGTGAATTCCGTAATGCCATCGATGTAGTCTGTTCTACCCCAATGCAACATTCGGTTTTGAATTCAAAATTGTCATCTATATTGGTTGCCAACGACGGTTAGAGAGTGCCGTCTCTTCTGCTATTTAACACATAGTTGGGGGACATAGAAAGGCATATAGGAATAGATAGGATTGCCTATCATGAAAAAAGGATCAAGCAGTACTTGCCGGTCAATAATAACACCTTTCTTTCTGAGTCCTATCCTTTCACCATTGATATAGAATACAAATCATATATCACTTAACAATTAACACTTCTCCCTGGTTTATGAACAGGTGTAGAGGTTTATCCCTTGTTTCTTGCTTAGGAATGAGTTTCGGTTTCCTTCCAAAGCCTTTCCCTTCTCTTTCACTCTCAGTAGTCGCTTCGCTTGCGTCTTTGTGATGTTATCACCTTGCTTGGAGTGGTGCTTCTTACTCTGTAACCACTCTACTTCGAGTGAATATTGAGCATTGTACAGGGTCAACATTACTGTGAAAAATGTAATTGCATGCGTAAGGCATATGTTTATGCGTTTGTAAGTGTATGTGTTTGTGAGTGCACGCATGTGCGTGCACGCGTGTGTGTGTTTGTGTGCATACGTGTATGTGTTACTCGCTCGTTTGAATTTGTATTACTCTCACGCATTTAAAGGTCGCTAAACGTGGCTCTTATTCTCGATGACAAACCCTTCTTGTGCGATCTATACATTCATTGGTCATTTAATTAACTACAAGTGAACAAATTATTTCTATACAAATTTCTAATCAGCCTATAGGTGGCAACAATTTAACTGGTATAGGTATTTAAACATGGACAAGGCGAATAGTTGAATTTCATTTCAAGCATAAGTATGGGAAAGAAAGTTAGTGTGAGATGGTCGGATCTGATTATTTAAAAAAAAACTGGTTATCTACTCGGATTTTCAAGGACAACTACTTGTAGGGTTGAAAAAAAACTCTAGTAAACTGTGGGCTTGGAACGATATTTTACAAGAATACTTCAAAAACATCGTGGAATCCATACTCAGAATTGAGGAAGTTCTTAAGACTTGAGGAAGACCCAAATAAGGGGCTAAAACACTCTATCTATTAAAGTGATCGGTGAAAGTATAAAAATAACTAGAGAGAGTTTGATTCTCTATACACCACCTAAACAGCTTTTTACAGATCTTTAAATTTTGGTAAGCTTATTTACTGAAAAACAATGGAAATTTTTGAAGTGAAGGAAAAATTTGGCTCCTCACGAAGAAATGATCATTGTAAAGATTACTCTGTGAAACTCTTCAGTTTAAGGCTATAATTTCTCTTTTCTTATTAATATCTGTGGTTAAGGGTAAGAAGCCGCACAAAATAATGAACAAAAAAACAAACAAACAGATATGGAGATAGAAAAGTAGGTTATATTGAACGTAATATACTTACTGGAACGTGGGATAGTCAATTCAGGAATACTATTAGTAGAAATAAATATATACAAGTCTTGAAGTGAAGTCGTTGGAAATAGTATATCCGTGTATATTATTCTAGCTGAGTAGAGCTCAGAGCTAGTCTGACTTCTGATGCGGTAGTCTCTGGGTAAGTTCGGTATCTCTCGGTAATTTACGTATCTGTTCCGGTACTCTCCGATAACTCTTACGACAAGAGACAGAGCCAAGTGGAAGTCTATGAATGCTTACTTCCTGAAAGAACATGGTACATGAAGAAAAAAATAATTTTGAAGACATGCTGAAATGAGCTTCGAAAATACAAATAAATAAACTTTCTCTCTTGATTCGTCTTCCTATTAAGAAAAGTTAGATAGATATAATATCTATCTATCTATCTATCTATCTATCTATCTATCTATCTATCTATCTATCACAGTCGGCTCATCGCCAAGTTTTTATTGGGTTCATGTACAAACTACCCAACTCAATCGCTCGGCCAGATCGTGTGTATTTGGATTCAATGACCAAGACCGATTCATTAAAAGAGCAGTCTTCGAGTTATGTGCCGTGTCTCTTCAATACGTGGGCAATCAGGGTTCTCCAGGACTTGTATTCCTTGTCATTACTCGCTTTATCTATCCATCTATCTATCTATCTATCTATCACAGTCAGCTCATCCCCAAGTTTTTATTGTATTAATCTTGTGGATTCTGGGCGAGGACTGCACAAAATAACAAACAACAAAACAGATATTGAGATAGAAAAGTAGGTTATATTGAACGTAATATACAAACTTTAACGCAAGATAGTAAATCCAGGAATACTATTAGTAAGAAATAAATATATACAAGTCTTGAAGTGAAGTCTTTGGAATTAGTATATCCGTGTATATTATTCTAGCTATTTTGACTTTTGATGCGGTAATCTCTTGGTAACTTTGGTATCTTTCGGTAACTTACGTATTAGTTCCGGTACTCTCCGATAACTCTTACGGATCTCTACGATTCTTCTCAACTCGCAACTCTTAACTGCCCACTGCTGTTCTCTCTATGGCAGGAGTATATTTATACTCAGTCGAGTCCATTATCATATAGAAAGGGGAGATCCCTCAACAATCCGGAAAGGAAAAAAATTGTCCGCCGTAAAGAAAGCAATATCACTGAACAATTTTTCTACAAAATTTAAAACATGAAAAAAGGATCAAACATTACTTGCCGGTCAATAATAACAACTTCTTTCTGAGTCCTATCCTTTCACCACTGATATAGGATGCAAATCATATATCATTCAACAATTAACTGAAACGAAAAAAGTAAAATTGGACACCTGCAAAAATGGATCAGAACGACTGAAAACATTTTGGAAAAACCCAGACGAAGGCAAATTTTACAAGTCAGTGTAAAAATTAAAATTCTGCATTCTGATTGGATGGAAAATAGCAATTTGATCTATGACCCCAGTCAAATTTTCTTCACACATAGAAAATGGGTACGCGTTGCGAGCCGATCACATGATTAGATTCCACTACTTAACCACGTTCCTTCACAAATGGGAGCAGCAAAGAGACGACACGCTAAAATATTTCTTTTAATCAAATCACCCCGAGCAAGGCGGTAACTCCACTGATGTGCAGGGGGCTACGTAAGAGTGAAAAAATTGGAAAAGAAAACCGGAAACCACATCCTAAACAGGGAACAAGGGATGAGCCTCTTCACCTGTTCAATAGACGTAGTTTAGTCTATCTACTCCAAATACTGGTTGTTCATATATTTTTATAATTTAAAAAATGTTAATAGATTTCAGTATATTTCTGAGATGAGGTAGTATTTACACTATTTATATTATTTGGACTATTGCCCTAATCCTCGCCGCCACTTGCACAACGTTTCGACCGCTGCACACTCATAACAAAAGAAACTTCAATGAAGACCTGGACATACAAAGGTCGCGTCACACATTCGTTCACCTTCCACTTCACTCACTCGCCGTCAAAGAATCAACAACAACAATAAGACATCTTCAACTGACTTCTAGAAACTAAAGTCCTTTAAGTACAGTTTCCTTTATTGCTTTACCTTTCTTTTCTCGAACGGAACACAAACTTTATTCGTAACCTGTTAATCTTTCTACATACACACATTTAACTCCTTATTACTATTTTTCTGGAACATTTAACTACAGACAATTTTCTCTTTGAACATTTTCTCCTTACAAATTTGTTATTCTGTTTAGTTAATAAAATTTTACTTTTATATACAAAACGAAAATAATTTATTCTTCCACATTCCAACATCCAATTTTCCACCTTCTGATATTTTAAATTGTAGGGAATTTGGTTGTGTTTGGCGCAAGGCCAATTTGATAAAAATCACTGAGGCCCCTACAGTGGTCTTGTTGATTCTGATCCGGCTCGACGGCAGGCATACCGAGGACAAAGATGCGCGACCCTCCTACACATAACAGTTTAATGTTACATGATGGTAGCAAATTTCCAAGTTTATCCTTGCGGAGGTAGGAAAATAATTGAATTAGAAGCTGAGAGTCTGCCTATGTCTGTACATGCGTGTGACATTGACAGGATTTTTTTAAAAAATGCAGCTTTTATTATTTTTTCATGGAATTTTAAAAGGATCTTTCATCAGAAATGTGTTTGTATGTATTAGAAAGGGAGCCTAATTCTCCATAGAGCATAACCCATCGACGGCCCCTTCGCCATCGAAAGGGAGCGATCAATGCTTCTGTAACTTGTCTTTTTACAGGTAGGGATGTTGACCCTACACAAATCGCTTTATCCCTCTGGGCGAGGTAGACTGGTTTCCAACCAAGACTATAGAATCCAATGTGTTCTGCTATTTCACCCATAGCAAGAGAGAGAAGAGATGAATTAATACCTTTCTCACGGATATTTGCGCGTAAGTGAATGCAACGAATTCAACTGGAATTCGAACTCGGCTCTCTAAATTCTCGTTCCGAGCCGATATCCACTGCACCACAAAGAAAGGGAGGAAACCCGAGATAGATAGATAGATAGATAGAGAGAGAGAGAGAGAGAGAGAGAGAGAGAGAGAGAGAGAGAGAGAGAGAATGAATGTGTTTGAATGTGTTTTTCCTCGCAATTCACAAACAAATATTTGTAGATTTTAAAAGCTTTATCGAAAAGCTCATAAAAGCTTACTAAACAGGCTCCTTAAAGAATACTTTTAAAAATCATTTCAACCCCCCCCCCAATGGATATAATGCGACTAAGACACAAGTGGGGGGTGTCGCTTGAAATGAAAGAAAATGAGAAGTCTTTAGAAAGAACAGGATCCCAATTCTAAACAAGAAAAAAGGGATAAACCTATACTCTTTTTAAAAAAAAAGTGGAGACGCGTGAACCCGGTGTTGGGCAAATCTGTCTACTCCTACTGGAAATAGAATAGAATAAGAGAAAAAAGGAAGAGTAAACATTTCGGAGTTTAGATGGAGGCGTTAGAAGTGAGTTAAGCTCAGAGCACGTGCGGATCAAGTGTATGTAGGAACAGTTAATTATATTCGTCATTATTATAATTATTATTATTATTATTAGCTATTTTCAAAAAGTTCTATTGGGTTTACTGTTTCTTTGTTTCCTTCCGAAGTCAAAATTTGTAAAACGATTTTGTGATTTGACTGTTAAAAGGAAAAGCAACACAATGCCCACCCATATGCCACACATATGAGCCTGAATTATCACAGATGCGCTCGGACACACGCACACACGCCAGTCCCATCTCAAACACCGGGTTACATGCCCGCTGCTCGTGTAGCCTGGCACGCAAATGGAACATCTTGCAGTATGTGAATGCAGAGAAGATAAACAGAGCGCGGCAAAGGTTAATTTCTTAAAAAATAATCGCACAAACATTCGTTTCACTAACAATGACTGGGACGGTGCTTCTGTTACGTTTTTATTTGTATTTTTATTGAAGATGAACAAAAGATTTCATTTTAATTCCTATGCACTGTCAAGTACTGGCTGTATTCCGAGGTCGACGGCTATATGTCTATATTTCTACCATTCAGCAAATTACCCACTATTTACAATTATATCCTAAATACTTGAAAATGATTAAAATTGAATACGCTCGGAATGTCCAATTATTTCCAAACACACAAATCCCCCCACCAAACAAACAAGAAGTGTCTTCTTCACATACAATTCAACTACAAACAAAAACTTATCAGAAGTACCTTGGCAGCCCTTAGGTATTCTTAACGAAACATTAATTTTCTTCTTCTTCTTCTTCTTCTTCTATGTACCGTATCCCCCCCAACCTCAGGACGTTAGCAGTCATGGCTGTTCGCAATTTCCTATTTTTGTAGCTTTTAATAACTGTTACGTTTTTTACCATATCTCCCAGACCATGGCCCACTATCCATTCATTCAAGTTGAAACCAGGTAAGTTGTGTGTAGCTTTTCTCCGTCTCTCTTACCTTCAATCTATCTTGTGAGTATCACATTTTCCAAGCCCTTTTTCCTCATTATATAACTCAGAAATTTTAGCTGTCTCTTCTTGATGTTAACTATATGTTTACTTTTTGTCGCCATTGTCTCTAGAACTTCGCCGTTCGCATGTTGGGGCCATGGTATTCTCAGCATCCTTCTATAGAACCATATTTCTGTCACTCTAAGTTTCTTCTTCATCTGTGAGTATATTGCTCAGTATTCACTTCCATATAGAAGGAATGTTACTACGTAAAAGTTCAGTACTGTTTTCTTTGTTTCTAACGATATTTTTAGCGGGTAATTATTGTTCAAATAGGGTAGGTATGGACGGAATAAAATTCTGTATAAAAAAAATAAACACTATTTAAAAAAAAGGTGCTGAGTACACTGTAGAGCGAATAATATTTATTCAAAATTTATAGCATAACTATGTTATAATATCACTACAAAAGTAGATATTTCAGACCGCGAAAAAATCGAATGCTACATTTCACCCAAAATATTTTTAAAAATTGGTACAGAGAGGGAGTAGGTTAGGTGAAGGGAAGAGGTGTATATATTTAAAACAGGAAGTCACACGAAATCAAGAAGCATATATCAAATCAACCATGTATGCAACACAACATATACACACAGAATAAAAAATACATACACCAAACCACACATACGCAAAATAAAATATTAAAAACACACACACATATATATATAAAAACAAAACAGAAGAATAAATATAGACATACACAAAATAAGCACACAGGCTTATAATTATAAGAGGCCTAATCGAGAAAATGGGGAGCAGAGTTTGAATACTAGTTGAATTCCTTGCATTCACTTACGCACAAATACCCTTGTGAAAGGTATTAATCTGTCTCTTCCCTCCAGTTATGGGTTAAATAACAGGAAAATTTTCTTCATTCTTTCATTGATGGTAGGTAATTATCAAATATTTATAAATTCATTTGATGCACTTGTTATTGTGTAGTATTAACAAATGAACCATTCTATTTTCATTTACAATTATTCACTTAGCAATAAATACTAAAAAAATAGTATGAAATATATCATTTTTTAAAACACTGGGGTGGTCTAATAATTATGGCCGGTAGTGTACCTTAAATAATTTCAACTATTCAAGTGATGTGATCAGCTTGATTCACTTTTGATCAAGTGTTAGAAGACGTAGCATCTAAAAACAGAAACCTTCATCATGTCAAGTTCATTGTACAGAATATTCTAAACTTCTTTGCAACATATTATAATAGCATTAGCTATTTGATATATAGTCATTCGCTTGTCACCCATCACCATATTGGGGACACGATTAATATTTTTCCCGGTCGTGGTAGTTGCATGACGTCCAGTGCTTGGTTCTTCTTCAAGACTCCCTTCTTATCCTAAATTCAGCTGTCCACTTTTGCACTGTTGGTAAAGCTGGTGTGTCGTCCTCTAATGTAGCAATCATGTCAGCATGCATCTCCTTTGGAAGAGAAACAGTTGATAACACCACTATAGCAAAGTTTTTCTATTTTCAGAAATCGCTTCTAACTATTTTTGAGGTCTCCTTTGAATGGTCAGTTGTCAGTTAATCTGAAAAACAAATGCAGTTATTAATAAGATTTGAAATTAATGCATGAAAGATTTCACAACTCTAGCATCACTTTTCAGCGTAGCCTTGGATATAGTTAGGAAACTTTCTCAGTGTCTTTCCTTAAAAGGACAGATTTATACATTGTTCCTGCTAAAAACAAACCCTCAATGATTTTCATTTTCTCCTTATTATTCTGCTTCTATGTGGCTTGTTCTTTCAGGACGTAGGCCATCATGAGTTTCCACGTCTCCCTATCACTAACGGCTCTTAGGACGCTTTCTCCTGGTACGTCACGCAACCCCGTTCGGTTATCCACCTGCTCAGGCCTTTCAAATATGTTATCAGCTGCTTTCTCCTGTCTCTTTTTCCCTGTATGTGGCCTGTTAGTATCAGGTTCTCCAAGCCCTCCTTCCTCATTGTATGTCCCAGGAACTTTACCTGTCTCTTCCTATTAATTTTCTTTTCGTTTCCATCCTTTCTAAAACCTCATCATTGCTTACAGGCTCGATCCATGATATCCTCAGCAGCCTTCTGTAGAACCATATTTCAGTTGCTTCAAGATTTTCCTTCATCTTCGATGATATTGTCCAGCATTCACTACCATACTGAAGAACTGACATCACATATCAATCCAGTACTCTTTTCTTTGTTCCTAGCGATGTTATCCTGTTTCTTAATACTTTACTCAGCTTCTGGAACGCGACCTTCGCCATGCCAATTCGCCTTCGGATCTCTGTATCGCGCTTTCCGTCTTCTGTTAGAACACTTCTCAGATATTTAAACTATTGTACCTGCTTGATTTAGGATCCCCCACTTGTATCTGGCATTTTGATCCTGTTTTGCTTTTCATTTTTTCTGACCAATTTATTTATTTTATGTCATGTTCAGTTTTCTATATTTTTTCTTTTATATGTGATATCCTCTCAGGACTTTCACGATCGTGTTTCTCCGTAGCTTCATAATTAGTTTATTTAAGCAACTCTCGCCTCTTTACTCTGCCTCTTTGTCCTTCTGCCATCTTTTCACTCAAACTCATCGAATAGATTTACCCGCTGTTTTCTTCACTTCTGTTACTTTCGGTATGCCTTAGGAGTGTTAAATTTTTCAAGCCTTCTTTTCTCGTTACGTGTACCTTTATGATTTTTAACAGTGTTTTTTTTTTTTTTGTTGTAGCTCTGACTCCCCTTAAAATTTTTGTTATTACTCACATGGTCTGCCCATGGTTTTCTCAGCATTCGGTGGTAGAACGATATCTTTTTCGCTTTAAGGCTTCGTCTGTGATAATTCTGAGAAAGTGGGTTGGCCTGAAGACTTTTGAGCCCGCCACATATATACCAGAGCGACAGACATAGAGAGAAAGAGAGAGAAACGGAGAGAGATAGAGAGAGCGAGAGAGAGGGAAATATAGTGTATGTGCTTGTTTGTTTTTGTGTGTATGTGTGTCTGTGCATGTTTGTATGTGTGTGTCCGTGTGTATTAGGGCGGAGACAGGCATTCTGGTTTGTCAATAATTGTCATAAATCAAATGTACAAAAACATGAAATCTGTTATGAATTATGTCTTGATTTTATAAATGCAGTAAATTATGTTTTTTTTTCCTTCCTCGTGTCTTATTTTTTCTTTGGGTTTCCATTTATTTATTCTTTCAGTCACTGTAAATTTATTTATATTCATTTATTTTTCCTTCTAAAATTATTTCTTCACTTTTTCTTCATTACTTTTATTTTCCTTCCTCTTTTCTCTTTATCTTTTATTGTTCTTCTTTCTGGTACGTTTTTCTCGTTCGTTTACTCTTTTCTTTTAACGTTTTTGCTTTTTATTGTTCTCTTTACCTTCCTTTTTGCCATTTTTTTTTTTTTTGCTCTTTCTCTCTTTCCTTTGTTATTTTGACTACTTTTTCTTTCTTGTTTGCTCATTTGTTCCCAAATAAAATCCTTCCTTCCTTCCTTCCTGTTATTTTTATTCATTATTTTATCTACTTTATTGAGTTTTCTTTTTCTTTATGATTTTAACATTATTTATTTTCTCAACTCTTATTTTTATTCATTAGCTTTTCTTTCATTTATTCTTTTTGGTTCAGTTAATATTTTTACTAGTACTTTTATCTATTATTTTTTCTTTGTTTATAATCCTATATTTTCTTTATTTCTTCTCTATTCCTCTTTCTTTCTTTCTCATTTTCTCATTTATTCTCTGTCTATCTATCATTTTATTTCAAGTATTCTCTCTTTGTCATTTTCCTTCTAGTATTTTCTCTCTCTGTCATTTTCCTTCTGGTATTTTCTTTCTCTCTCTGTCATTTTCCTTCTGGTATTTTCTCTCTCTCTCTCTCTGTCATTTTCCTTCTAGTATTCTTTCTTTCTTTCTCTTTTCACAAGTTTATTCTCAATTATCCGTTTTTTAAGTGTTCTTTATCCATTTTGGTTTTCTTTATTTCTCATATTATTTATCACTAAAATATTAATAAACACACACACACATATATATCACACGATGATTACTCCAAGTTCTCGTCTTGACGCCTTTCCAGATATCTTGGTCAAGACCGTTTAGTTTGGGTTCTGTAGCCTTGGTTGCTGCTGGAAAATATTCTGCCCGGTCAGTCTTGTAATAAAAAAGACATGATCATCTAAAAATGTATTACGTATTGCACTAAGACACAAGTGGGGGTGTTGCTGAAAGGGAAAGAAAATGAGAAGTCTCTAGAAAGAATAGGAACCCAATTTTAAACAAGAAAAAAGAGATAAACCTATACTCTTGTTAAAAAAAAACGTGGAGACGCGTGAACCCGGTGTTGGGTGAATCTGTCTACTCCTACTGGAAATAAAATAAAATAAGAGAAAAAAGAAGAGTAAGAATTTCGGAGTTTAGATGGAGGCGTTTATCACTAAAATATTAATAAATTCATTTTCACTGTCGTTTTATACTCATCTTCTTTTAGACTGGTCAGCAAAATAGCCACACTTTTCTATCTTTTCATTTTTATTTAGTAACACTAGTGATTGTTCTCAAAACAAGCAAAACGTGATTATCTGCAAAATTGATCTGAGAGGTTTTTTGCATCATCATTTTTCTAAATGGTCCGGAAGTTAAAACTGCAGCCGTAAAAATGATTTTAATTACATACGCACACACATTTATTCCTGCATATGCACAAAGAGATGTAAAAAAGGTTCTGATAATTTCCGCCTACGCCTGCGTACTGAAAGACTCTCGGGATCACACGCAAATGCCCTGTGTTCATCCGATTAAAAAAAAAATTGTACAAGGAAATGACTTCTTGTTAGACTTTGAAAATTCTTCTCTCCATTTAATTTGAGAGGGCGAGTATTCCCAACACAGTCTATAAGGGAAACATGCTGGAGTGGGAGTGCTAAAAAGTTCTCGACCAACCTCTGAACAAATAAGTACACGTTTTCGAAAAATGATTAATGGTCAATTCATAAGGCACTGCTTAGCAAGTGAAAAATGAGTGTACCAATGATTCATTATTTAACCATACACTCGCATGCATTTTTTCTTTCGTTTTCGGACCTAATGAGTCCTAGAAAGGCGAAACGCGTAATCAGGTCATGTTTAAAAGAAACGTTTTTTCATTTGTCAAATTTCTTTAAAACTTTGTCGGGATCCTACATCTTATTTTAAACCTCCTCTCTCTCTCTCTCTCTCACACACACACATATATATATAACACGATGAGTACTGCAAGTTCGCGTCTTGACGCCTTTCCAGATATCTTGGTCAAGACCGTTTAGTTTGGGTTCTCTAGCCTTGGTTGCTGCTGGAAAATATTCTGCCCGGTCAGTCTTGTAATGAAAAAGACATGATCATCTAAACATGTATTACGTATGGCATTTAACTGACTGATATGTATAGGTACGATGCAAACATATGCATCGTCGCTTGTACACCACTTGTTAAAAGTTGTTTTGTTAATCGACTGACCGAGTACGCAAAATGAGCAAAAAATTCAAACCATGTATAAAACAGTATTTAGTGAACATTTAGACGAAACGTCTTTAAGAAACTATCGAACAAACAAACTTAACACAATATTTCATTGAAAAGAAAAGTGGGAAGAGATTCTGTGAGAATTTTAAGCAAAAGAGAAAGGAATGTCTTTTTCAACTTGCTGACGCATGAAGTCATTATTGAGTTTTCGTTAAATCGACCAGCAACAGTTTTTGTAAATCGATCGAAATATGGAGGTGGTTAGGTTTTCGTTCATTAAAAAATAATTTTTATTTCTATGTTGTTTTAAATTAAACTTCTTTAAAAAAAATGTATTCGTTTCAAATTACCAACCAATTTTCTGTGATAAAGTGTTGCTTAGTGCATAAACAAGTTAAAAAAATATCGAAAAGGCGAGAAAGAATATTCTAACGTACTCGTGATATTTGTTCATTTATTTATTTATTAAAAATTTATTTTATCCTTCAGAAAAAAAACGAAAAGAAAAAGAAAAGGGAAAGGAAATATCTGACAGGTAATTCAGGTAATTCAGTGTATTTTAGCTTCATGGGTTTCCCTTGCTGAAAGGTAAAAATGTTACTTTGATAAGAGCTTTTTCAGTTTCTGTCTATTTCATATAGTGTCGTTCTAATGTTCAATGTTTATTGTTCCGTGTTCAAATGTCAACGTGGGTGTTTGTGCGCGTGAACTCACCACTTGAGTATCACACTCCGTAACAGAATGTTCAAAAGAATGCTGCATCAGCAATATTAATGAAACATTATTATTATTTTTCTACAAGTGGGGCCGTGCCTGTCATGCATGACGGCAAAATATATACTGGTGTGCCTATTGAGAATCTTACATTAAGACACAAGAAAAAATCCAGACCCCAGGCCGTGATTATACACATATTGTTTAATACTTAGTTTTTGGTGATAATAGGGTTTGACCAGTACACATTTGTATTGAAAAGTGTTCGATACAATTATATTGTAGAACTTTTGAATATTTTCCATTTTTATACGAATTATTCCGCCACCCAGGTTTCTACCCTGAGTGGTGTCTTCAGGCGATTTCTAATTTTAAAAAAATCACCTGAAAACACCACTCATGGTAGAAACCTGGGTAGCGGAATAACTCGTGTGTGTGTGTGTGTGTGTGTGTGTGTGTGTGTGTGTTTAGGCAGCGAGTTTTCTTTTAGATATGCGAGATTAAATAAATTGCAACAAATAAAATCCGTTCATACTCACGGATAATCTTTCGAGTATTATAATTGAAAGATATCTGAAACGAGCTGTGATGTTGGCAGATGTTAATTAAGTCAGATTGGAGTAACTCACACCCCTGAAGATGATCTCGGAAAGAAATGGAAAGTACTTGGGTACATTGAGAAACGTGGCGAGTAATGCTATACTTTACATTCAGTCAGTCAGTGAAGTGCCATACGTGATACAAGCTTTGGGCGATCATGTCTCAAAAGAGACATGACTGACTGGGCAGACGGTTATCCGGCAGTAGGTTGCCATTGCTTTCTGCGGTAGACTGGTTGCCAGCCAAAGATAGAGAACCTAATCTGTCCTATTATTTAACCAATAACTGGATGGAAGAGACGGATTAATACGTTTCCAAATGGTATTTGTGCGTAAGTGAATGCAAAAAATTTAGCTGGAATTCGAACTCGGCTTCCCAATTTGTCATTTCTAGTCGATATCCACTGCACCACAATGCACATACTTTACATTACAAAACCAAAAATAAAAAATAAACGGGGGGGGGGGGGAACTGGCAATAACATCAATTTTAATAACTTGTATGGTTACTGATCTCTCCCCCCACTCTCTCTCTGTGTTTTCTTGTTCCCTCGTGGATACGTTTGTAGTCTGTTATTATCAGACCTGCCTTAACAAATTACCTGCAACATTTTACTAGAAAAGGTTTAATGTATTGCTATTTTTGTTGATTAACTTCAAAGAGAAAATACAACCCTCCCCTCCTACCAAAAAACACAGCATGCCAGAAAGAGTTTTCATGATTCCCTCTATATTGAACGCTGAGGATTCAACTCACTTTTGTGTTTACTTAAACCAATTAGGAAGTACTGAAAAGTGTTTAGCCCCACCCACTTCTCAAAATCTGCTAAACTTTGTAGCACTTCATAATAGCTTCATTCAATCAGTTACTCAAGTGCCATACGTGATACATGCTTGAGCGATCATGTGTCGAAACAGACATGACTGACTGGACAGAAGATTATCCCGCAGTAGGTTGCCATTATTTTTTGCGGTAGACTGGTTGCCAGCCAAGGTTATAGAACCCAAGCTGTCTTGTTATTTAGCCCATAACTGGAGGGAAGTGACAGATTAATACCTTTCCCAAGGTTTTTTGTGCGCAAGTGAATGCAAAGAGTTCTGCACCACAACGCATATCCGCACCAAAATGCACATAATTTTATATATATATATATATATATATATATATATATATATATATATATATATATCAGAAAGGGTTAAAGGTGTTCTAGTCGCTTGAAGATCGCGATGGCTTGGAACTTAAGTAGTGATGAAATATTCTCATTAAATGCTGACGCTGTGAAGCGTTTTTTTTGTCTGCTTAGATACACTGGCTGTTGAGCAATTCAATTTACTGCGTAGGTCGATGTTTGCTTTTTTTGTCTTTTTTTATTTCCATGTTCGGGATTTTTTTTCTTGTCAAAGATTTCAAGAATTTTGTTAATTTTTCTGCCGATCGCACAATTCATGAAGAAAAGATGAAACAACTGAGATGTTTCTACAGAATGATGCCGAGAATATCATAGACGGAACATATAAGCAATGAGGAAGTTTTAGGGATCATGGAAAAAAACAGTAATTACACGTAAAATGAGGATGTTGAAATTTCTTGAACACATAAAGAGAGAGAATGCCTAGACAATTTGACACTCAGAGGACATATTAAAGTTAAGACGGACAGAGAAATCCAGCGAGTAATCTACTTAAACGTCTTGTACAAATCGATGGCAGAACAGGCGTGGGGTGGAAGAAATAGTAAAAGAAAACAAGCATAGTCAAGAACGGCAAAGGATAGTTGCGGAGAAACATGATCGCCCATCTACTGAAGAGGCACAGAATATAGGTTGACTATATCATCAGTGAATGCTGGACGATCTCTTAACAGATAAAGGAGGGACTTAAATCAACAGAAATGTGGTTCTACAGAAGGATGCTGAGAATAAAATGAACCGAACATGTGAGTAACGACGAAGTTTTAGAGAAAATGGAAGCCATATTTAAAATCAGGAAGCGACAGTTGAAATTTCTAGCACACAAAATGAAGAAAGAGGACTTGGAAAATTTGATGCCCAAAGGGCAGATTGAAGGCAAGCGGGACAGTGCTTACCTAGCGAACTTGAGTAAATGGATAGCTGGGTAAGGTTTAGGAGTAATAATAAAAAGAAAAGCTCCACTAAGAGCGGCAAAGAATAGAAAATTGTGGAAAACTATGTTTACTAACACCCTGAAAGGACACGGCACAAAGAAAAAGAATTGCACATACATCACATAGATGTTATGTCTCTGTCTATTTCGATACAGATACATAAAACTCGGTACTGGAGATGAGAGGGCGGATTTAAATACGTTTATGTCTGTATCTATTAACCCCGAGAAGTAGAAGGGTTGGTGGACTGTTAGACGGACAAAGATTCAAGGGGGCACAATTACTTTTGCCTTAGTTATAGCTTTTAATATAATGCAAAGTTTATGTCTGACCACAATTTTATTCTTTTTTTTCTGCTTCCGTTTTTTTTTTTTTAACTTTTGAATAAAAATAAGATAACATGGAAATTTTAAAAGCGGAAATCGAATTCATCCGGATAAAAGAACTCTTTCCTCCGTCAGAAGAGAAGTTATTATTATTATTATTATTATTATTATTATCCCTTCCCCCCAGGATGCTAACGATTGTAATTCTCTTTATTATCTGGAAATTACTATGCACGGTTCGGAATTCAGTGTTTTACTTCGCTGTCCACCTGAGTAACCCATACCTGGAGTAAAGAATTATTTAAGTTATTAATGAACAGAACAGATTAGGCCGGAATTTTGACTGTTAACTGACTTCACTTTTGCACCGGTCTACTGATTGTGCCTCTATATGATATTATTCAGTCAGTCAGTCAGTCAGTCAGTCAGTCAGTCAAGTGCCGTACGGTGATGGACGCATTGACGAACATGTCTCTTTCGTTTCATAACTGAGTAGGTAGAAGATTTGGACCAGACAGAGTTGTAATAGAGATGCTAGAAGCCTTAGACGACTTTGGCGTAGAAAAAATAAAATCTACAACAGTGGCGAAATCCCGGAAGTTGTAAGCAGATCGATTTTCATAGCACTACCCAAGAAGCCAGGGGCAATTGAATGTATACTCCAACGAACGATCAGTTTGTCGTATAACATGACTCATCATCAGTATTTTGATGAATAGAGCCCGCAGCAGAATCAGACCGGTGACAGGATGGCAACAGTGCGGTTTCGTCAAGGACCCTGGAACAAGGAACGCGATATTTATGCAGAGAGGGCAATAAAAATGCAAAAGGACGTCTACCTGTGTTTCATCGACTATACAAAGGCATTCGACAAAGTACACCACAAAGACCTGATATTATATATATCATAATATCATATAGAGTTACAAGGACAGAAAACGAGTTCAGCAATACACAAAAACTGAAAGGAGTGAAAGACAAGTATGTGTATTCTCACTAGATCTATTCAACCAATACAGCAAAACCATTCTGAGATACTCTCTCGCACTTCCCGCCTGTGGAACTCACTCCCGTATTCTTGCTTTCCTGACGGCTACAACCTCCAGAAATTTAAATGCAAAGTTAATACTCATCTACTAACCACTGGCCTCTAGCTCTCTCCCCTTCCCTGTATAACCTTCCCTTTCTCTCCACCTATGTATCTGTCATCGCACCTTCTTTCTCAGCTTTCTATTGTTCCTTTCTAACTAGCTTGTACTCCTCACTCTTTTCTAATTAATCTTTTTACATTTATGTAACCCCCTGCACATCAGTGGCATTTCCGCCTTGCTCGGGGTGAAATGATTAAAAAAATACGCAGATTGTACTGTGCTGATAGCAGATACAGGAAAGAAACAACAATTCGTCTTACAAAAAGTATGAAGCGGAAAAAAGGACTGCAAATAAACTACAAGAAAACTGAATGTATGGTAATTAGTAAAAGGAGGAGCCGAAAATGCAAACCTAAGAGTTAGTGACACGAAAATCAAACAAAAATTTAAATACATGGGAAGTGTTCTAACAGAGGACAGAAAGTGCGATACGGAGATCCGAAGACACATAAGCATGGCCAAGGATGCATTCCAGAAGCTGAGTAAAGTATTAAGAGAAAAGAGAATTTCGCTGGAAACAAAGAAGAGAGTACTGGATTGTTATATGATGTCTGTCCTTCAATATGGCAGTGAATGCTGGATAATCTTTTCAGAAATGAAGCAAAGACTATTAGTAACCGAGATGGGACTCTACAGAAGGATACTGAGGATACCATGGACGGAGCGCACGAGCAATAACGAGGTTTTGGAGAGGATGGACACAAAAAGGAAACTGATACTTAACATCAGGAAAAGACAGCTGGGGTTTTTGGGACATGTAATGAGGAAGGCCGTTGTGGTACAGAGGATATCAGCTCGGAACGAGAAGCCGGGGAGCCGAGTTCGAATTCCAGTTGAATCCATTGTATTCACTTACGCGCAAATACCCTTGGGAAAGGTATTAATCCGTCTCTTCCTTCCAGTTATGGGTTAAATAGCAGGACAGATTGGGTTCTATAGCCTTGGTCGGCAACCAGTCTACCGCAGAAAGCAATGGCAACCTACTGCGGGATAATCTTCTGCCCAGTCAGTCATGTCTCTTTCGAGAAATGATCACCCACGCGTGTATCGCGTATGGCACTTAACTGACTGAATGAGAAAGGAGGGCTTAGAGAATTTTATGCTCACTGAATGGCTAGAGGGTAAAAGGGACAAGGGGAAGCAGTGTACGACGTATCAGATGGGTAGTGAGTGAAATAGCGGGACAAGGGATAGGGAGAAGTAGAGGGCTATGATTGCTTACGTTCTGAAGGGACAAGGAACATAGAAGAAGAAGAAGAGACCTGCTGTTTCTTTCTGCGGTAGACTGATTACCAGCCAAATCTATAGGGGCTACTCTCTTCTGCCATCACTCAATAAATCACAGGCCTAACTAATAAAACAACTTTTAGGCAAAATTCGACTTTATTCATCAACATAGTCTCCTTCTAGGATAATGCACTGATTCCAACGCTCCTCTTACAATTCGATACTTTTTTGTAGAACGAATTGTCTTTGGCCTCAAAATACGCCTTAGTTTCCGATATCACTTGTTCACTAGAGCCAAATCTTTTCCCCTTTTCTTCTGAGGTCGGCGAACAGCCAGTAGTCGCTGGGAGCCAGATCTGGAAAATAGGGTGGATACGGAAGCAATTTGAAGTGTAATTAATATACTTTTTCTATCTTTGCAATCGACTTGTGAAACGGTGCATTGTCTTGGTGAAAAATCATCTTTTTTTCCAAATGTGCGGCCGTTTTTGGCGATTTCTTCCTTCAAACGCATCAATAAGGCTATATAATATTTGCTATTGATGGTTCTTCCTTTGTCAACGTAATCGATGAACAAATACCTTGCGCATTCCAAAATACGGAAGTCAAAACCTTGCCTCCCGATGTTTGCGTCTTTGGTCGCTTTGGACTGCTTTCACTTGCTGCTTTCTACTCAGCTGACTGCCGATTTGACTCCTGAGTGGAGTCAAGTGGCGAATCCTTTTTTCAACCATTGTCACATATGTACGCAAGAATAAAAACAAAAACTTTTCATTACAATCTAAGTCAACTTTCTCCCAAAAACCGAACATTAAAAAATACCTTAAAACCCCACCCTGTGAATTATAGTGTAATGGATACCGCCTCGAAGAGTCGTGTTGGAATTTTAACCGAATTTGTTTCATTCATTTACGCACAAATACGTTCGGGAAAGGCATCAATCCAGCTCTTCTTCCTTCATCTATAGGTTTAATAGCAGGACAGACTAGGTTTTATCGCCTTGGTTGGCAACCACTCTAACGCAGAAAGTAATGGCAACCTACTGCAGAAAAATCTTCTGTTTAGTCAGTCATGTCTCTTTCGAGAAATGATCACCCAAGCATGTATCACGTACGGCACTTAATTGACTGAAACAACTCGGAATAGTCCACCATTATTATAAACAAGACCTTATAGATATTAAAACCAACCGAAAACCTTACAAATACGTTTAGCCCATTATATCGGGAAATTGTTTTTGTTAAAAAGAAACGAGGTTAACGCAGAAAACACTGACGTAGTTGAATGAATTCAGTAGGCAAATCTGATTTTGTTTTTGGTTTATCTATCAATTTTTACGTGATTATTATTTCGTACTTTTTTGTTTTGAATGTTTGTTTTTAAGTTGATTTCTTATGTGGAATCGTCTATGAAAGAGAAAATATTTATGGATTGATTCATAAATAATAATAAACATTTTACAGGTTGACCTGCTTATTTATATTGGAAGGGGATTTAGTATTTACGTCAGATACGTGTTTGCTTTTTTGTTTTCTTTTTTACATATATGCGTAATTGTGCTATAAAAGCGAAGCTGTTATGGGGGTGATGATGAAAAGTCATTGACCTGAACAAATATCACATATAAATGGTCATTTAGTCAGATTTTGGGAAGCAGGTCGAATTGAGAAAGGTATAAAAGACTAGTAAAAGAGAAAGAAAGAAACAAAAGGAAATTGAGAAATAAAGAGAGAAAAAAGACAGAAATGAATAAAGAAAGAAAAGGAATGCATGAAAGAAGGAGAGAGAGAGAGAGACAGAGAGAGAGAGAGAGAGAGACAGAAAGAAAGTGTGAGAGAAAAAAGAAGTATATAAAAAGAGGAAAATAGAAAGAGGCCGGAAAAAGAAAAGAGAAATCACAGTAAGAAAAAGAAAAATATTACTAATGAGAAAGTTGGAAAAGGAGAATGCCAGTGGAGCATAAGAGAGAGAGAGAGAGAGAGAGAGAGAGAGAGAGAGAGAGAGAGCGAAAGGGATGATTGGAAGACGTGTAAGATAAAAGTAAAACAGATGATTGATAAAATAAATGTGTCCGTGATTTATTTTGTGTATTCGGATCATCGACAACTCTAAAGTGGGCACTTAGTGTTGAGAACACTTCAAGCTTCCTTGGCTTGTAGACAAGAAAATTTAAAGTTAGTTAATCACTCTAATATCAAAAAAAAAAAAAGTAGAAGAAGAGTGAATTGGGAGTGGGAAGAAAACAGAAAGTAAGTGCAGGTGATTAGGAAAGAGAAGACTAGAAAGTAGAAAGAGAGTGTAAAGAAAGATATACAGTAATTTAGGGAGAGAGAAAAAAAGGCAAAAAGATAGAGAAAACAGGCATCAAAGAAAAAAATCAGATGATATGGAAAAAGTGAGAGGGAAAAATAGGAAAACATGAGGGAAAACACAAAGACAGAAGAAAGGAGAGTCAGTATAGGGTTAGGTGAGAGAATAAAGGCTGTTTCTTCTTCTGTGTGCCGTGTTCCTTCAGGATGATGGCGATCATGGCCTTCCACATCTCCCTGTCTCTAGCGGCACTTAGCACGCTTTCTCCTGTTACTCCACCCAAACCCGGCTCTGCTATCCATTTGCTCAGACCAATCAAGTATGTTACGCGTTGCATTCCCCTGTCTATTTCCTCTATCCGACCTGTGAGTATCAGATTCTCCAAGCCATCCTTCATCATTCACATGTGCCAGAAACTTCAGCTGTCTTTTCCTGGTGTTAAATATTAGTTTCCTTTTCGTTTCCATACTCTCCAAAACCTCATCCTCGCCCACATGCTCGGTTCATGGCATCCTCAACATCTTTCTTTAGAACGACATTTCAGTTCCTTCAAGTCTCTTCTCTATTTTGGAGAAGATTGTCCAGCATTCACTGCCATATTGAAGAATAAACATCACATAGTACTCTCCTTTTTGTTTCTAGCAAAATTTTCCTGTCTCTCGATACACTGCTTAGCTTTTGCAATGCATCCTCTCAGTGTCGCACTTTCCGTCTTCTGTTAAAACACTTCCCAGCTATTTTAATTTCTGTAACTGCTTGATTTTAGTATCTCCGTCTGTAGTTGGCATTTTGGTCTCCTCTTTTTACTTATGACCATGCATTCAGTTTCTTATAGCTTATTTGTAGGCCTTTTTTCCGTTTTCTTCAGCAACCATCTGTAGGAGTCCTTGTAATTTTCTTTCTGTGTCTGCTATCAGCACTGTATCATCTGTGTATCTTATATTGTTTAGATTGTGGCTGCCAATGATTTCTTGGGCTCCTATCATAGTCTCACGGATCCAGTGAAAAGACACATTCTTGTCTTACACCTTTTTCTATCTTTGTATATTTGCTAAACTAGCTTTCTGTTCGTATGTCTTAAAGGCAATACAAAAGTGAAAGAGGGAATACGATTGACTGATTTGTTTTCTACGGCTTATCAACCCATTACAGGTTATTTAAGTCTGAAAATTTTTTTGATTCTAAGATAATAATGGTTTCGTGAGATAATAATGATTTCGTAATACTTGTATTACTAATTAACCCATAGCTAGGAAGAGAAGAGGCGGTTTCATACTTCACATGGGTATTTACGCATAAGTGAATATAATGACCCTAACTGGAATTCGAAATCAACTCTCTGATTAATAATTCCGAGTTGGTATCTATTAAATCAGAAGCACATACAAGCTTATAACACGAGGCACTGACCAGGTTAGACGTTACTTAACCGGTGATCATACGAGAACAGGTGCTCTAACGTGATGAAGTCGAATTTGTTATGTACCAATGAATAGAACAATGAGAAAAAATTGTATTGGATCAAAATGATTAATAATCTTTCCATGAGGATAAAAAAAGACATATGATGATTATGACCTGTATTAATCAGGTAGTTAATTCTGATTTGCGGATGTGCGTTGTACAGCGGATATCAGCTCGGAACAAGAAATCGGGGAGCCGAGTTCGAATTCCATTTGAATTCCTTGCATTCATTTACGCGCAGATACCATTGGGAAATGATTAATCCGTCTCTTCCCTCTAGTTATGTGTTAAATAACAGGGCAGATTGGGTTCTAAAGCCTTGGCTGACAACCAGTCTACTGCAGAGAGTAATTTCTAATGGAAACAATAATGGACTGGATGATACAATTATTCAAGCAACATGAAAACAGAAAAAATATTCAGGAATGTAAGAAGGAAGTAAATACAAACGAGATTTACATTTTGTAGATTCTGTAGAAAACCAAGACAGAACCCAAGAACCAAAAAGTTGCAGAAAAAAATATAAAAAAGAAAGCCAAGGATAAAGCTTTTGAACATATAAAATAACGATGGCAAGATAAACCTCTGCATGGCCTATATACAGAACGTGCTAATAAAATTAATACTCATCGATGGTTACGAACATCTGGATTAGGGTCTGAAACTGAAGGCTTTATTCTTGTAGCCCAATACCAGCGCCTTTTCACTAGGAACTTTCAGGCAAATACCATACATAATAATGTGAACCCAAAATGCAAGTTATGTGACAAATATCAGGAAACAATAGATCATCTAATATTAGGATGTCTTGTATTTACCCCAAATGAATATAAAAATCGTCACGATAGAGTGGAGCAATATTTACACTAGTCAATGTGCAAACACTTTGGAAAATATGTAAACAAACACTGGTATGAACATCACCCGGCACCGGTTACAGAAAGAGAAGATGTAACCATTCTAGGGGATTACACCATCTACACAGACAGGAAAATTGAAGTAAATATGCCGAATTTTATTGTCAAAAATCAATCAGTAAAAATTTGCCTACTAATTGATATGGCTTTTTTAGTGGATTGTAACATAGGAACCAAGGAATTTGAAAAACTATCAAAATATAAAGACCTGGAAATTAAAATAGAAAAAAAATATGAAAACTGAAAATAGGAACAATAGCAGTGATAGTAGGTGCGCTTGGAATGATAAAAATTGGAACAAAACAACACATTAAAAGAATCCCTGGAAACCGCAGCTTAAGAGATATATAACAATCTTGTTAAGTACGACCCACACACTAAGAACTTTGTCTCTGTAACACCAAGGGTATAATGGGGGGATAGAAAAAACATGAACTGTCGCCATAACAACACAATAAGATCTATCTTAGGTCTTTCCGTAGACTTAGTGTAACTATGGCGGAAACCAAATTATGATGAAAATGACATAATAATAGTGAAACAGAAAAATGTAGAAATTGAAAACATGAATAGTACCAGTGATGGTAGGTGCACTTGGAATGATAAAAAATGGAACAAGAAAGCACATTGAAAGAATTCTTGGAAACCCTAGCTTAAAAGAAATACAAAAAATTATCTTGATAAGTACAACCCACATACATTGTCCATGTAACGCTTGTGATAGATTGTTTGGTTCGGTTAGTTTTACAGCATATCAACCCCTTGGGGTCATTTAATGCCGAAGCATTAGTTCTTTCAAAAGCATACTTTTTGTTGGCAATATTTTCCTTCAAAAGCATACTTTTTGTTGGCAATATTTTCCCTTCAAAAGCATACTTTTTGTTGGTATTTTTTTTCTTCAAAAATTTTTATGTATATATTTCATAAAATTCTGTTTTTATATTTTCATAGTCTTTACCCATAGCTGTGACCCTAACAGGTACTACAATCTCAGGTCAGGGAGGTTTTAATTAAGAGGTGGTTCCATGCTTCTTACAACCCCGAAATCAGAGGCCTTGCTGCCGGATGCAGTTTACCGTCATACCCATGACCTATGGGAGATAGAAAAACAAATCGTAACATGTAGCCATAACAACACACTCCTACCTGACTTAGATTTTTTTCGCAGACTTGGTAGATTGTGTGACCATAGCAGAAGTCAAATTAGGATAAAAATGACACAATAATAATAATAGACGTAGTGGTAGTGAGTGGTGGTGGTGATGATGGTAGTAATTCTCCTTCCTCGTCTTCTATTGGAAATATGATATTACGACTATTTTTTCATACACTTTTTGCAGATACATTTGATAGACATAAAATGTCTATCCATATTGTAAATAAAATTTGCTTGGAAAAAGAAATTAATGTCTACTATTCAATTCTTAGGGCTCGTGATAATAAAGTATTTCCCACCGATATTTGGTGTCAAGACTCAGCTCAATGCAAGAATTTGGAAAAGACGGTGAATAAATTCATTACACATAACATGCCAACCCTTCCTAATAAAACTTTTTTTAGACGAACAATTGCTAATTAAGTAAATTTACTTTTTAAATATATATATATATATATATATACAGCAGTAAATTCTATACAAGTTAGTAAGAGTATATTTTACTGAGCAGCTCAACGTTGCTTAATTTATGTCATCAAATAAAGGTCAATGCTTTTATCCTGATTTAGCTGTGATGTGCGTTGTGGTGCCGTGGATATCGACTCGGAACGACAAATCGGGGAGCCGAGTTCGAATTCCAACCAAATTCCTTGCATTCACTTACGCACAAATACCCAAGGGAAAGGTATTAATCTGTCTCTTCCTTCTAGTTATGGGTTAAATAATAGAACAGATTGGGTTCTATAGCCTTGGTCGGCAACCAGTCTACCGCAGAAAGTAATGGCAACCTACTGCAGGATAATCTCCTGCCAAGTCAGTCATGTCTCTTTCGAGACATGATCTACCAAAGCGTGTATAATGTATGGCACTTAACTGACTTGCAGCTCGGTTAAAAACGGTTCACATTTTCAGTTGCATCAAAGAAATTTTGTCTACGCAGCACAAAAATCTGTGTAATTTTTCAAGGTCAGAAGGTCCTATTGTAATGAATAACAACATCTGGAACTGTACTATCCACAACATCTGGAACTCGACTGTACTATCCACAACATCTGGAACTCGACTGTACTATCCACAAATGATAAGTATCTGGAGCAAAAGGTCAAAGAAGTTAAATTTCCTATTTGCTTATTTTCTAAAACGTATGTTTCACGTAGAGAAAATTTTTCTACCAATCGTTTTCACTTGCTTTTGAATGCATAGCTTTCTGTTCATAAAACCACTGGACGAAGTACTTTTTATATTTATAGAAAGATTATTAATCGTTTAAGATCTTTAACCGAGTATTGCTATCAGGTGAAGGTAAGGAAGAATGAAAAAAAAAAGCAATAAATAAATAAATAAAATAAAAATAATGAAACTTATTGTACAAACTGAAAATTTTTTAAAAGACTTCAGCCGTAGATAAAGCTCTAAGCACGGTTAATGAAAATTTGCCAAAGCTTTTGGCAAAAACTTTAAAGTCGGTCTAATGATTAACAGTGTTAAGGGACCTCATCTGATCTGATAAATGTCTTAACCGCTCAACCGTAGTGGCCAATTAAGAATGGAGTTCGGCAGGCTGATCAAAATATTTATTTTGTTCTATGTAGCAAAGAAATGATCTCATTCCAAAAATTGCAGTGGGCCAGTGTAAGTAAAAAAAAAGAAACGAACGAAAGAGATATTTAATCGAATTGGAGTTTTGTGGTTTTATTGGCAAAAACTTTCACCCCCCCCTCCAAAAACACACACACACACACACACACAATAAGCAAAATGGTTGGAATTCTAGAAATTAAACAGGTAACATAGATGGATAGTAGTACTGATAGTTAGTAATTTGGCCATGGTGGCGGTGGGTGGGGTGGAGTGAAAATCAAACTTGCTACATTGATACGAGTCTAGCGTCTTAGCTATCTCACTATGGCAGGCGCCCAAATTGGTATTTGAAATTGATACTACACTCTGGCACAGAGCTACAGTAGTGTACACCGCGTGGATTAAATCTCTACAGATGCATTGGTCTGTGAGTCTAGCTATTTAAACATCGTTCTATGGCAAACGTACAAATTATTTTCGCGTATCAGTTGAGTTTAGTTAGGTACGAGACCAGAAAGGTGGGTTATTAGTGACGATTAAATCACTATATTATCAATAGTCTACAAGTCTAATTTACTACTGTTAAACAATCGTGATGCCCACAACGCTTAGCTTAGACAGGTACATTGCCATAGCACTGAGGTGCACAAAGAGTATCGAACTGTTTAGCTTTATGAGATTGTTGTGATAAACGCTTCGAAAGTACTTACTCTTACATATTTCTAGATGTGACTCTAATGTCACCTCGCCGACCTTAGTTCACTACCCCTAACAAAAAGAAAGAAACAGCCATTTCGACACCCAACAATATTGCTCTCCAACTACAACATGAACAAATGTACAGTGTATATGCTTTTACATTTAAGGGCTAGGATATAAAGACTTTCCTAATCAACCTGTGGACAAAGAAAAGTGGTAGGATCACCTATCGTGCAGTTCAAATTTCTCCTCAGTAATTTTATTCTTTGTTTACAGTTTAGGGTTAAGCTTCCAGTTTCTTCTCAAGTCTTCTTATTATCTTTCACTTCCAGTAGAGCCTTGCATCTTAGTGGCATTATCACCTTCCTTGAGGTGAATTGATTAAAAAAAAGTATAAGTATTATGTCTATGTTTACATATGGACACAAGTAAATACACTACCTATGTCTATATACAAACCCGACAAAAACACTATGTCTATATACGAACCCGACAAAAACACGATGTCTATATACGAACCCGACAAAAACACGATGTCTATATACGAACCCGACAAAAACACGATGTCTATATACGAACCCGACAAAAACACGATGTCTATATACGAACCCGACAAAAACACTGTCTATGTTATAACCACTGACTAGGTCTACCTTTTTAAAGATCATGTAAAGTATAATAAAAAATAGGCATTAAGACAGTTAATCTGATAAACACGGAGCCAAATAACTCCGTTGGATAAACAAACTTTTCAAAGACAAAACTGTTTTTTTCCAACATAGTCACCTTCATTGGCTATAGATTTTTGCCAAAGACAGGCGCACCATGCTGCACTCGTAAAATCTGCACGAGCAAAACTAACTCACTTTCTCCTCTACACATAGCTGTTGTCACCGCTGAAACACTTCACTCACCGTCTAAATGTGTTCACCTCCCCTTTTTGGTCTCTGCTAACGTCTAGCAAGCATCGATAAATATAAGTTAGTGTATTTTTTTCCTCATGGAGGAATTAAATGAAACACCTCTGTTACTTTGCACTTTTCATGTCAGACGTCATTTTGTCAGAATGCAACTCAGCTGTTATTTATAGCAAGGTTAAAAAACGTAAACATCATCTTTCATTGGTGGAAAGTTCAACCATTTTCTGATATGCAACCAACATCCGCATCTGATGTCTTCGAGAAATATAATAAAACAGTGATATTACTTTTTGAGACACAGCGCATAGCAGCAGCAGCAGCAGCAGCAGCAGCAGCAGAAGAAGAAGAAGAAGAAGAAGAAGAAGAGACTCTTTCCGCTAATGTCCTGAAAGAAGAAAAGCACGGAGCAGAAGAAGAAAAGGTTTTCATTTTTTTTTTCGTGGGAAGACATAATATCGACAACGACTTGAAGCGACACTGTACATAGCAGAAGAGGTTCTCTTTTTTCATTGTGGAGAGCCATGATCGCCAATGTCCTGAACAGACACAGCACATAAGAGAAGAAAGATACCTTCTTTTTTCACTGCAGGTAGATATGATCGACAGCGTCTTGAAGGGAGGCGGCACATAGCATAAGATGTTATTTTTTCATTATAGAGAACTATGATTGTCTTTTTGGAGGTTTCATAATTACATCCTTAGAATGAACTGTATGTTATACGAATTTTAGGAAAAACTGATAATTTTAAATTTAGAATAAGAAAATCAGTTTCTAATGATCGCCGTTCTATTTTCTCACATTGACGCTATGTAATATAATTTATTTGTTCGACTATGTAATAGAGCATTGCTATTCGTACATTAGGACGTGATCACCTGGCCTAGTTATTAGAACTTTTCCGGTCATGAGCCCGGTTTGAATCTTAACATGTTTGATTCGTCAGAAGTTGACGTTTTGATGTTATTGACCTGGAGATGTAATTCCAGCGTGCAATTCGATCCTGCTAGAAAGCCACACACCACGAGTTCAAGCGAGGTTTTTTGAGTGAATTTCGGTAGGTGAAACTGTTCGTTGATGATTGTGCTAGCACGAAGTCCCAAGTCATTGTGACTGAGGATTTAAATGTACTGCCATTCAAGCTGTTGATCACGCCAGATGATGCGCTCGCTCTTAGATACTGTAACTAAAGTATGGTCTGCGGGTGTGGAGCAAACATAAATGTGCCTGTTGTAGATGCGTGAGCGGGTATTTACAACTGTGATAGGTAGCCTCAACAGGCATACTTACGATTTCGATTCAATAAAAAAATTGAATTATCAATTTTTTTATTGAATTGAAATCGTAAGTATCATAAAAACAATTCGTCAAATAATGAGTGGTGCCCCCTCTTTTTGGCGAAATCGAGTGAATGTCTTCTTCATTTTCATCTTGATCGTGAGAAAGAGGGTCAAGACGAGAAACATCTACTAGAGTCGTCGTATACTATGCGTAGGCTAGGTGGCTACAGTGCGGAACGTACATTTTTTAAATTTTTTCTATCGGGATTCAATATTGACTGCCAAAATCTTAAAAGCAATAGATATGCAAATGAGAGTGTTGGTAGCAGACGCTGAAACGAAATGAGATGAACTCTGCAGAAGATAGTAAAGGAAAGCGCGAAGAAAGGACTAAACGTCAATTGTAGGAAGACAAATGCGAAATACAAATTGGAAAGTAGAAAAAAAATGAGCAAGTATTTCAACAGAAAATAGAAATGGCAACATCGAAATCTGAAGACACATTGGGATAGCGAAAGTTTCCTTCCAAAATCTAAGTCTTAATAATCAAAGAATTTTAATTAAAAAAATAATAATACTGAAATGTTACGTATTGTCAGTTCGCCTATACAGCGGTGAATCTTTGGCAGTCTCATCACAAATGAAGAAAAGACTTCAAGAAACAGAGATATGCTGCTACAGAAGAATGCTAAGAATACCATGGACTGAACGTGAGCAACGAAAAAGTTTGAAGAAAAATGGAAACAAAAAGAACACTTACTTAGAATCAGAAGGAGACAGTTGAAATTTCCATAGCAACTAATGAGGTAAGAAGGCTTAGAATATTTGATACTCACAATACATATTGAAGGGAAAAGTGACAGAAGAAAGCAGTAAGCAGCATACATAACAAGCTTGTGTAAATGATTGGCAGAACAGGGATTAGGTGAGGTAGAGAAAATTGTGGAGAACCATGATCGCTTACATCCTGAAAGAACACCACGCATAGAAAATATACACATACATGCACATACACACACTCACGCGTGTTGGTTCAGCTTGAGTGAATCTTATCTACTCAGAATGATTAATTCAACACTTATTAATTCAGTATAATGAACACACTGTTATAATCATGGCACCCCACCACACACGCTCTTGCTCAAACGATCATATATAGCGAGTAGGTAAGATATTTATAACGTAAGGTATAAAAGATTTTATAAGTGTATCAATCTTGCTTTATTTAGATCAGGTGGTGAAACTAATTCATAAGTTGAGTGGTTGCATCTTTTGTGACACAGCATTCGATATAAAAAAACCTTGGTTCGATCTCATATCGAAAGTACAACTATCTCAGCAGTCTAACATGCCGATAGATAATGAATAGCGAGATACCTAGCTAGCTAACGAACACAGTGAGATAGATAGATACATAAATAGATAATGAAAATAAGATAAATAGATAGATATTTAACAAAATTATATATATATATATATATATATATATATATATATATATATATATATATATTTAGTATATCAAGGCAGCAAGTAATTTTCTAAACATATGCTATTAAATATAAGAGACAATGAATGTCTATTATGTTTAATCATGAGCCGTTCTAAACGTCGTATTTTTGCTTTAATTTCAGTTGAAAATAAAGACAAAAATTCTCCAACATTTGGATAATTATTTATTGGTTTTCTTCTAAGCTTTCGGCTCACATGAGCCATCTTCAGAGAGGTAGTTTAAACTGAAATATTATAAAATCCACCATCACCAACGATTTTATTTTGTGTTGACATAAAACTCCGCTTGGCAACGGCAATAGTTACCAAAAATAATAAACGCAGTTCTTAAGTTTGCGATTCGGTTTTATGACGTCACACCGCGGGATAGCGCGAAATGACAACAAAACCATGTAGTCAAATGCAATGTAATATGTTATTTCCTGTTTTAAAGTTGATTTTATTGAGTGTTGGTTGTTTTGATTTGATGTACATGGCCTCCAATATCTGCAGGTTCCTCTTACTGTGTGTATGAGTAAGGATCACCGTATTGTTGACCAAAATCTGTCTGATATTACCTACATGTTTATATATATCTAATAGATTGGCGTCAAGGTCTAACCATTTTACTGTTGAAATGGCTAGATGTAACCGTAAATTCTTACTAATAGTTTCTTCTATCGCATTTCTGGCTTGTGGGGCTCTCTTCCGGCTTCTTGATTCTCATTCAATTTTGATCTTTTAAAGTTGAAATATAATGTCAATCGTTCTTTTCTGTTTTCTTAGTTTTAGCTTTTTTATTGTTCTCCTTTCTTAATAGTGATTTTTTTATCGTATTCTCTAAGACTTGCGGTCTTAGTGACTTCATTGCCTTGCTTGGAGTGAAATGATTAAAAATATAAATATATATATAGTGATACGTAGATATGAACAGCGATAGTCATACAGACAGATATATAGATATTAACAGTGATAGATAGATAGATAGATACGTACATACATGCATACATACATATGAAAAAGTGATGGACATATAGATATGAACATTGATAGATAGATAGATAGATAGATAGATGGCTTTCTAAACGGCTAAGCTACTCATTGGTAATAGGTTCTAGCAGATACGCTTGCTAACCATTACACTACGCCGAGGCGTCTCAGTTAAGTGCCATACGTGATACACGCTTTGAGCGATCATGTCTCGAAAGATACAGAAGATTATCCCGCAGTAGGTTGAAATTTCTTTCTGCGGTAGACTGGTTGCCAGCCAAGACTATAGAACCAAATATGTCCTATTATTTAACCATAACTGGAGAAAAGAGGCGGATGAATACTTTTCCCAAAGGTGTTTGTGCGTAAATGAATGAAACGAATTCAACTGGAATTCGAACTCGGCTCCCCGATTTGTCGTTCCGAGTCGATATCCATTGCCCCACAATACACATCCTACTGATTGATAGATAGACAGATAATGATCAAATTGAGATAGATAGATAGATAGATAGATAGATAGATAGATAGATAGATAGATAGATAGATAGATAGAAGTGATAGACAGTTACGAACAGAGATAGTCGATTTTCTAAGCGGTGCTTAGATGTGGCACAAGCCGAATGTATGATGGACCCAGAGGATCGAACTCACTACTCAGTTGTAATAGGAGCTAGAAGACAAATATGCTAACCATTACACCAGTCTATTGTAGGTTTATTATATGTTAACTTGTTCTTATATACGCTAGACTCCGAATCATCCAAAAATAAAAATAAAGGAAACTGTAGAAAAAGAAAGATAATTTGGTTTAACCCCCCTAATTGTAAACTAACTAACATCAATATTGGTAAATATTTTCTCAAGTTAATAGACAAACATTTTAATAAAAATAACCCTCTACGGAAGATTTTTAATAGGTACACCCTTAAAATTAGTTATTCTTGCACCCCGAATATGGACAGCCTTATTAGTTCCCATAATAGGAGAATTCTGGTAAACTTGCGCAATGCTGAATCTAGGTCCGGAATTCTAAACGAATGCAACTGTAATTCTGTGGACCCCTGCCCGGTGGAGGGAAAATGCAAATCCACCCAGGTGATTTATGAAGCCCGCATTTCTCCATCAAACAAAAAAACAAACAAACAAAAAAACGACTTCCGGACCTATATCGGTATGTCCGCCGGCCCTTTCAAACAAAGACTGTATAACCACAGGTACTCTTTTTCGAACCCCGGTCAGAGGTACCAGACACCCCTTTCGCGGGCATTCTGGAAAATGAAAGAAGAAAGGCTGGATCCTGAAATTAGCTGGAAACTGATAGGTTCAGCCCGTATTCCGAGGAATTTTCGTGATAGGTGCTGTCTATGTTTACTGGAAAAAATTTCAATATTAAAATACCCCCACCAACACCGGCTACTGAATCTTAGGAGGGAATTCATCAGTAAGTGCCGCCACAAGGCAAATTATTCGAATACTTAAATTTAAAATTTAGAATTTTAATCCCCGCTAACTAGATGTTAGAATATGAATTAAAAGGATTCAATTTAAGTTTTAATCTTAATTTTACCCTAACGTTAACCTTAAAAAGTATTTTAACCCCCCTACCTTCCTATCCCAAGCTCCTTTAATTGCCTATCTTTAGAAAATATGGATTCTTTTACTAAACACCTTTTTCCTTGGTTAACACACACACACACATATATATATATATATAATTTTTCTCTAATATTTTTTTCTCTAATATTTTTTCCCTAATAATTTTTAAACTAATAACTTCCTGTAATTGGCATTTAACTCGCTTCTACCTAAAAGGTTTAATCAAATAAACTTAAAATTTTTTTTAAAAATCTTATATTGAAAACCATTCCTTCTCGCCTAAATACACCTCTTCAAACAGCCCAAAATCTTAACTTTAAAAAGTAATTTAACTCATTTAGTTGTCTATCTTTATAAAAAATGAACTCCTATTCCTCCCCTTCCTAAATATACCATTTCAACACCCTGTAACCCCGCGACTATCAGCTCTGTCCTTTTCCACTTTGTGACCGTTGTTAACCAAAAACCCCTCTACACTCTAACTCAGGGCCTTCGCCATTTTGAAAAACAATGTCGCTGACGTGATGTAGAGTCTCTATTAGAGCTCCTATGTCGAAATGTACATCCGACGCCTTTGAATTTTGAAAATTTTCTCTAATTTATATTGGCTCTGTATTCTTAATACATTGAGCTCTCTGCCTGCATCACTTTTTAATGTTAAAAATTTTTTAATATTGATTAGGATCAGATTCTTGGAATTTACCTTCCTACTCTTCCACTTCGGATTAAAATATATATATATGTACTCTTTTAATTTTACTTATAAATACTAGGATGAAAAGGTGTCAGTTTTGAAAAAAGCAGTTAAGAGACTTGACGAGTCCATGGGATTTTAATTTTTTAAAATTCCTTTGTCGAAGAAGCATATTTGAGAAAAATAGCTGATGCAATTTACACTTTTTAAAACCAACCTTTATGTCTAGATACTGATAATTGAAATTAACATAAGACTATATATATATATATATATATATATATATATGAGAGTTAAAGATCAGATGATGATCGAAATCAGACAGGATGATACAATAAAAAACAAGTAGAAAACGTATATCAATCTAAAATGTCTTACTTTTATTAAAGCTTCGTCAGATACAATTTATTTAAAAATTGCCGGTATTTGAATTGGTGCTGGGTTTATTTTTCTTACAATGCAAACATTTTATGTAGAATAGAACTCACGTGGTCTAAAAAATCGCAACTATGAACACAAGGGAGATTTAAGATTTAGACGAACTCTTTCGTATTGCATAGAAACAATGTTGAACATAACTTTGATTTCACTACTACCACCCTAATTAAAATGAACATAATTCTTTAAGGAGAAAATACTTTGAAATACTTTAGAGTGAATTGCATCATAGAGGCCTTTTCCTTATGGACGGTCCCCAACTAACAACTATATTGGGCAATCGGGACACCTCGGCGTGGTGTAATAGTTAGCAAGCTCGTCTCGCTAGATTCATTACAATTGAGTTGTAAGTTTGATCCACACTGGGTATCTCATACTTTCGGCTTGTGCTTCATATAAGCGGCGTTTAGATAATTAACTATACTTTGCAGTCGACAAAAACAAACAACACGCATGCGCGAAATTGAAAATATAAAATGACAATTTACACAGGCCCATATGTATATAATAGACACTCAGTTTGTTTTTGAAATGAAACAAAATTTACAATCCATTTTTTCTCTATGTGCAAGTCGTTACCTTGCATAAACATCCACCTGAAAATTTATGAATATATAAAACTCACATTCTTTCTATTGGGATTGAACCTCGAACCGTTTAGTCTTTTCTTATTGGTCTTGGAAAATAACGTCTTTTTTTTTTTTTTCCAATTCTGAAAAGGGGACCTATATAATTCATGTATAACTAAATTTCATTTCTTACCATTTTCCTTTGGATTGACTTTCCGGACACACCCGGAATCAGAACAGCAATCTTTTTGTTTTATTTCAGTTTAACGATGGATAAAAAAATAAAATAGATAACTAAAAAATCTCGACATATGTAAGTGCAGTTGCCGTGTATGTAGTCGCCACAGGTGTACAATTAAAAAAGCAAAAAAAAAAAAAATACAATAAGAAAAAAACAAAAACAAAACGCAGTAAATATAAAAATACCATACTCTAAAAATACCATTCATAAAAAAAGTGAATGAAGGAAAAGTGAACGGTTTTACAATCGATATTGCACATGCGCACACCGACTATAAAGCCGGATCGCGTCCAGTGAAAATCAGCGCATGCGCAAACATTCTCTTCTGATTTGATGCCTATTTTTTTTTTTTACCTCTTTCCTCTCATTCTTTTTTAATTACTTCTTTGTTTGCTCTGCTTGCCTGTTTTGTTGCGCATCTACATTTTATTCAAAGGCGTTAATATGCGCAGCAACATCAAAATCAAGCGCAATTGAAAGCGGCATCATGAAAGAAATCACACAGAGCCTGATTATCACAGGTGATTCTATATTATCCTCCATCGAGTCCATGTACGTTCAAACATTATATATATGTGTGTGTGTGTGTGTGTGTTTGTGTGTGCAAGGAGACCTGATGTTGTACGGGCTAAGTTTTTTTTCCTTCGATTTAGTACGCTCAGATGTAGTTTCTTTGAGAAAAACTAGAAGTAAATACTACCTTGTACTAAACTAGGTGTGCGTTGTGGTGCATTGGATATCGGCTCGGAACGGGAAATCGGGGAGCCGAGTTCGAATTCCAGCTGAATTCATTGCCTTCACTTACGCGCAAATACCCTTGGGAAAGGTATTAATCCATCTATTCCTTCCAGTTATGGGTTAAATTACAGGACAGATTGGGTTCTATAGCCTTGGTAGGCAACCAGTCTACCGCAGAAAGCAATGGCAACCTAGTGCGGGATTATCTTCTGCCCAGTCAGTCATGTCTATTTCGAGACATGATCGCCCAAGTGTGTATCACGTATGGCACTTAACTAACTGACTTTATAACGAAGATCTGCCATTTTTATAGCAGTTTCTCGTTAATTTTAACGTTTAATTCAACAATCAGTTATTAATTCGGATGAAATCCAAGATTTGTTTGCTTTCGGTTTGCAGGAAAGGAAAACGTGTTTAGTTTTAAAATCAAGTCACCTCTCAATAGTGACACAACAGGAATATGTTCAGTAGGAGTTATAATTGAAAAGAGTCAGTGTCAAAGCCAGTGCTAAATTGAACATGGCTGAGAGGTTTTCAGAAAAACTAATTATTTTTTCATTAGCGAAAACTGGAAAAATTTACAAAGGACGGTCAAGAAGACCTCACGCTTTTCTAAATTTGCGTTGGAAAATTAAATGCCATTATATTTCTTTTTAAAGAAACTTATGTACAAAGATTTTTTTTCTCATGATGAGCAACAATGCACAATTCTTTTATAGTCTGTTTTTTATTAACTTGGAGAAAATAATTCTTGTCTAGGTTATTTTGTTGGGCTGGAAATCGATGCAAAAAAAGAAAAAGAAAAGAAAATTTAACTATATATTTAGACTTGGTATCATTGAGATTGAAAACTGACAGTCACCATGCAGTGTTGATTGCTATGTAGACACTATTAAATAGACTGGTCCAATTGTAAAAATTAGGGAAAAATTTTGTAGATTAGCACTAGTTAGATTTTTATCAAGTCACAGCATTTTCCGAAATCTTGACATTTGATCGATTTAGAAGGGGCCTCTTCTTCATGATAGTGATAAAGTGTGAATTCGATCCCTGACTTTTTACAGATTATTGAACTTAGTTATTATTTACAAATGTTAGGTCATAATAATTATTTATCTTAAATGAAGAATAAACGGACATATACTTTTATAATTTATGTAAATTTCTTTGAAAGTTCTTTGATTAAAATTGTATATATTAGTTTGTTCTTTATTTAAAATAAATATTTTGGTAAACCAAACTCCGTTTTCGCACGCTAAAAGCTAAGTTCATATAACAGTAAAAATCGATTTTGTTGTACTTTTAAAATTATGTAAAGAAGTCAATATTGTTCAATTCTGTCAAATGTCACGTCACGAGGAATGTCTAATAAATGCTAATGTACAAAAGATATTTCCAAAAACTTCTCTCCTATTTCATACGAGTAGACCAGTCTATTTGCGTTGTATGCTCTTTCACTCTCTTTCTCTCTCTCGCGCGCCCATAGCTCAGAGGTAGAATCGTCGACTGACGCCAATTCGGTCTGGTTTCAATCTTGGGTAAAAAGCAATCGGATGTCTAACCATACTGATGAGCTGTGATACAACGAAACAGATCTGTCTGCGGATCCCTATATATGTGTGTGTGTCTTTGCTCTACTTTTGTATATCGTTTGTACTTTGTATCGAGCACTTTTTCTTTTTCTTGTGGTTGGTTCCGTTTGAGTTTTTTTTTATTTACTGCGGAGTATCGTATGTCTTGTCCTTATTCCGCGGATTTCTTTTTTTTCTCCCCTTTTATCCGACGCCTTAGTGCACCGGATTGTAACGGAATTAGGTTCTGTTTGTTAGTGGTTTTTCTAAAGGTTTATCTTAGTATAAATTTACAACCTAAATACTTACAGAGTCTATTTAGTTATTATTTTGAGTATATATATATGTATATATATATATATATATATATATATATATATATATATAATTATTATTAGTCATGGAAGAAAAATAATTCAATTTATTTCTTAATGAATTCTCTAAGAAATTCTCTGAACTTTAGTTGTAAAAATATCAAGGAAATTCTTAAATTGGATTGACAAATAAGTTTATTATTTATTATTCTGTAAATAATAGTGATTATAATTACTGTTCCATCTTTTGATATTGGGCTCTGCCTATCGTACGATAATTTGAACAGATGTATAGCCTTGTAACATTATTTACATTATTTACAATATTCAAACTGTTATTTGTCTATATTTTTGAGATGCGGTAGTATTTACAGTATTATATCATTCGGACTATTGTCCTAATCTTTGTTGTCATTTGTACGACGTTTCGGTCGTTGTACGCTCCGGCCTTCTTCAGATGCTAGGAATTTCGAATCGAACCCTTTATTACAATCACAGGGGCATATGAACTCCGTTTCTTGAGTAGTAGTGCTTCTTTTGCTAGTCATGAGTTGTGAGTTCAATACCAGGCTACAGCAGCGGTGAACAAGTAACTTACACGGTTAGAGGGAGATAACTCATGACTACCAAAAGAGGCACTACTACGCAAGGAATGGAGTGCATATACCCTAGTGATTGTAATAAAGTGTTCGATTCGAAATTCCTAGCACATGAAGAAGGCCGGAGTGTACAACGGCCGAAACATACAAATGGCAACAACGATGAGGACAATAATCCGAATAATTCGAACTGTTGTCCACATCTTTGATGCCATGTTCACGACATTTTGGCTGTTGTACGCTACGGCCTGCTTCAGGTAGATTGTTCTTGTTCCATGAGTCATGTCACTTCCGGGTGTCTTACTTATCTTCATTTAACTCTTTAAGTTATTTGTTCACCACTGCTGTAACCAGGTACTGAACTCACAACTCAAGTCACTGGAATCAACATGACCCTTATCCAATGGGTCATGTGTTCTCAAGGATAATTACAATACCTAATCTTAAAAATATATGCAAATAACCTTGTGCCGTGTTTAGCATCGGGTTTTTGGTTCCTTCTAAAATATTTTCTTTTTCCTTTACTCTCAGTAGTCTCCTGCGTCTTAGTGGAGTTGTTGCATTGCTTGGGGTGAATAGATTAAAAATAAAGTCTGCTTTTCAGGAAAGAGTTGTCTTTCGGAATTGCATTTCCATGGATACGTTGTCTTCAGGTCACTCGTATTTTTGGCGAAATAGAAAATTATTTTTCTTAGCAGAGCAGGGATTAGGAGAAATAGCGGAAAGACAAACATTTACTAAGAGCTACAAAGGACAGTAAATGTGGAGAGCCATAATCGCTCACGTCCTGAAGGGACGCGGTGAATAGAAGAAAAAGTAGAAGAAAAAGAATTTCTGACCTGAAATCGTTCCCGTTTAACTTATTACAACGCGACGTCAACAAAAATGATAGACTCGCAAAAAACAAAAGTGATTATCATGGTTGTAGAAATAACAGAAGAGGCGAGAATAGTCAAACAAATACGAATAGCAGTGACGACGATACAGACGATAAGACTCATATATTCTTACTTCTGCTTATTCCTCATCTCTCGGCATCCCGCCAGTGCGCAAAGTTGCGAGATGCCCTTCCCAGTATCTTCTCTCTTTTTTTCTTTCTTTCGCTACGGCTATAAAAATGAATCCATTTTCTTACTCACGACGGTCAACCTCCAGGTGTTCAAGACAAAACACCAACCCACTTACATTCTTGTGGTTCTTACCATTCCTTTTTCCTTACTACTGAAACAAATTTAGGATGCCAAGGTGAGATTATCGACATAATTTTCAAATACCGACGCCTATTATGGGTTTGTTATCAATAATAATCCATCATGAGGTCAAATTATTAGCATTTTTTACGGTTAGAGTCAAACAAATTTTCTAATGTTCACTTGACATTCTTTTAGGATTGGTATTTGAGAGAATAAACATAATTTCTTTAACCCTTTGTAAGGCTGTGCCTCTAAGATATACAAGCATCAAATTCATTGACTCTATCTCGTAGGTTAAATTGTTATTTATTTGTCTGGTCAAAATTATTATTCGTGATCATATTAATGAACACTGACTGCTAACGAATGTTTCTACACGTATACGGCAAATACTGTTAAACTACACATATACCAGAAGATATTAATCGTAAAAATGAAAACGGTTTTGAAGCCGTTATCAGAAAGATCAAGAAACTCCAAGTTAAATAAGGTCTTTTAGAACTGCAAACATATTCAGCAACTGAAACCAGCGACGTCTTAAGTAAAATGGAAGGAAAAAGACGCTTAATGTTCACAATTGGAAATTGACTTGAAGTTTATTGGACAAATAATGATGGAAAAGGATTTGAGGAAGTCTATCAATAAACTTTCTTTTGTACGTAAACAAAATTAACTTCTAGAGTGGGAAAAATTAATCTGTGCACTTTAATTGAATTTGTTTTTAATATGCTTATCCACCGTTTAGATACACAGTTACGATGAAGCAAAAACAAAAAATAACTGAAGATCGAATTTTCCTTCAGGATGATTTCAAAGCAAAAGAATAATGACCCTAGCAATTTCGATATTTATGTCTGTTGACACTTATCTCTCTATCTCTATATATCTCTCTATATATTTCTCTATATATCTCTCTATATATTTCTCTATATATCTCTCTATATATCTCTATATATCTCTATATCTCTATATCTCTCTCTATCTTATCTATCTCTTATCTATCTATTCTTATCTATCTATCTATCTATCTCTTATCTATCTATTCTTATCTATCTATCTCTTATCTATCTATTCTTATCTATCTATCTCTTATCTATCTATTCTTATCTATCTATTCTTATCTATCTATCTCTTATCTATCTATCTCTTATCTATCTATTCTTATCTATCTATCTCTTATCTATCTATTCTTATCTATCTATCTCTTATCTATCTATTATCTATCTATCTCTTATCTATCTATTCTTATCTATCTATCTCTTATCTATCTATTCTTATCTATCTATCTCTTATCTATCTATTCTTATCTATCTATCTCTTATCTATCTATCTCTTATCTATCTATCTCTTATCTATCTATCTCTTATCTATCTATCTCTTATCTATCTATTCTTATCTATCTATCTCTTATCTATCTATTCTTATCTATCTATCTCTTATCTATCTATTCTTATCTATCTATCTCTTATCTATCTATTCTTATCTATCTATCTCTTATCTATCTATTCTTATCTATCTATCTCTTCATCTATCTATTCTTATCTATCTATCTCTTCATCTATCTATTCTTATCTATCTATCTCTTCATCTATCTATTCTTATCTATCTATCTCTTCATCTATCTATCTATCTTTCTATCTTTATCTATCTATCTATCTATCTATCTCTTCTTATCTATCTATCTATTTATCTATCTCTTCTTATCTATCTATCTATTTATCTATCTATCTTTGTGTGTGTGCGCGTAAAGTTTGACGAGAATCACGCGGAATAATAAATATATAAGACAATACATATATAAAAAAACTTTACGTTTATGTCTTTCGAAATACTTATTTCCTCATAATATGTTTCCAAAATTTCATCTGTTTTTTTTTTCTGATTGTTAACAGCAACTTCCCTGCACTTCCAAATCTCCTTAAAACTGCATTTGCTTCTCATGTAATCTGTCCATATTATTTCAACACCCGTTTGTAAGATCACATATGTCTCTTCAAGTTTTTAAAAAATCCATTTCAAAATTATTCTACATATGCTGTCATATAATGGAAAATATATTACGCAACAGTCCAGCACTGTTTTCTTCGTTTTCTAAATAAATTTTTATTTCCCCTAAAATAGAATTTTAAAATGCCAATTACAGGTCAGGATACTAAAATCAACCAGATACAGAAATTTAAATACCTGGCAAATGTTCTAACAGAGGACAGGAAGTGCGACAATGAGATCTGAAGCGTTATTGGCAGGGTCAAGGACACATTCTAAAAGCTAAGAAGAGTATTGAGAGGCAGGAAAATTTCATTAGAAACAAAGAAGAGAGTACTGGATTGTTAGGAGATGTCTGTCCTTCAATATGGCAGCGAATGCTGGACAATCTCATCAAAGATGAGGAAAAAAAAATAGAAGCAACCAAAATGTAGTTCTGCAGAACCAAAACTGTTAGCAACGACGAGGTTTCAGAGAGGATGGAAACGAAATCAGGAAAAGGCAGCTGAAGCCCCACGGACATGTAGTGAGGAAGGAGGACTTGGAGAATCTGATACTCACAGGACATATAGAGGTAAAAGAGAAGCAGGGGAAAGCAACGCATGACATACTTGATGGACTTCAGAAAATGGAGGGCAGAGAAAGGTTTTGTAGGAGTAGCAAGAGTTAAGTGTTACAAGGGATAGGGAGCTGGGGAAAGTTATGATCTACGTCCAGAAGGGACACGGTACATAGAAGAAAAAGAAGATATTCATTAGTTTATTTCGCACATTCTATAGTCTGTTATTAAATTATCTAGATAATTAAATTTTATCATTGCTTGAATCTTACGTCCCCGACACCTAACCCTAACTTACACCTAGGGTGAATGATCCCCTTGGGTGATCCTTGGGTGAATCTTACATTCCGGACGCTTAACTTACACCCTAGCGATCATGACATTTTCTCTTAGCTTTCCTCTATTAGCTTAGATAAGTCTTTCAGTCTTAATTGTGAACCTGTTTTCGATGCAATATCGTCTACATATTGATTAAGATTACATTCGCCGATGATAGATCTTGCTTGCTCTTTTCGTTCTCTTAAAATGCACAGTTTAAACAAATCTGAGCTAAAATCGACTACGTATCTGTTTTTATATTTTACTGAATTCACTAAACCTGTTTACAATCTGCATACACGTCGTTTGTTCCTAGTACAGGTTACGTATTATTTCAATATACTTTCCAGGTAGATTTAGTTTTCCTAATATTTCAAAAAGTTTTCGTGTCGGATTTTAGATAATGTCTTTATGTATTCCATGAAACAGATATAGATAGGTCTTTCTGTACGTACTTTGCTCTTTCTGACAGCCTTCTGCCATAGAGAATTGTGATATTATAGCAATAGGCTCGCGATGTTTTGTCTATGGGGAAAAATCTGTAGAGTGTAGAATTCTTAGGTAGGAACAGTCAGTAACCAACTGTAGTTGAAGTGGAAACAGACAGCTCCAATTCACCCAGTAATTGGTAGGTGGTTTATATAACAGCCTTGGAGATTCCTTTCTGCTGTCAAGGCAAGTCTATTCTGTAGGTTCTGATTCCAGTGTGGATATTGTGCTCAATAAATATCAACACAATATCCACCCTATGGTGAGAGGAAAGAGTGAGTCGGATTAGCTAGGTAAAGGATAGGTACTGAAGACCAACTTGAATTTTTACCCCACTCCCAATTGGCTTTGTGTCACAATTGTATTTTAGATGAAATAAATATTGAAAGGAGAGAGGGACATGTAATGAGTTACAACCCTGTTTATTTTTGTCTGCCAACTGGACGCCATTTGGAAACATCCTTGCGAAGGTGAGTCTCATACTCTTAATTGTTCATAGTGTTAAAAATAATTCATCACCCGTAAATCTCAAGGCTAGCAAATGAGGATTTTTCCACTCCAGATTAGATATCTATTTTATTTGTCGTATTGCAGTCTGGTCACTATTTAGGTTTTATTTTTTTTAGTTTTACACTCAGTTTGTATATAACTAAGAGGTGATCACCCCACAACCTGCACTTGAGAGTGATTTACAGTGCCAAACTACAATTCTAAATCTTTTCTTGATGGTGAAGTATTCCAATTCATTTTCAGTGTCTCTTGGTGAACAAAGAGTTTAGTTTAGCATTCTAGTTACATTATAAATTTAACGTAGCGCTAAAAACTTAAAACAATTTTGGGATTTTAGAATCTAATATGATAAGAAGAAAAAAAAAATACAATCTCCGCGGTCACATTGGAGGCAACAAAAATGTGATAGCCATAGGTTCAGTTGAACATGAATATTTTGTTCACAGTAAAGCGTAAAAAGAAAATACAGCCTTTTTTTTTTGCTTAGAACGACATTAGCATTCAGATAAGAACGCGAGAGTAAACGGAAGAAAACAATGCACCCAGTTAACACGGAGCTTTTGTTGTAATAGATTATGTTTTTTGTTTTGTTTGGGGAATATTTGATATTGTGGCAACGTTAATGTAACTATTTCCTTGACCGCAAACTGACCACTCATCTCCAATTTTATCACAAAGTTATTAAACGTTGCGAAGTGCTGTAGTTGAAAGAATTCGCAGTGTTCAATTATAACATCAGAATAGTTTTCATTGGCTTCGCAACGTAAATAGAAACTTTTAAACTTCTTTTCGTATCTTCGAAAACTGAGATTCATTAATTTAGATGATGAACGCACATTCTAATATCTTCTTGGAATATAAGTATCTGTTAATGTAACGTTACAAGGCAACGTATTTGCAACGTTGCATGGCAGAGTATTTTCAAAGTTCCAAGGTAAAGTATTTGCAGTGTTACAAGGCAACGCACTCGCAACGTTATAAGAAAATGTATTTGGAACGTTATAAGGCAACGTATTTGCAACATTTTAAGGCAGCGTGTTTGCAAAGGTACAAGGCAGCGTATTTGCAAAGGTACAAGGCAACGTGTTTGCAAAGGTACAAGGCAACGTGTTTGCAAAGGTACAAGGCAGCGTATTTGCAAAGGTACAAGGCAGCGTATTTGCAAAGGTACAAGGCAGCGTATTTGCAAAGGTACAAGGCAGCGTATTTGCAAAGGTACAAGGCAACGTGTTTGCAAAGGTACAAGGCAGCGTATTTGCAAAGGTACAAGGCAGCGTATTTGCAAAGGTACAAGGCAGCGTATTTGCAAAGGTACAAGGCAGCGTATTTGCAAAGGTACAAGGCAGCGTATTTGCAAAGGTACAAGGCAGCGTATTTGCAAAGGTACAAGGCAGCGTGTTTGCAAAGGTACAAGGCAGCGTATTTGCAAAGGTACAAGGCAACGTGTTTGCAAAGGTACAAGGCAGCGTATTTGCAAAGGTACAAGGTAACGTGTTTGCAAAGGTACAAGGCAACGTGTTTGCAAAGGTACAAGGCAGCGTATTTGCAAAGGTACAAGGCAACGTGTTTGCAAAGGTACAAGGCAGCGTGTTTGCAAAGGTACAAGGCAGCGTGTTTGCAAAGGTACAAGGCAGCGTATTTGCAAAGGTACAAGGCAGCGTATTTGCAAAGGTATAAGACAGCGTATTTGCAACGGTACAAGGCAAAGTATTTGCTACGTTATAAAGTAATGTTTGGAGCATGTTGTAGGGAGTCTATAAAAATGTTTTTGTAACAACTGTGGAACGTTGTAAAAACGTCTTTTTTTAGCTGGCTAGTTGATAAAAAACTTGGGGATCTTAGGCAATGGAGGATCTACTATAAAATTAATTAAGCTTAAGTTTTAGGACCTTAATCGCAGAGAAGCCCCTGAAGTAACTTTTGTCATGAGTAATTTTTTTTAAACAAAATCGATGTTTTTTCAAGTGTTTGTTATAGCAGAGTTCGAATTCCAGTTAAATCGGTTGCATTCACTTACGCGCAAATACCACTGAGAAAGGTGTGAATCCATCTCTTTTCTTTCCAGCAATGGTTTAAATAGCAGTACAGATTAGGTACCTGTTATGGTGCCTTATTTATTATGAATAGACTCTTCCTCCTCCATATAATACTAACCTGCCTGACTTCTGGGGACACAACTGTGGGGCAGTCAAGTGACAGTCCAGAGACAGTCGTAACGCAGCGTAACAATACAGTTCGGAATTACACTTCTATTTGCTGAATACTAACACTGTACTTTGTATACATGTTCTGCTATTCTAATACACTGCTTAACCAACCTTCCTGTTTCTGTGTCTTTATCCTGGCTCAAACTGGTCACAACAACTTGGTGACGAAGATTTCGCCACAACTCCACAACAATTCTCTAGCCTTGGTTGGCAACTAGTCTACCGCAGAAAGTAATGTCAACTTACTGCGAGAAAATTTGCCCAGTCAGTCATGTCTTGACAGAGACATGATCGGCCAAGCGTGTATCACGTACGTATTGCACTTAACTTACTGAATATTAAAATAAGGCAAATTTAGTGATAGAATCATAAGCCAATGGGTTAAAGTAGCTAATGTTAGCCTTAGAATATACTCTAATATCCATTTTATATGGCCCCAAAATTTCAAAATTTTCTTGTAGCGTCCGAATATATATATATGTATAGGATCGTTGAAATCACCAGAATCTATTCATAACCTACATTTTGACTGTTGGATCCTTAAATTTATTGTTGCTGGTTGAGAATGGGACCTTATACCTCTTCAAGCTTCAAGGCCCCCAAAATGTAGGTCCACTGCCGATCATAGGCCCAACTGATAATATGATAGAAGAAAAGCACATAAAAAATGCCAGTGTGCACATACACACACACCCGCACACATAAAATGTTCATTAAGATGTAAAACTGTTGCAACTGTGGTATAGCGTGATCTCGGATTACTACTCTTTATGAATGAACAGTAGTAAAATAAAAGAAAAAAAAAAAAAGAAAAGAATAGCAATATGAAGTGTTTTGTTTTGTTTCTCCTTGTTGGCTCCAGCGTGTAAATTACAAAGCGGCTGCTGCTAGTTTATTCACTGAGTCTTCGAGTATTTGAGGTTACACTTCTCATGGCTGGTTGAATGCTTAGTCAGAGACGTAAACTATTTCTGTGTGTACGCATGCGCGTTGCACACATATACGCACACATGCTCATACGGATGTGTGTGAAAGCAGATACAGAGAGAATAAGAATTCCTTCAAACATGTTTTATTGAATTAGACCAAATAGTCTTGTCTGTTTAATATTTGAAATTACATTTTCTCTAGTTTGTATATAAGCAGTCGCACATCTCAGTCAAATTCTTGAAGAAATTGTTCGAGTATTTTTTATCATTAACAATTATCAAGAACATTATCAGCTTCAGTAGTTTCATGTTATAATTTTAAACTTTCTAGAAAATTGTAATTTAAGTCAGTGAGGCTCAACGTAAAATCCGGTACTAATATAAAAAATAAAAATAAAAATTCAGTGTTAATTTTCGCTTTATAGAGATCCGAAATTAATTATATGTTTATAAAAATCTAAGTATTAATTACAGGTTTCTACTTATATACCATTAGTTTCGGCCATTTCAGAACTGGGGTGGCGGACACTAATGAAATAAACGTACGTTCATTGAATTTCAATGACGTCATATGTAGAGCGGGTTTTAATTAAAGGCAAACATTTCCGTCAGGGGTGACATAAAATGACAACGTCTAAAGTTATTAATTTAAAAAAGTTTAAAGAAATTTTAAAATGTTTTCGTCTCTGATGAACATTATATTTTTAATGGGAATTGTTCCCCTTTTGTATACTAACAACTGAGTTTTTCTTTTCATTTAGTATTTTGATGATATCTACTACTTATTCTTTAATATTAACAAATATATTGCGTTAAGTTTTGATAAGTGGCATGTTAATTTACAAAAGATTGTGGTAGTTATTCGTCATACATAATAATTTAATATTTTTTCTTAATTCTTGCTTCTACCGAGCGCCCATAGCCCAGAGGTAGAATCATCGGCTGACACCAATTCGGTCGCGTTTCAATCCTGGGTTAAAAGCAATCGGAGTCTAACCGTACTGACGAGCTGTGATACAGCGAGAGAGATCTGTCTGCGGATGACTATATATGTTTCATGTAGAGAATTCATGTAGAGAATTTGTCACTTCATCTCATTAGGGCTGGGTTATTGTTTTTTTTTTTTTTTAAATCAGACCCGATTAGTGAAGACATCATAACGGTGTCCTCACGAAACTTCGAAGTCGGCATGAATCTGCTCAGTTAAAGTGACACATTTTTTGCGTGAAACATATCAACGCTCTATCTCCTCTCCGATAACAAGCGCTTTACTTTAAAAAACTTGCTTGCAAAAATACTTTTTATAAGTGAAACAACTGAAAAAAAAAATCCTGGCGCTAAACAATCATTATCACAACTCACTCAGGACCTTGAATAAGTTCTCGCTAATTTTTCATGTAAAGTAATGTTTAATTTACAAAAATTGATGAGACACGTCTTTTGAGGCAGACCCCAATTCGGCCCATTTGTTTGGCATCTTCGGAAGAATGAAAGCGCTGCACAGTCAGGACATGTGCCATCAATCGCCACAAGTGATAATCAAAAAGGGTAATGTCTGGTGAATATGGCGGGTGAGGTAGAACTTCTTATTTAAGCTTTTTCAAGTAGGTTTTCCTCCGTTTTGCAACATATGGTTTAGTGTTGTCATTTTGCTAAATCACTTTGTCGTGTCGCTGCTCGTATAGTGGCCGTTTTTTCTTCAATGCTCGGCTCAAACGCATCAGTTGTAGTCGATAGTGATCTTTTCGGTCGGTTTGAGCAGCTCATAATTAACTACACCCAGCTGATCCCACCAAATGCAGAACATGGACGGACTCACCCCGCAATCTTCTACACTTAGGGTTATCGTAGTGTATTCACTTTTCATCGACAGTCACGATACGATGCAAAAAACCTTTCCTTTTCTGCCGTTGAAGCAGCTGTTAACACGTGATAAGACGCCATTCGACGTCTCTCAGATTCTACTCGTACGGCACCCAATGCCCTTGCTTTTGAATTATTCCTAATACTTTCAAAAGTTTCGAAACTGTTGTGTGATCAACCTTTAATGATTCTGCAAGTTCTGCTTGTGCCTGACATGAATTTTCATGATGTAATGCCTCCAATTCTTTCTCTTAACTTTTTCGGTGCGCTCTTTATATTCAACATAAAAATCATTATTTTTGAAGCATCTAAACCAATCCCTACATGTTGTTTGCGACAGAGCATGGTCGCTGTAAATCTCAACATGAATTCTGTGTGTTCAGTTGCAGACTTCTTTTAATTAAAGTAGTGCAGAAAAATCCCCTGCAAATAAACTTTCTTTCGTATGAAATTCATGTTTAACTATGAAAACAAAGTTGTTTACACTTCGGCGAAATGACATACATTGAATTTCAAGCTTGCTTATAGGACTTCCTTACTGATGCATTACCATCTGAAACTACAAACACGGAGTTCTGGGAACCCCATCTGTTTGAAAACTGAAAGAACTTATTGAAGGTTATATATATATATATAGTTTGCCTCTTTAACAGAGCAGATTCATGCGGACTTTGAAAGTTCGTGAGGACACCATTATGATGTTCTCTCTTGTCAATGTTGTTATAAATTTGTGTTTTTATTTGAAATGAATATAGTTTACATTGCGACACGGAAATTTCTATGTTTCGAGATTTTTACCTCGTCATCAGGCAATATTAGATCATTGTTGGGAAAATGATTTTTATTTGAATATAAGAAACAATACGTTTGTTATTTATGGATGTGGGAAGACCGATTTATGTGTGTGCTCAATTTAAATCATCAGAATAGAAATTCACTTTAAATTTGAAAAAGTTTATAATTTTGGGAAATACTTATTTCAGTCTTAACATCAAAAGTGTCAATCGCTCTAAAACCCTTGTCTAGACTCCATTTCCGTTGGTGTATCCATTATTGTTACATAATTTTTTCTTTAGTTTCTCTATATCTCAACATTTCCTAAAACAAAACAAAACAAAAAAGAAAAGATATCTTGTTATACTTTTGATCTAAATGGGCCTTTGAGTGTAATTATATTTTTATTTCGATTCAGAATGCATTTTATTCCATTTTTTTTCTAAAACTTTGAATTTGTAAATAACATTTTTCTAAATATCTTTTTATTTATTAAATTTAAAATTATTTTATTATTTTTAAAAAATCTATTATATTATTATTATATACTAATACAATTCTTAATATTATAATACAATTTTTAAAAAATATGTATTTAATTATTAAATATTTAAATATCGATTTAATCATTTTAACATCCATTTAATTATTATTCTTTCATAATATAAAACAAATTATTAGATATATGTAAGTTAATAAACATTTTTATTTTTATTTTTTTTTAAGAAGAATCTTTTTAACCATATTCTAAGGAGAACATTTTGCAATGTTTACATATGACATTTATTTCATTACGTTTATTTAATAGTTTTTTCTTAAGAAACTTATTAATAACTAGTTTTCCATATCGATACAAGTGTCATGGGTCATTTAAAGACTTACATATTCTAGTTTTTATTAAATTTTCCATTTTAATGTGTATTTTATTTGTTTCTTTTAGATACCAATAGTATTTTGATAGGGATGTTCTATTTCTGTATTTATTATTAAATGAAAACATGTGTTGATAAAATCATTTTTACAGTGATTTCATAGTACTACCTACATAAATCTTTACATTACTAGCGTTTTCCACAGAAGAAATAGTACATTGATAGACAATGGATTCTGTAAGGCACCTGTTTTCCAAAGGACACTCTATAGGGTTTCTATAATTACATTTATTATTGTCCAAATTGTTAATCTCAGTTACTGGATTATTCTTATATTCAATTAGGTTTGAAGTTTTATTTAAAATATTATTATTTCTTTTTTTTTTAATAATTTTTTCCAGATTATTCATACAACTATAACTTAATTTAAGAGTATTTTTTTTGAAAATCTTACTTACTGGATTATTATTTGGAATGTGTTTATTCATCAAAGCGAGATTTTTTTTTCTAAATTACTGCTAATCATTTGGTTGAAAGTGGATATATACCAAATAATATTTCTATTCCTATTTTTTCTTCGGGGTTGATGATCTCTTTCACACATTTAATATTTGGGCTTTTATATCTATTATTTTTAAGGCAGTATTAAAAAATTACTATGCTTATTAAACACTTCTTCATTTACTGAATTTCTACTAATTCTATATTCTATGGAGTACAAGTTTAATAATGGATGGAGGATGGTTAGATTTTAGGTGGATATATAAAGGATTTGTATTTGTCTTTTATATAGTTGGTATATATACTTTTCTAAATCTAAAGTCACATCGAGGAAATCTACTTTTTATATTTGTATTAATAGTCACTTTTAAATCTAGGTTTTTAAATTCTCTACATATTATCTTTCTAATTTTATTTGTTTTAAAATTTATGGCATTCCCCACTATCATAAGGCTGTTATTCCTATATAATCCAATATCTTAAGTATTTATATCCTTATAGGCTGTAAGATTGTAAAGTACAAATAAGCCAACCAGATTTAAAGACTCGGTACAGTCTAAAGATCCCATTGTTATATCAAAGTTATTTTCATTGGAATTAATTTTTCTCCACTGTTCTTTTTTATGAATGAGAACAGATTTTTTTTGCATTCATTATTGTTTCTCTCCTCCTCCGATAAATCCGAATAAGCAGTGGCAAGTTCTAATGCTGTAACAAATAGCTTCCTTGATATCGATGGATAGTACTCCATAATATCGAATTGAATAAAAGAACAGTTGTTTTTTTTTATTTTTTATATTACAAAACCAATTTGTTAAATTAGTGGTATCCTTCCATAATTTGAATCCAAGGTTATCCAATAATTTGCTTATTTACTCTTTCGTGTATATTTTTACTAATTTTTTCCTATCCCAGGTCTTGTGGGATTTATCATCCTAATGGCAGGATTTGTATTAAAATTTTGTTTGTGATCTTTTATGTTGATATAACACTCCTATTTATTTTTGCTACTCAGTCAATTATTTTTAGTTTTGATTATTTAACTAAAAGTATTTATATTATGAACTAAATTATCCACGTTATTGTCAACATTTTATAGTTCTTTGTTAAATTTTTCATAATCAGAGAATTGTATTCCTCTGGTGTTAGTTTATAGAAATTGGCTGTTTTATCCAATTTCATGAATATTTTATCTCATTCATGTTATTTACAAATTAAAAGTTTTAGAAAAAAATGAAATAAAATGCATTCTGATTCGAAGTAAAAATAGCATAATTGCACTCAAAGGTCTCATTAAGTTAAATCAAAAATATAAAATGATTTTTCTTTCTTTACTTTTTTCTTTTAGAAAATATTGCGATACAGAAAAAACTAAAGGAAAACAATTGTGTAACAATAATGGATACATCAACGGAAATAGAGTCTAGTCAGGGGTTTTGATCGATTGACACTTTTGACTTTAAGACTGAAAGAAGAAATCATGTATTCCCCCAAAATATAAACTTTTTTTAAAATTTAAAGTGAATCGCTTTTCTGATGAACTAAATTGAACACACACATAAGTTTTTTGGTCTTCCCACATCCATAAATAACAAATATTATTGTTTCTTATATTCAAATAAAAATAATTTTGCCAACAATGAAGTAACATTGACTGACGACGCGGTAAAAATTATCGAAACATAGAAATTTCCGTGTCACAATGTAAATTATATTAATTTTAAATGAAAAATAAATTTAATTATATTATGCTCTACAGTATTTGTTGTATTGAGCACTTTTATATAAAAAAAAGTACATGCTGGAGAACTCGGAATCGTAAAATTTCTCTACACCTTGATTTTTATATATATAATTTTCGAATTAGCTATGTTACCGGTAAATAAGCCAACTTCGTATTTATTTTATGATATTATTTTTTCGAATACCTTCTAATATAACTACATCACAAGGCCTAAATTAAAAAAAGTAGCCATGCGCAGAAGTAACATTAAACTAGCCAATGACAGAATATTGTACGTTTCCCAACATTTACGCTAATGTAGTGGAGGTAAATTTAGAATAATGCCTATCTACCAAAATGCAGATTATGACACGCACGTGATGCAGGAAGAAATATTGATAAAAAATACAAGCCTTCCGTCAACAAAACAACATGAAAGACCTAAGACAAACACACAGACACACTAAATTCAAACGCGATCAAAAAAAAAAAAAATTGTGAACTGTTGCAAAAAATAGTATTCCAAAATCAACAGAAATAACTAAATGACCGCAGAGTAGAATTGAATAAAAATCGCTTAAAACAATTTTGAAGTATAAAAACGAAACCAAATTTCGCAAGTTAGTGTAAAAAAATGTTATAGTCAACGAAAGGTAACGGAACAGAATTAATGTGCGTGTAAAAACAAACAAACAACAACAAACACGCATGCATATGAGCTTTCTGATCTGCTCACCACTTATCTATATATACACGATACTTTGGCCATCAGAAAAACAAATGGATCTCGATATGTGAAGTCACAAGTTTACTCACCTGGAGAGAGTCAACTTTAAACTCGAAACACGTGTAGCGACGAAAATATCATTATGGGCACTTAATATATCATACAAAAAAAATAAAATATATTGATAATAATCAGTTATCAAAATATATTAAAATTGATAACAACAATAAACCTGCACTTTAAACAAAATGTTCACGGCTTCTCGCACCTTTTTTCTTCTATACCAATTTCTCTCTTAGGAACAACCGCTATTTCTTATATATATATATATATATATATATATATATATATATATATATAGAGAGAGAGAGAGAGAGAGAGATATGACAATGTGGCCTGAGATTAAGGGTACTCGAACATTTTATGACAGACAAATATAGTAGAATCTGCCCGTATGCTATGCATGGAATCTTGATAAAAGCACTGTATTTGGTGGAGATACTTCGAAGAAAACGGTGGAAAGTAGTTGTTATTTAAATAATTTTTCAATCTAAATTTCACGGTCAGGTCAGGTGAAATTCACCGAAATTCAGTGTAGAACCACGCGTGCACGCGCACACACACTCATTCAGATCAATGTGCGTGTCTATGCACGCGTTATATATATATATATATATATATATATATATATATATATATCTCAGAAGAGGCTGCGATAGATCTCGATAGATAGACAGATAATTTTCTAAGCGCCGCGTAGATTTTGCACAAGGTCGAAAGTATGGGGTGCCCAGTGAGAATCGAACTCACCACAGTTATAATAGGTTCTAGCGAGACAGGCAAGGCTATGACGTAGATTATGAATAACTGTGATAGATATGAAGAGGCTGCGAAATATATATATATATATATATATATATATATATATAGATAGATAGATAGATAGATAGAGAGAGATATGAAGAGATTGCGATAGATATGAAGAGATTGCGATAGATATGAAGAGATTGCGATAGATAGATAGATAGATAGATAGATAGAGAGAGATATGAAGAGATTGCGATAGATATGAAGAGATTGCGATAGATATGAAGAGATTGCGATAGATATGAAGAGATTGCGATAGATAGATAGATAGAGAGAGATATGAAGAGATTGCGATAGATATGAAGAGATTGCGATAGATAGATAGATAGATAGATAGATAGAGAGAGATATGAAGAGATTGCGATAGATATGAAGAGATTGCGATAGATATGAAGAGATTGCGATAGATAGATAGATAGAGAGAGATATGAAGAGATTGCGATAGATATGAAGAGATTGCGATAGATATGAAGAGATTGCGATAGATAGATAGATAGATAGAGAGAGATATGAAGAGATTGCGATAGATATGAAGAGATTGCGATAGATAGATAGATAGATAGATAGATAGAGAGAGATATGAAGAGATTGCGATAGATATGAAGAGATTGCGATAGATATGAAGAGATTGCGATAGATAGATAGATAGATAGATAGATAGAGAGAGATATGAAGAGATTGCGATAGATATGAAGAGATTGCGATAGATAGATAGATAGATAGATAGATAGATAGATAGAGAATGTGTAGAAAAACTTGAACTCAAGCAACTATCTTTCTCGGAAAAACTCCATGGTTGATTCTTGGTTTGGTAGGAATTTGCAATGAGAGGGCCAGCATATGCATTCTGTAATTCGAACTATCAGTGGAAATATGTGCTTGTATCTTTCCAAAGAATATGCCTGTTTGTGTATGTGTGGTGGTGGTGGTGGTGGTGGTGGTGGTGGTGGTGGTAATGATGGCAATTGTAGGCGGTTAAAAAGAAATAGCATGATAAGAAAGAGGGAATGGAAAGAAACAGTCATATGTATTCAAATGCCCAAGTCTCTGCAACCCTAATGGATATTTACAAAAGATTACTTTTGAACAATACAAAATTAAATATGGGATAAGAAAGAAAAGATTCGAATCTTCGATATTTTACTTACGTTTCTATATCTACTTTTAATATCAGCATTTAATACACGTTTATAGTTTTAGTGATCCGAGTTCGAATTCTATTTGAATTTCTTGCATTCACTTACGCGCAAATACCCTTGGGAAAGATATTACTCCGTCTCTTCCCTCCAATTAAAGGCTAAATAACAGAACAGATTGTGTCCTATAGCCTTGGCTAGCAATCAGTCTACCGCAGAAAATAATAGCAACCTACTGCGGGAAAATCTGCCCAGTCAGTCATGTCTCTTTCGAGACATGATCGCCCGAGCGTGTATCACGCATGTCACTTAACTGACTGTCTGACTTATGTACCAAATGCATAATAATAATATTAATATCTGCTACTTTCTGAGTATTCTCTTTCGCTAGGCTGGCTAGATAATCCCTATCGTAAACCCTGCTCAGGTACCTTTGTGTCAACTTTTGGTTCATACTGCAACTACGTCGAGCAAACCTTAGTTAGACTTGAATCCTATATATAAATATTAATAAATAAGCGTAATACACAATGTTTGGGACGCCTATTACAAATACGAATAATCGAATATAATGTCGTATAAAATAATATACATACATGGATATATACAATTAATGTGAAGAAGTTTGTCACTTAGCTAAGTGAAACATTTCTCTACATTAAATTTATTAGCGCACTCTCTCTATTTCGATATCTAGCACTTTATAACAAAAAACCTGCTTACCAAAAACGCTTGTCTAGTAGTAAATTACTGAAAAACAGTAGTTTTGGTACTAAGCTTCATTGTAATTTAACACACACACACACACACACACACACATATATATATATATTTATTAAAACGCGTTGATCAAAATGAGTTTTCTTTTGTCATTATTATTCATAGTATTTTTACAGATATAGTCTATCTGAAATGTTTACACACACACACACACACACACACACACACACACACATATATATATATAATGTACTTTCAAATTTGTTATATTTATGGGGTTATGGGGAAGTGTGTTCAATATTGGTAAAAGAATATTTGTAGCTATAAAGAGAACGAATTTAAAAGTCAACACTGAATGGTGACTAGCTGTTTAACGTCTTAAATGATCAACACGAGGGCCTGTGTTTTTCTTGTTCTCTGAGTAATGATTGATATAAAAGTTTAAATTTGTAGTGATCAGGAAAGCATCCTCTAGGGAGTCTGTTTCACAAATAAGTGGAACTTCCATTTTTACTGGTGGAATATGAAAGGAGCTAGGGTGACTCAAGACTGTGTGCGTGGCATTGTGGGTAAGATCTAAAAGTCTGAATTGGTGGAATTAAAGAATGTAGTTCGTCTGGACATTTAGGACAGACAGCGATAGAGTAGTGATAGGCATGCAAAGTTTCGTCTGTGAGGAAGGAGTTATAGAGTTGAAAATAATTTATCGCTCTTAAGGCCGCGTAAATGCTTTTGAACTCCATCAAAGCTGGAAGGTGAAGACTGTGCAGCTTCAGTTCAAACACAACACAAATCTTCTATTTTAATCTGATCTGACTCTTGTAAAAATGGAGTAAGACAGAATGAGACAGTTTTTTAAGCAAAGCAAAGAACCTATCTTTTGCCTAGGATCTTCAGGGTTGTATCGTATCTATGAGCTTCTTGAAATCTTAGGCGATATTTAGTCCCAATAAACATTAAAAGCAAATAACCTTATTGGGAATACAATCGTTCATTATGACTGGAATGTGCTCGGCAAATATGGAAGATTACTGTCTTGGTTTTTGTTGTGGAGTAGTTTTCGCACTGAAAGGTATAATCGTGCTATGTCGGTTGCTAATCGACTTAACGCACCCAAAATGTTAGGAGCTTGGTAATCTTCCACTGTAAGCTGACTCCTTAGTATTCGGCTGACTGCCGACTAATATCAACTGCCTAGTAGTTCTACTGAACTCAAATAGAACTCTCTAGAACTCTCTAGAACTACTCAGAACTCCTATGAACTTCACAAGAAATTCTCGATTTAACTTCCTGTTAACTCTTATTAATGTAGAAGGGAAAGTCCATTATCTGAGGAATAGTTGTGTTTTACCATAAGTTTTGGAGGTGCTGAATGCTATAAGCCATTTTTCCTCATAGACCTGTTAGGGATTTGATTTATCGATCAGTTTTTTTTTATAGCTTATAAACCTTTTCATGTCATGTAAAGTCAGAAAAAAAAATTTAGTAAGCATCCTTGTCATGCCGTGGATATCGGCTCGGAACAAGAAATCGAAAAGCCGAGTTCGAATTCCAGTTGAATTCGTTGCATTCACTAACGCGCAAATACTCTTAGGAAAGATATTAATCCGTCGCTTCTTTCTCCAGCTAATGGTTAAATAGCAAGACAGATTGGTCTCTATAGCCTTGAATGACAATCTTTCTAATAGAGAAAAATCTGACCGGCTAGTCATATCAATGTCGAGACCAGACCGCCCAAGCATCTATCACGTATAGCACTTTACTATCTCCAAAAAAATGCTTCAACCAGTTATGTTTTTTCTGATACTATTTAACCGATGTTTCAAGGTGATAAGGCTCTAAATTTGAAGGGGCTAGGTCAGACGAGAAATCGGCTGCCAATTTCTGATGACTAAATTCTTGGAGGTGTACCTATAAGCTGTTATGGTGCATGTTAAATCGTTGAGAATCGATCTTACAACTCGGGCATATGCATTTGGCTATGGATAACGTTTTGCCAGTGTGTTTACGCCGCCAACTAAATAGAATCGTGCCGTATTTTACCGAGCCTCAAAAACAGACACTGAAATTCATATCTGTCTGTTAATGTCTGGCATTAAGTGTGAGATTCCAGCACAAATTCCACCCTTCGCCCGCAACCTTACTATTTTATGACTTCTTTAATAATGAACGTCTTAGGCGCGGGCAACGGTCGCGGGGGTGGTGCTAAGTGAAGGCCCTCTGATTGTTCCTTCATTCAGTGCCGCTCCCCACAGTCTCGCTAACCGACACCACAGCTGCTGCACCCAGAGATGAGTTGGCCTTTTCTACAGCTGTCTGCAATCATAAAAGAAAGAGAAAGAGGGAGAGGGAGTGAGAGAGAGAGAATTTGGAAGGAAATATTAAAACCTTAAATCAGGAATGACAGTGAAGACATTTTTTTATCATTTATTTTGGGAACATTAAAATGTTAAACCATTGCCTATTTTAATGGTGACAGAATCGACATATTTAGTTCCAAGCATTACTTTTTGTATATGTAGATATAGTCACCTCGCCCTGGAGGAATGGTTAACATTACTATTGCGCTGTGAATTCAATCCTTAGTGAGGAACCATATTTGACCGTGTGTAAAATTTATCAAAGAACATGGACGACTTATTCAACTCTATTGATTTGCGAGCTCGACGAGTAAACGAATATTTTCTGCAGTGATTTGACTTTGATGTTGGTCCTTCATAATCTTGACCTTGTGACAAATTAGACTGAGTTTAGTAAATAAATAGGGATTAATCTTACAAAAAGTTTATTGCTGTGCAATGGGTTCGATCCTCATCATGCTTACAACATTTCTGAGCTTGCCAGAAATTAAAATCATAACTGATCTGAGACAATCTAACCTACTAAGGCACGAATTCTACATTATTTGGTATTTACTAAGCTTAACATAGTTTGGCACAAAGCTGGTTCAGCCTGTAAGGACTGAACACACTACTTAGTAATAATTATCTGCGTGACTAGCTAGTTAACAATTACAACCAGACGCCCATCCACACACACACATACGTGCATAAGCGTCATTATGTTGTAATAGTTATATATATATATATATATATATATATATGTTTTGGGATACAAAATTTGTATACTATTTTAAAAACAAGGAATCTATTGATAGTCCCTAAGGCTCTTTCGTCCAACATCTCATCAAGAGAAAATCGTTGGGAATATAAATTAAACGAAAATAACAGCAACGAAAATGAAGAGCAAAAAAAATGTGGGGAAACACGTTAAAATAAATATACATATAAATATATATACTTATAACGAGGGGTGGAGATAACGCGTGTAAATAATTAGTGCGAGACAATTAAAATAAAATAACCCCCAACAAATTTAGAGACTTCACGAAATCCTTCTGCCGTCAAAGAGAAGGTTTCCGTAAATATATACAGATTGATTCCAAAATCTTAAAATGATTACTGGAACCTGCTCTATGTATAATTTTGAACCACTCTTTCCTATAAGACTTGGCACATGCTATATTCTCTACTAGGTGTGGAGCAATAGCCGATTCCATATTTGTAGAGGGAAGATAACATATCTATCTATCTATTTATCAGAAAAATTAAGACAGGCTCGTTATTTCATGATAAATCGGAATTATGGGCCTATTTCAGGCGAACCATCATTATCTTCCGTCTTTATTGTACAAAGGATTTGTGTAAAATTCTTTGTAAAATAAAGACGGAAGCTGATGATGGTTCGCATGAAATAGGCCTATACCTTAATTGTCTGCCTTAATTTTTCTTATATTTGCTCTATATGTATTTATATACATATATATTTAGAGTTCTCTTAGAGAGTTATCCTACCACTGTATGTATAGGATATTCCTTCGGATTCTTCTATACCCACACTGCATGCTGATATATATGTTTTCTTTCTTTCTTTCTTTCTTCTCATCGATATTTAGCTGAATACAAGCCTACAAGTGTTCTTCACCCATTATGTATCGAAAAGCCAACAACATACAAGTGTGAAAGACGGGCTTGTTAACCACAACCTGACACTGACGCTTTTAGGAATTTTCTTATCAGCGTAATGTGCTTCTACCCTATTCTGCTTATTATCTAAGCCTGCCTGTCGCAGCAGACCGATCGTTGGTTATGAATCGTGAATGAATTCGTATGAATTTGGCCTGGCACCAAAACTAGCTTTGTCTCATATATATACTGAATATATATGCAGAGAAAGCTGGTGGGGAGATCGGTGGTCAATTTCATCGGGCTGCCAACAGTCAGGTCTTATAAATTATAAGCCGTGAAAAATGAAAGTATCGGCTGTCGTAATTTTCACTACCGCACGCTCTGCTAGTGCTAAATAACCGCTCCAAGCATATTCTATGTGAATGTACTTGTAAAATTTGCGAAATTTACTTGGCGTAAATTTACATCTACTGTCCGTATTAGAATTCTGGTCTTCGTTGATTTTTACTAGATCTTTTGTTGCATTTTTGTTACGTTTTACTTTCAAATTGCAACGTCGATTCTACGAGGGGTAAAATAACTCGAACGTTGTAAGGAAAAGTCTGCAAAAACAAAATACTATTAAAAAATCTATTAAAAATAAGTTTGGACGAGTTAAGTCAGTGAAAAAAAAAAGACTTATGAAGGTTATGGAATATTAAGGTTTCCACATTAATATGTAAAATAATCAAATATTAACTCATTTATGTATGTAGGATATTCTGTGCTTCTGTGGTCGATATCTTTTAGATTTATTTATAAACGAGTGGGTTCGTGCCGTAAAAAAGACAGCAACATATTTATATCGATATTGCTGTCTAAAATGACGGCAATGTATATACCTATATTTAAATATCTTACCTTAAGACATAAGAAAAAATACTATGGATACATAACTTAGTGGATATAGACGTTGGTTAGTTCGAATGACTTGATCCAAAGAATTGTGAATTCAGTACCAGGCTGCAGCAGTGGTGAACAAATAACTTAGAGAGTTAAGTTAAAGGGAGATAATTTCATGTCTACGGGAAGTGACATCGTACATGGATTGAGAATGCTGTACCACAGAGATCGAAATAAAGGGTTCGGTTGAAAATTTCTATCACCTGAAGAAGGCCGGAGCGTACAACGGCCGAAATGTTATTAAGAAAGCAATAAAGAAGAGGTCAATAATCTGAACAATTTAAATAATGCAAAGAAAAAAAAACAAACAAAACAAACAAAACTAATTAATCCAAACCATTGAGCCCGACAGGAGGGATATATATATATATATATATATATATATATATATATATATATATATATAATGGTCTTTGTTATAAGAGGGAGAGAATATGTATGTATATTCTTCACTTGACGGCATAATTATTGAACAAAAAATAAAATAGTAAGGCACTGTTAAAGAACTCGCGGCAAGACCATTCATAGCAGGTAGTAAAGTTTAATAATTGGTAGTAAAGCAAATGAACTGAACCAACCCTGCCTCACTATTGTCCTTCTCCCCATGAGCGTGGCAGGAGGGATATATATATATATATATATATATATATATATCCTGAAAATCTATCAACATTGTTTGGCTATACTACAAAGATTATTCTGAAAAATGTTGACTTGCTTTAATAAAATTTGACATTATGCAGTAATTCTAGAGTAGAAGGATTTATTATTTAATAACAATCGAAAACTGACACTCCAATTTTAATTTCGATTCAGATCCAGATATTACGTGATTCATTAGAACCGTAGGGGCATCACATGCTCCATAGCCGCAGTAGAAGTGGTGTTTCTCTGGGTACCACAGCCTGACAGAGCTCAAACCTCTTCAGAGTTTTCTTTACCGTTCCGGTTTCAATCTAAGGCTATTGAACCCTATCTGCCCTGCTATTTACCCATGTCTTGGAGTGGGGGTGGAGAAGAGATGGATTTAAGTAAATGTAATGAATTTAATTCCGAGCCGCTATCGATTACTCTACCGTGCCGCCTAGTTCAATAGAAACTTATTAATATTTGATGTTTCGAAATTGTTCCCATCATCAGTTGACTATTACCAATTTTATTGTTAAAATATTAACTCGCAGAATAAAATCTTACTAAAAAAATCTGACTGAAAAATATTCTGTTATGAGATCTAGCTTTTTTTGAATAACATGTAAAATAAGTTGGCAGGTTGATAAAAAAAAGTCCTTCAGAATAGTCATTTATCAAGGCAGTATATCGCTACGCAACAGAAACTCTAGCTGTCAAATACATGAACCGTTTTCTACTTGAGTGTATTTTTGCCCTTTTCGTTGGCGCTAATTACACTCTTTTCTCTGTGCATACATTTTTGTGCACAGAAGAAACTCAGTTTATATACGTGGGAACTGTTATCAACTTGATATGCACTTTATATGCTTGACAAAAAGAAAAAAATGGTGAATGTCTTATCTGGAAATAGAGATTTTGAAATGAGTGCATATAGAGAGATCGCAAAGAATGGCCATGCACTTCTTCAACTAATAATAATAATAATAATAATAATAATAATAATAATAAAGAAAAAACTTCTACTTCGGATATCAAAAGATGTTAACGGAAATAAACTTTCCTGGTAGTTTTTGTTATTTTAGTAATTTATTTTATTTTGTAACAATGAGGAATGCAGTTCTTTAATTCTACATTTTCTTGTACACAATCATCCTCCTCATCATCTTTATACCCACTAACCCCCTCCACCATCATCATCATCATTATACTCACCACCATCATCATGAAACCCACCACCACCATCATCATCATCATCCAGTTGTGGGTATTGATTTTCTTTCTTTCTTTCTACAATACATCTTAATTTATTTTATTAATTAGTTATATGTATTGATTTTTAATTTCTTTTTGTTTGTTTCTCTTTTTTCTACATCGCTTTCTCTTTATTATTATTATTATTATTATTATTTTTAATTTGTGAGTATTTCGTTTTCTTTTTCTTTCTTTCTTTCTTTCAAATTGCTATTTTGTTTCTCCTTCACATTCTTCTTTAGTTACTGATGTCTTTTCCTTTCTTCTTTTTCCTCTCTCGTTGTTACTGTTGCATCTTTAGATATTGAGCGTCAAGTATCGACATGCTGCATGCTCGACTAGAAATACCGTGAAAAAAAAAATGCATGAAAACGCGCCATTTTCTGAACGCCGAACAGACATGATCACAAGATAATATTTGCCTGAAACGCTAGTAAGAGAAAAAGAAAAGTAAATAAAACAAAAAAAACAACAAAAAAACAAAAGACAAAACAAAAAAAACCAAAACAAAACACAGCAACGAACAAACAAACAAAAAAACAGGTGTATACAGAGAAGTTGTTGGAAAATCGGACCAAGTACCGTAAATAATGCAAGAAAAACTGTGTCCTCCCCTCGTCCTGAACAAAATAGAGAGAAATAACCATTCAACTTCGTTATCAATGACTATGTTCCTTCAATTATAAAGGAAAATTGAAATTAGACATGAGAACGCGTCATGAAAGAGAAGATACAATCTATTTTCTCTCAGGCGTAAAAGAAACAGAAATGAATATCTAAAGATAAACACCAAGCATACTTTAGTTTGGTATAGTCAAAATAGTAAGACACCCAGTGAGGAACAAAGTCACTAGCGATAACCTTTAACCTATCGTTCTACGGAAAGCGCCCAACATTTTTCTCTTAAATGTTTTTTAACTTAAAGTAGACAGTTGAGATAAAGAATCGGCAATGTTATTGGTTAGGGCCTAGCATCTCGGCTTCAGTCACTTTCCCATCAATGTAATGTAGCTTCCCTCTCACTTTTCTATAAAGAAGACTAATTTATCTGTAAATGATGGTGATTGTTCTGATGAACTTTCCTCTATGCTACCTAAACTATGTGAATTTAAACATATTACTACATTGTGTGTTGTGGTGCAGTGGATATCGGCTCGGAACGAGAAATCGGGGAGCCGAGTTCAAATTCCAGTTGAATTCATTGCATTCACTTACGCACAAATTTCCTTGGGAAAGGTATTAATCCGTCTCTTCCTTCCAGTTATGGGTTAAATAACAGGACAGATTGGGTTTTATAGCCTAGGCTGGCAACCTATCTACCGCAGAAAGCAATGGCAACCTACTGCGGGACAATCTTCTGCCCACTGAGTTATATCTCTTTCGAGACATGATCACCCAAGCGTTTTTCACGTATGGCATTTAACTGACTGACTCCATTGACAACAAGGTCTCATGAATTTACCTTTTGATTGGCAAGATGCAACTGTATAAAAAAACGTTCTATTCGCGCACTGCTCGCTTGTGAAACACTCCTCCGGCTTCATGCTTTCCAGTCAACTTTGATCTTCAAAACTTCAAATGCAATGTCAATCGTTATCTATTTTTTTTTTATTTCTCTATTTTAATTGTTGGTCCTGAGCATGGCACCACCTCTTAATTGCTGCTGTTCTCATGTCCACTCAGACCCGGAGTGGTAACACCTGGTAGGGTCCCAGCTATAGGCAAATAGTTAACTCCCCAAACTGGGGTCAAAATACTATGAAAGTATAAAAATACACTTATAGAAATATGTACATAAAAATAGATTTTTATAGAAAAACAATTTTGAAGAAGAAATATTACCAACAATACAGTTTTGAAGAAAAATTATTGCCATAACACATTTTTGAAGGAAAAAATATTCTTAGCAAAACATTTCTGAATACAAAACTAGAAGAAATTTTCAGTTTTCTAAAATAAAAAAAGAATAAAAAATTTTTCATTAAAATCGGACAAAATCAACCTTCTCACTATAACTGAATATTAAAAAGTACATTAACCCCCCCCCCCCATTTTTTTTGGCATTTTGGCATTAAATAATCCACACAGGTTGATATGCCTTTAAACAAAAATCAAACCCAAACTCTAGTTTAATTGTTCTCGCTCCTTAATAAAGTTTCTCTTTCTCTTATTCTTTCACAATTATAAACCACTTGTACCTTAGTGCTTTTATTGCCTTGCCAGGGATGAAATGATTACAAAAATATGTAATGCCGGAGTTGCTAAGAGTGCAGGTTATTGGCTTGACATTTAAGTCAAAGGACTGTTTTCTTTTATAATTAAATCGACAACAACCCACAACAATCAAATCCAGCAAACAACAAAAAATAAGAAACGAATAGACACTCCGTGGTGTGGGCGGAGGTTTTTTATTTGCAGTGTCCTATTAAGTAGTAGATAAAAATTGCTCTCCACAGCTTCCTCTCTTTTGTTGATCTGAGTAATTTTGCCTATTTACCGTAGCTTTTTGTCGCTGTCTTTCAACTCATTCATACAAACTTGTCATAGAAGCGGTCGCAAATGAAGAAAAAAAGTGATCTTTCATTACAACGCACCGTGTCACAAGTCGATCGAAACGATGGCAAAACTACATCTACTGCACTTCGAATTGCTTCTGCGTCTACCCTATTCTCTAAATATGGCCCTCAGCGACTACTGGCTGTTTGCAGACCCTAAAAGAATGCACCAAGGAAAGAGATTTGGCTCCAATGAGGAAGTGGTATCGAAAATTAAGAAGTATTTTGAAGCCAAAGACAAATCGTTCTACAAAAAAGGCATCGGATTGTTACAGGAGCGTTGGAATCAATGTATCACCCTAGAAGGAAACTAGATTGATGAATAATATCGAATTTTGTCTAAAAGTTGTTTTATTAATTAGACCCGGGATTTATTGAGTGATGTGTTATGTGAAATCCTTATCATTTGCTTCTAATTTTGGAAAAAATAAAGCCTTATCAATTAATATTTTATTACAAATCTTTTTTAATCTTTGAGTTTCTAAAAGTTGATATTTTCTATATTTATAATTAACACATTAAGTAATAACGACAAAAATATATTCGTTTGTCCGTTACAAAATCCTTTTTCGCTGAGTTTTTTATTTCTTTTTTCTTTCCTTTTTTCTCTCTTTTTACTTTGTCTTTATCTTTTTTCTATACTTTTTCTTTTTTTCCCTTATTTTACTGTTTTTTACGCCTTTTCCTTTCCATTTTTCAAGATTTTTTTCCCCATTTCACTTTTTCTCACCTTTTATTTTTCTTCCTTTTTTACCTTTTCTCCCTTGTTTTCCTTTATTTCCTTTTCTCTCATTTTTTTTATCTTTTTACCCTTTTTCCTTTTTTTTCTTTTCGTAAAGACGTGTGCGAGTTGCAGAGGAAACTGTATGGAATAGAATTATAGATAATCATCCCTCATAACTGAATACACCCTCGTTCGGCATAGTACTTTTCGATCACCCGTTGTACAATTGAGCAACCTCTTTCGCTTATTATAGTCGTTATGATGGCAAAGAGGCATAAAGACCATGATGATCCAACAATTTATATCCATATATAAATCTATCAAACGAAATAAAATACTGACGTCCGAAACGTTTGTTGAAAAAAAAAAGAAAAAAAAAAGGCAGGTGTCTAGAGCAGACGCTTCTTAGAAATCGAGAGAAGAAAATCACTGGACATAATTTATGGCCTCAGAAATTGTAACTAATTGCATTTATGCGAAATGCACCTGCAAATTGACATTTTGTTAAATAATATTACGGATTTAATTGCGTACATTAAGATCATTATAAATTAATATGAATAATCCACATAGATAGATAGATAACCAAACAAATATATCTACCTGAGGTATTCTTTCTATACGGCAAGTTGTTAGCCATTTCCGCCCAAAAGACATAAAAGACCTTAAAACTACTTGCATTTTTATATAAAGCGTAGTCAAGTATAATTAAGTATTTTTTTACAGTATTTATTTCGTTTTATTTCTGGTAATTTAGAAACATATCACCGGAGACTTTTCTATTTCGGATACGCACCGTTTAAGTAATAATTTTAGAAGAACGACATGGTAGCTTCGATAAAAGAAACATAAATAGTATAAAATAAATACTAGGAAAATTTTATAACTGTCAATGCTTCATTTAGGAAATTCGAATACTATTATACTAGCAGTATAGTCCGGCGTTGCTCGGGTGTAATGAAAGCTTTAAAACTAATCCATGGTCCTGGAGATCAGACTCTTTGGACGTTGGCACGAAAGACTAAAAAGCAATAATTGTTTCTATTTAAAGCGAAACCGTAGGCTGATAGAAAAATGAATGGATGTAAGTCAAATTTTGATTTCCTGGTATCGATATCAAATAAGTTTTTTCGTCGTAAACTGAATTTTGAAGACTAACTAAGTCTTCTGCGTAAATGGTATCATGGCTGAGACTAAGAACTACAATCATACATACTTAGAGCCAAACCCGAAGCAAAAACTAAAATAAAAGGGCTGAAAGAAAAAAAAAAAAAAAAAGAAAAAAAGAGACCTACAGGCAGATAAATGGACACACACACACAAACATCTTGCCTTTTATATATATATATATATATATATATATATTATCGATTTTCGGCACAATTGTAAGAACTGCAACCTTGAAACTTCTGAATATCGTTTCTTATGTATTTGTCTATGAGTGTATCAAATTTGATTAAAATCGGACCACTCCTTCTATAACCCGATTTTTTCGATTATCGATATTTATCGGGGGTACCTCGACACAAAACCTAGCTAAGAACACTCGCAACTGTGTAAATTTTCGGAGTCTATAGGTAACTTACACGCACACACAGACAAAGTTCCATTTATAAATACGTTTAGATATAATACACTATCTAAATATTTAGGACCTTTACTGATAGACTGGATGTGCGTTGTGGTACAGTGGGTATCGGCTCGGAACGGGGAGCTGAGTTCAAATTCCAGTTGAATCCATTGTCTTCATTTACGCACAAATACCCTTGGAAAGGTATTAATCCGTCTCTTCCTTCCAGTTATGGGTTAAATAGCAGGACAGATTGGGTTCTATAGCCTTGGTCGGCAACCAGTCTACCGCAGAAAACAGTGGCAACCTACTGCGGGATAATCTTCTGCCCAGTCAGTCATGTCTCAAAAAGAGACATGATTGCCCAAGCGTGTATCACGTATGGCACTTAACTGACTGACTGATAGACTTTTGTAGCCTAATTAGTAAAGCGCTACTACAGAAAAACAGGTTCCAAAGGGCAAGAGAATCCAGTTATATTCCAGCTGTGTGATATTTTTAATCTTTTAGTGCCCAGCCATGGTTGCAAAAATTGACAAAAATCAGCGCCTCTACTGGCACAAGCCACCTGCATACGGACAAGAAACATACGCAGCAGATATGCAAAGATAGAAAACGTGTAATACAAGGATGTGTTTTTTCACCGAATCTAAGAAGATTATTCCGTAGTAGGCTGCCATTACTTTCTGCGGTAGACTGGTTGCCAACCAAGGCTATAGAACGAAATCTATTCTGTTATTTAACCCATAACTGGAGGAAAGAGATGGATTAATACCTTTTCAAAGTGTATTTGCACGTAAGTGAATGCAAGGAATTCAACTGGAATTCGAACTCGGCTCCTCGACTTTTCGTTCCGAGCCGTTATCCACTGCACCACAACGCACATCCAGCACCATTATCGCTGATTCATAGGGAAGTGGTTCGCCGGAAGAAGCTGAAACTTACTTCTTGATGATGGAATACCGAGTGAGTGTGGGTGTTTTGCTACTATGTAAGTGGCGGGTCGGGAAATCATTATGACGACGACTTACATTACTTAGTTCCACCAGTTCAGATATTTACAGTTAATATCTCATTCCCTTAGTATTCTATTGGGAAGGAAGAAGTCCCATTCAAACAGCAGCTGCTTTGTGGAAGAAACTCCCGAGAAGATGCTTCCCTAAGCACTATAATCTTAACCACTTCAAGTCTAGAGACAAACATTATCTATCATTCATATTGTAATATAGTAACAACTTTAAATAGAAGCTTTATTTGACTCATTCTGCTTTAGTGTTGAAAAACGTTTATTTTATTGTGATGGATGGTTACAAGCGAGAGGGGAGATGTGATGTGCTTATTTTATTACAGTCGTCTGCAAATATAAAATAAGAACATTTTTGAAAATAATTTTTGTACATTGACCTTCTATAGACAGCGACACCAGAAAAAAATATTTATTTTTATATTGATTTAAAAGGAGGCCCGATTTAAAATACCGACAAAATCGATCTATAACTGCTACAAAGTTATAAGAATCAGTTGTTTTATGAATGAAAAAAGAATCAGTTGTTTTATGAATGAAAAAAGAATCAGTTGTTTTATGAATGAAAAAAAAAACAAAAAAAAATTAAGTAGTGGTACAAAAAAACTTTTAAAATAAAGAACAGACAGTTATATACATTTTGAATTAAAGAAGAAAATTTACATGTATTATTAAATTTAAGTATCGTTTTATTCTTTGTTTAAAATAAATAATTATTAATCTCAAATGTGTGTTTATGTGTTTCTAAAAATACCACGCAAAAATAAAAAATATAACTTTTAAAAAATGTTTTTTTAAACAGTTAAATAATAGAGAAAATGAAGAAACATACAGATATCAATTGTGTTAGGCCAGTTTTAAATTTGACATCTGTAAATAAGAGTAATAACGTCCGATAACTCTCTAAAAGTCAGGAATCGATTCGTTTCTGTATCGATATTTCTAATATATTAAGAACTTTCAGTAGAAGCTTATGAAACTTTATTTGACTCATTCTGCTTTAGTGCTGAAAAACGTTTATTTTATTGCGATGGATGGTTACAAGCGAGAGGGGAGATGTGATGTGCTTAATTTATTGCAACAAATGTCCTCGAAATCTGAATTCTTATCTCCTCGTCTTACTGCCATAAAACAGCCGTATTCAGTGAACCTCTACCAAGAGTGACTCTTTGGAAAACAATGTTGTAAAAAGTTCGAAAGTATAGCAAAGGTGCATTTTTCTATTAAACATTTTATTTTTTAGATTTTCAAGTTTTTAAAATTTGCATAACAAAATAAAGCCTAAAAAGACGGATATCCAAGTTAAGAGGAAACCCCTAACACTATCGTGTATAGATTCTAACTAAGGTGATTTTTAAGTGTTGCTTAGATGTGGCACAAGGTTGAAACTCATTATTCAGTCGTAATTGGTGCAGCGATACAAGCTTATTAACCATTACACTGCGTCGGAGTTCCCAAAGTTTTTTACTAGGTACCCACTGTAAGAAACTATACATGATTTTCGCTAAAAGTATAATTATTAAAAGATGTGAGCATTTATAACAGAAGTTTATATTCTATTTAGACCCTCTCCACCTCATATTTTGTGGCATCCTCTATGACAGAATTATTCGAGTGAAAGAAAATTACTTTTTTTTTTTTTTTTTTATAAACCTACCCTTTATAACAAGCTCATAAATTCTACTCACAATACCACATGCTGCATAACTGACGGGGCGACAAAAGATCAGTAAAGTTTCTTAAAAAAAAAAAAAAAAAGAAAAAAAAGAAAAAAAAAAGAAAAAAAAGAAAAAAAAAGAAACACTTAGTCTCGAAGCTTCAACTGTATCAGGTTAATACATTTTTGTTATTAATTTTCTTCTGCGCTTGTTTCAAGGCCATTTATGCCATGTAAACCATTATTGTAGACAGCCGGAAGTTATAACTCTGCAATGAGCGACCATAAGCCAATCACCTATGACTAATTACCCATAACTCTCATGTAATCCATTAAAAACCGACGTCCTGTTTGTCTCATTCTACCATTCATACTGTCTTTGCGAGTAGAACGAATGCGATTAATCTTGTTGGCCGGTATAAAAGGCGTGTAAAGAGGAATTAAACTTGTCCTAATCACAAACTCCTGTCATTAAATATCATAAGACTGACCCGATGTTGTTCAGAATTTAAGATTGCTCGATAATCATGATTCTAGAAACTTTATTTATACAAAAGTACCTTCATTTAATTTTTCTTTTAATGAAACCTTAACACAAAGGTAAGTAGAGGAAGCCGCTAATTGTGATTGTGGGACAGTCTTAAAGATGACAATACCGGCTCCACACAAAAGTCATAAAATAGAAACAATTTGTATTTATATAATGTAATTTATAAATTTGTGGTCATATTTTCAAATTCATTCTCCAACTTCGAGGCGCCCATCACTAATCCACATGTGGGACGTAATGCTTATAGGCGTACAGAGTTCAACTTCCGACCGAATCAGTTTGAAGAGGGATGGGCCCTGTCAAGCTATTTTGTCATAGAAACTTCTACAGTTGCAGCAAATATGGCACCCCTAAAACCCTAATAGCTAAGGGGAAACTTGATCATGTTATAATAAAAGACTTCCTCATTATATGCAAAATGCACGCTGTGAATTTTCAAATTGTCTCTGCACAAGATAAGTTCTGCATAAATGATATGATTCACGCTTGAAAAAGTACTAGAGGTCTAAGTCAATTTCGTATCCGTCAAGAACATTTGATCTAAGCAGAGTTGATCTGTTGTGACACCAATATGTAATGGGTTCAACCTAATAGATGTCTAAGTAAGTTTTGTATTGAGTGTTAAATCAGTTACTCAGAAGGTAAAAAGCTAAGTTCAGAATCAGGATTCAAATGATTTAAACATTAAGCGAACCTAACTGAATTTAGGATATAAACACATACAAGACAACCGGATTACAGGAAGTTGTATAAATACCCGACCACAAAAGAAAGTCCTTGAAATCACATACTCTCTACGGCTGACTTTATTTTGACAGAACGTAGGAAGGAATAAATAATTAACATAAAAAAAATTAGTCTTGTATTATGATAATTTAAGGTGATATAACTGTTCGGATTCTGTTGTTTGGATAAAAAGTACATGCGTAAGTGCAATTCTGGTTTCTATGATAGTCAAATGTGGACTGAATAACAAAAAAAAAATGAGTGCGCAATATATCGCGGTAAGGAAAGGTGAATATTTCTTTATATATTCTGATTTCAAATTCTTTAATGCACTAAAATATAATTTTAATTCAATTATTCCTGCTGCAAGAATATCTATCTATCTATCTATATATATATATATATATATATATTAGTTTTTGGTCATAATTAAATTAGACCAATACACAGTTGTATTAAAAAGTGTTCAATACAATTATATTTTAGAACTTCTGAATAGTTTCTTCATTTGTAAACAAGTTATTACATGACCTAGGTTTCTACCATGTGGTGTCTTCAGGTGATTTGCAATAACTAATATTCCTGTTTTTTTTTGTTTTTTTTTAAGAACGTTCACGCAACCGGTGATTTTCTTTTTTTATGAACGTGCAGTTTTTATAAATTAGAAGTAGTTATAACGTTTTCATCCATGGTTGTATGACCCTAATAGGTATTTTATGGTATCGTTACACTTAGTCATAATTTCTGTTTTTTCATTCATCAATTCATTTTTGTTTGGGAATAACATAATTGCTAACTTTTCTTCCTGACACAGTCTACATATTTTGCCACCTTTGTAAGGCTTGGCTGTTTTCACTATACTCCACGTTATGCCTGGGTCTTTTCCATATTTTAATTTCAATTTCCACACGTGTCTAGCCAATTTTGTACAATTTTTTTAAGTTTCTAGTTTAAATGTAGATCTGTGATTGAACCATTTGATCTTAAAATACCTTTGGTTGATCCCAAATATATTTTGACTATTTAAGTAATGTACTTTTTCTTTGTAAATGACTTTTTTTGTATTACAAAGTCCTTGAAGCGGACATTTATTTTTGTCCCTGCAGTTAGATTCCTTATTAATGATCTTGTTTTGTACGATGCTATTTAAGTTTCTGACGTTCTGTTTTTTTTATGAAATTTTTTAAATACCTAGTACAGCTATAACTCAGTTTAATTGTATTCCTATTGAAAATTTTGTTTAGTTCTAAGCTTTTTCGGAAGTATTTATCGAGGAGATTAAAAAATATTTGTCCTATTTTGGTTTTTATTTCTATGTTAAATGGTGAGCTGAACCAGATAAGGATCCGTTTTCTATCTTTGTTTTTTATTTGTCTCTTTGGTTGGGGATTGAATTCTAAAATGGCCAGATTTTCTCAGTGCAGCTACATTTTTTTTATAAGCGTTTCACCCCGAGCAAGACATGTCACTGCCACTACTGCGCAGGGGGCTACATAGAGTGGAGAAAGGATGATTAAATATAGGAAATGTCAGAGGGTGGGTGATAGGCGGGTAAGGATACCGAGAATGAGGGTTGGGTAGATGATAGAGTTCTGAGAATAATTGGGAGTTAGTGTGATAGGAGGTGTCTATTGACCCTACATTTAAACATATGGAGATTGTAGCTGTCGGGAAAGCAGAGTTGTGGAAGGGAGTTCCACAGGCAGGAAGCGCGAGATGGAGTAGAATTTACGGTTACATCTTATTTGTTTAACTGCAAAAGGGTGGGACCTAGTTGCTAATCTAGTATCTCGTGTGAATTCGTGCTTAGGCGGCACCAGTGATCTAAGCTCATCGGAGCAGTAGCCATGAAAGTACTTGTAGAAGAGGCACAGGGAGTGGTTGCAGCCGGTCTGCCAAGTCAGTATCAACCACGTTACAGATCCTCCTTTGTATTTTGTCAAGAAGCCCAAGGAGAGCAACAGGGGCACCCGACCAGATATGGGAGCAATATTCAATACACGGGCGGATGGTATATGTGCAGAATAGATTCAGGTGGGAAAAACTTCCGGGCCCTGCACAGGAAGCCGACTTTCATAGCAACAGATTTGGCAATGGATTCGATATAGTCATTCCATTTGCCAAGGAGGCGTAGTATTTTACTCTATGGGAGGCTAGCCTGTCCCATGCTAATGGGAGGTAGATGCGATTGTCTATGGTGGTTAGTTGATAACAGCTTCGTTTTAGAGGCATTGAAATTTACCAGCCATTTCCTACCCCAGGCCACTATGGATTGGAGGTCCCTTTCAAGTACGGCAGCGAGGTTCACTTTGTCGTCCACACCTGGTTTTTGATCAATGCGAGAGTAGATTGTTGTGTCATCGGCATACATGCCAACTTGGGATCTAATGGTGTCGGGGAGATCGTTAATGTAGATAGATATAGCTTCTAATATTTTAATATTGTGCGTTCATAAAATAACGTGTGCGTTCTTAAAAACCGTAAACTCAGTTATTGAAAATCGCCTGAAGACGCCACATGATAGAAACCTATGTCGCGTAATAACTAGTTTAAAAATGAAGAATATATATGCGCGTGTGTGTTTCATTAAAGATGACTGATAAGGTTCTGGGATCATGTTTGTTTGTTTTCCAAACAATTATGGAGCCCCATGTCCAATAAAGAACTGCGTTCTTGATCAAACCAAATTTATAAATAAGTATATTGGACATGCAACTACATACCCATCTCGAAAACTCACGTTACACCTCTCTGGCTATAGTTCAATTGGAACTCATTTAAACACACACGGAAACCTATCCACCCTATCTTCCGACCTCAACTGGAATCATTACATTGAGTCAATAGCTAAATCCACTGCTAGGAATGTTGGGTCACTGTGTCGAGGCAGGAAGTATTTTACGCCTGAATCTATCTTGCACATATACAAATCAACCATACGTCCGTGCATAGAATACTGCTGTCATATATGGCCAGGCGCTCCTGCTGTTCATCTCAGTATTCTCGACAGGCTCTAAAGGAGAATCAGTAACGTGATGGGTTCCGACTTGGCAGCTCGACTCTAGCCACTTTCTCACCGGCGCGATGTGGCTTTTCTCTCTATTCTACAAATATATCCATGACTTCTGCTCCGACGAACTTCATTCCCTGGTGCCCCTGCTACTAGAATTTACTCATGCAGACAGACTGGCAGCAAGGTCCCACCCATTTACAGTTAGATCAACTAAATACAGCCGTCAATTCAACTATCAGCTTCTTTTCTCGCAATTCCCCCCTGTAGAACTCCCTTCCGTATACTTGCTTTCCTGACGGCTACAACCTACAGGAATTTAAATGCAATATCGATACCCATCTCTTATTCACTTGACTCCAGTTGTTTCTACATCACCCTGTATATCTTGTTCTTTTCCTTTCCCTCTACCTTCGCAACTGTCTTCACACCCGTGTTTCCATCCTTCTCTTGCCCTTCCTCTCACACACCCTGTAAATGGTTCGTCTTTCTCTTTACTCTCATGTAGACCCCTGCGCATCAGTGGCAGTACCGCCTTGCTTGGGGGTGAAACAATTAAAAAAATTCCATCATCAACACACCTGTAAAAATACAAATACATTAGCCTCATCCACAAGTCTGAAAATAATGGAAGCGCTAATAATAAAAATAAAAAGCCAACACTCAATAACCAACTATGAACACGGCCACAACATGCTGATCGTGTTCGAAAAATAATAAAAATTGATTCTCATCACTCTCGATACATATATAAACATCTACAGGCTCAGTTAAAAAAAATAGAAACATTTTCAAGAATTACTGATACAATAGCCGAAAACTTTTGAGATATATAGTTCATTCGAACAAATTTTACACACCTTATGTCCAGAAAAGAAATTACTTACGTAAACACAAGAAAAAATTGAATATAAAAAATTTAATCGCAGCACCTTGTCAGTCGATTTTAATGAAACGTATAGATATACACAATTATATATAATAGTCATCCACATACAAGCCTGTTACGCTGTATCACAGCTCATCATTGTGGCTAGACACATCCACTTGTTTCTGGCCGAGATCGAAACGCCACCGGTTTGGTGTCAGTCGGAGTTGCTACTCCCTAAGCCATAGGCGCATGCAATCAGAAAAGGAAAATTTTTAACGTGTTGTATAGAAGCAGTGTATACACACGCCTATATATATATATATATATATATATATATATATATATATATTAACATGCCCTGTGGACATAGAAGAATTCAAAGGAGTATCCTTTACATATAATGGTAGGATAACTCTCTACGAGAGCTCTAAACATATATGCATATATATATACATATAGAGCAAATATAAGAAAAATTAAGACAGACGCGTTATCTCATGGTAATTCGGAAGTAGTATAGGCCTATTTCAAGCGAGCCATCTTCAGCTTCCGTCTTTATTCAACGAAGGATTCTACATGAATGAGATTCACAAAAACCTAACCCGGCGAATAAAAAACAAAAAACAAAATAAAAACATATAAGATGATAAGAATATAACTGTTGCTCCTCTAAAAAAGAAAATAAGAACAATCATGCCGTTTGTCGAACCCACAGACATTCCTACATAATCATATGTATAAGGCGCATAGAACCCTCATCAGATAACACAATTCATCGCCCCTAACCAAAGTTGATCGGTCAGTGTCGAAGAAAGTTCGAGGGAAGCGGGTGGGTCAGACGAGAAAGAGGGAGTGATAAAGAGAAGAAAGGAAAGACAGGAGAGAGGGGGAAATAGAGTTTTACATCCTTAATTTAAAGGAACCTCATCATTCTATTTAGATTTATTTGTTTGAACTTGTATTTTTTTCTTTATAAAAATGTCCGCCCAGCGGTCAGTGTCGAAGAAAGTTCGAGGGTAGCGGGTGGGTCAGACGAGAAAGAGGGAGTGATAAAGAGAAGAAAGGAAAGACAGGAGAGAGGGGGAAATAGAGTTTTACATCCTTAATTTAAAGGAACCTCATCATTCTATTTAGATTTATTTGTTTGAACTTGTATTTTTTTCTTTATAAAAATGTCCGCCCAGCGGTCAGTGTCGAAGAAAGTTCGAGGGTAGCGGGTGGGTCAGACGAGAAAGAGGGAGTGATAAAGAGAAGAAAGGAAAGACAGGAGAGAGGGGGAAATAGAGTTTTACATCCTTAATTTAAAGGAACCTCATCATTCTATTTAGATTTATTTGTTTGAACTTGTATTTTTTTCTTTATAAAAATGTCCGCCCAGCGGTCAGTGTCGAAGAAAGTTCGAGGGTAGCGGGTGGGTCAGACGAGAAAGAGGGAGTGATAAAGAGAAGAAAGGAAAGACAGGAGAGAGGGGGAAATAGAGTTTTACATCCTTAATTTAAAGGAACCTCATCATTCTATTTAGATTTATTTGTTTGAACTTGTATTTTTTTCTTTATAAAAATGTCCGCCCAGCGGTCAGTGTCGAAGAAAGTTCGAGGGAAGCGGGTGGGTCAGACGAGAAAGAGGGAGTGATAAAGAGAAGAAAGGAAAGACAGGAGAGAGGGGGAAATAGAGTTTTACATCCTTAATTTAAAGGAACCTCATCATTCTATTTAGATTTATTTGTTTGAACTTGTATTTTTTCTTTATAAAAATGTCCGCCCAGCGGTCAGTGTCGAAGAAAGTTCGAGGGTAGCGGGTGGGTCAGACGAGAAAGAGGGAGTGATAAAGAGAAGAAAGGAAAGACAGGAGAGAGGGGGAAATAGAGTTTTACATCCTTAATTTAAAGGAACCTCATCATTCTATTTAGATTTATTTGTTTGAACTTGTATTTTTTTCTTTATAAAAATGTCCGCCCAGCGGTCAGTGTCGAAGAAAGTTCGAGGGAAGCGGGTGGGTCAGACGAGAAAGAGGGAGTGATAAAGAGAAGAAAGGAAAGACAGGAGAGAGGGGGAAATAGAGTTTTACATCCTTAATTTAAAGGAACCTCATCATTCTATTTAGATTTATTTGTTTGAACTTGTATTTTTTTCTTTATAAAAATGTCCGCCCAGCGGTCAGTGTCGAAGAAAGTTCGAGGGAAGCGGGTGGGTCAGACGAGAAAGAGGGAGTGATAAAGAGAAGAAAGGAAAGACAGGAGAGAGGGGGAAATAGAGCTTTACATCCTTAATTTAAAGGAACCTCATCATTCTATTTAGATTTATTTGTTTGAACTTGTATTTTTTTCTTTATAAAAATGTCCGCCCAGCGGTCAGTGTCGGAGAAAGTTCGAGGGTAGCGGGTGGGTCAGACGAGATTTTCTCACAAAGCCCTTTATGTTTCAATCACATTCAAAACTTATTCAGAAACAATAATAATAATAGGTTTAAACAAGTTCAAATCATCACTTTTTTTATTCGCCAGGTTAGGTTTTTGTGAATCTCATTCATGTAGAATCCTTCGTTAAATAAAGACGGAAGCTGAAGATTGCTCGCTTGAAATAGGCCTATACTTCCGAATTACCATAAAATAACGCGTCTGTCTTAATTTTTCTTATAATAACTATACTCGTATAGAAAAACCTTCCACGGATCTACGTAGAAGGGAAAAATGGTTTTAAAAAAGAAAGTGCTAAGTACATGAACATCAGTCAAAAGAGCTCAGACCAAGTCAGCACGTAGCCCCCACCCAAACAAAAAACAATACGAGCAATCAACTAACAAAAATGCGCTCAATACTTAGGCAGAGCGGAATAAAGAAAGTATGCGTAGTGAGCCAGACAGAACTACCAAGGTTTCACCTAAACGGAGCCAGCTTTCCCTGACGATACGTTTAGGTGAAACCTTGGTAGGTCTATCTGGCTCACAGAGGTATACTTTATATATATAATCTCGTATTTGCTTATAAAAATACTCACTGATCGCATTCCTATTTAAAAAATATATACAGATCATAGAAAAAGTATTCACCCTAATTTAAAAGTTAATATTTTTTATTTGCTAGGTTTTGTTTGCAGGCAGAATAACTTCAAGTTACTTTTAGAGTGAAGATTTGAATTGAAGCTTTTAGAACACTATCTTCACGTGACCTAGGCAAGAAGAGGAATAATGGGTAAAATGGTTTCAAGCCTTAGTCTTGCTCTCAAGAGAAACTCCGAATCCTACAGCTGAAGCAGAGCAGGTCAAACGAACGGGGAAAAAAAGTAAAACAAAATTGATACTGTTTGATCGAAAGCATGCAAAAATAAAGATCTGAGATTAATGACTGCAATCGGAATATGAGACGTACTACCGGGAGATTTAGGAAAAAAATTAAGAATAAAAGTTAAAAAAGTAAAGAAAAAAACTGTATTTTTTGTTGTAAAGAAGCCGTTTTTTTTTTCTAAACTAAATTTTTAGCAATTCATTTTATTGATCGTTCTTGATCTCGGGATAATTACTTGGGGAAGAAATAGTTGCAATAAAATATGCACGCTTTATAAAGCAGTTTTGTTAAAATCACTAGTGTATTGTATAAATATTTAACAGCGTACTTAATAATATTCATAAGAAGAAAATAGTACAAACGATGCCATGACAAAGTAGTTCTCAGAATACATTAAAAACTATGCAGGAAGTATGACCTTCAGTGAATAGAGAGGAGCTACGGGCATTCACCATCGACAGCGGCCGGGAATGAGCAAGTGAAGCTCATGTAGAATACGACTATCAAGCACTTAGAGAACAATCAACCTGACATTCTACTTGTATACAAGAGTAGACGTGAATGGAAAGGAGAATCTTGTATTTGCTTAACAAATAATAATTACACTACTTTTTAAAAATGTCTGATTGCTTGGACCTCAGCAGTTTGCATTTCAGTTAGTCAGTTAAATGCCATACATGATACACGCTTGGGCGATCATGTGTCTCAAACATGAGTGACTGGGTGGAAGCTTTTCCCGCAGTAGGTTTCAGTAGATTCTTTGTCTAGAACCCAATCTGTCCTGCTAATCAACCAATAGTTGGAGAGAGAAGTGATGAGTTCATAACATTTCCAAGGGTATTCGTGCGTAAGTGAATGCAACGAATTTAACTAGAATTCGAACTCGGCTCTCAGAGTTCTCATTCCGAGTCGATATTGTGCTACAACGCACATCTAATGCCAAAAAACAAGCTGTCTCTTGAAGTCTCTGGTTGAGGCTTGAGGGCAATTTCAGAAATAATAATAATAATATCTGTTCGAACAGAATTTAAAGCTTTCTCGTCATCCCCTTGGTTGTGTGCCTCCACCAAATCGTGCTAAATTTCAAAATATCAGTGCAAAAAAAAACAAAAAAACAAACAAACAAACAAACAAACAAACCAAAAAACAAAAACAAAGTCAGTCAGTTAAGTGACATACGTGATACAAGCTTTGGGCAGAAGATTATCCCGCAGTAGGTTGCCATTGCTTTCTGCGGTAGAGTGGTTGCCAGCCAAGGCTATAGAACCATATTCTGTCCTATTATTTAAGCCATAACTGAAGGGTAGAGACTGGGTTAAATAATAGGGGTTAAAAACAAAGTACAAAAGCAAAGACAAAAACGCAAAATAAAGAAAAAGTTAACGCATGCGCAGTTTATGTGGGGCGTAAGAGAAAAGAATAACAAATCTAAGAAACGTAGCGCTGTGAAGTGAACAGGCATGAAACCTTACAAAAAAGTGAATTAGTTTAAACTGACAGCGACAGCAAAAATCAGAGAGAGAGAGAGAGAGAGAGAGAGAGAGAGAGAGAGAGAGAGAGAGAGAGAGAGAACAAGAAAGAACAAGAACAACAAGAAGCAGAACTCTAAGGCTTGGAGTGTGTTCGGATGGTAAAGAGACATTTAGAGGGAGGTGTTTTGAATACTATCAGATTTTTAATCAGCTGGAGATGGGAAAAGAAGCGGAAAGAAGGTTGAGAGTTTGCAGGAAAAATAAATATAAAGTTGGAAGGAAAGAAAGCAACGAAAAGATGTGGTTGAGATTGAAGACTTAATTGGTCAAAATAAGTGATGTTTCGGGGGAAAAAAGACGAGAGACTTTAATGGAAGAATAAGTCAGAGACAGAGGGAGAAAAAGAAACCGAGAGAAGGATGGAGAGAAGTGGGAGGTAATGAAGAAAGAAGAACCTGTTTCATCCAAGAAATAAAATGTCTGAATTGAAAAAGAATAAAAAAAAGAAAGAAGTTAAATGAAATATGTGGCTTTGTCAGATGACATTTTTAGGTCGTTTACAAAGACACGTACTCCTTTCTCGATTTCATTTTGATTTTAAGTCTTGCTCTATGCAGATATTTTGTTTAATGCCATCTTTTAAGGCTGAAGTATCATGATTTGCTTCAGACTTCTTTTTTCCTTTATTACCTATGAACCGCCATGAATTCTTGGGAAAAATAGTGGTGTACTTTCCCATTGCTTCACACACAGTTTTGAATCAAGAGTTGTCTCTCTTCTAGACATATGCCATCAAAAGCTAGGTAACTCAATCAATCCTTCTATTTAATCCATAGCTGGAGAAAAGAGAGAAGAGACGGATTCACGCTTTTCACAAGGGCATTAACGCGAAAGTGAACGCAACAGAATAAGCTAAAATTTAAAGTTGTCAAATAGATTCCATATATATATATATATATATATATATATATATACATAAATCCACGTAAAGAGAACTCAAAATTTTACTATGAGTACCCCGGAATTTATTTTATTATAAACAGTGCTCAATATAATAAATATTATAGAGTTTAATATAATCATATAATTATGAATTAATCGTACATTGCGACACGGAAATTTTTGTTTCGAGTCAGAATCCCGCCACCAGGCAACGCCGGATATTGGTTGTGAGAATAATTTATATTTAAATGTAACAAATACAAAACTGTGCAAGAAAAAAAAATAAAATAAAATAAAATAAAATAAAATAAAATAAATAAATAAAAACAAACAAACATATATGGCAAGTGTTTTAAATAATTGTTTTATCATCTCACCGCAAGAAAGGCTATTGAGACAATAAAACACAAGGAGTTACTGAGAGTGGAATACGAGAAAAAAGGAGAGACCAATAAAAGAGCTAGAATTAAGAAGTCCGAAGATAATGATTGACATTGCATTTAATTTTTTAATAGGAAAATTGACTGTAAAGCAAGAAGCTCTACAGGTTAGAAGTGTGAGGAAGAAACTGTTAGCATAGAATTTACGGTTACATCTAACCATTTCAAATTTAAAAAGATTTCTAGCAGACAATTTGTAAAGTTGAGGTTCCAAAGTGGAAAGTTCATCAGAGTAATTACCATGAACATATTTACAGAAAAGACAGAGAAACTTCCTTAGGGCGGTGAGAAAGTGTCTGAAGCCGAGATGTCACAACATTTATGAAAACATTGCCGATTATTCTTTGCCTGTTTGAAAGGATTCAAACATGTGCCCATCCAACTTTGGCTCAGTTTTTTCGACTCTAATTCGCTTTTATAAATATCCTACACATTTTACATATTTAAAAGAACTTTTCGCACAAAAAAGAAATATTTGGCGGACCTGAAGTGGACTACCATCCCGTTTAATTTTGTTGTTTTTCATTGTTTTTTTTTTACTTTTTTCAGCGCAGTCCTATCGATTACCCACTTAGCTTTACGACTAACAAAAGCAAAAAAAAAAAAAATTGAAAAACATTTAAACATTTTCTGGGGGTGGGGGTGATCAGTTTCTCATACAACGTTATTGTAAATCGAGCCTCCATTTTGAAACCAGTCGCCGATACGATATTACCGCCACCTGTAAATTTGTTTAAATATTGTAACTTTTCAAATTTTTTTTGATAATCGGAAAGTTGAAGTAACAATCCATAGAACTGCGCTGAAAAAAGTAAAAAAAAAAAAAAAAAGACAAAAAAAACAAAACAAAACAAAACAAAACAACGAAATTAACAAACAAAGCGACCCCAACGTGAGTGAATTGAAAATAAAGGATCAATTTACTTTAACGTTGTATGAGAAACTGAACTCTCCCAAAACAAATTTGTTTTAATATTGTAATTTTTCAAAATTTCTTTTGATAATCGGAAAGTTTAAGTAACAATCAATAGGACTGCGCTGAAAAAAGTAAAAAAAAAAAAAAAAAAAAATGAAAAACAACGAAATTAAACGTGGTAGTAGTCTGCTTCAGGTCCGCCAAATATCTTAATCAGCACGCACAGTATCTGTGCTGATGACAACTATTTACTATTGTCTTAGTGACAAGTTTGATAGCTTCGATGAAGTCAAATTAAGAGCTAATCTAAAAAAATGACCTTCAATCGATTGTTACCTGTAGCAAGAAATAACTAGTTAATTTTAACGCCGTCAAAACGAAACTGCTTAATTTTAATCGTTTTAGAAAATAGTTTTTCCATCATCATGGCTGATGCTAACTTACATCCAGAGTTACTCATTGCGCCTTGTGGGCTAACGTTTTTCCGTTGATATGAAGTGGAAAGTTTATATTGAAACAATTACTAGGTCTGCTAGGACTGTTACTTCACGGTGTTATGCTATAGTTTTATTACCACAATCTATCATACTCATCAAATATATCTACCATTATCCTAATCTGGTGCTTCTACTATGCATTTGAAGTTTCTTCATGAAATTCGAAGAAGAATCATTCTATTTCAAATTACGATAAATTATGGCAATTTTTTTTTACGTGAAGACGGTTAAAAAAGATCAAACTCTCTAAAGTTTCATATTAGCTCTAGTGTTAGGAACATTTGAAAAGACATGCGTTTTACTCAATAGTGTAAGAATAAGCATGCGCATCCCCGAGCAACCTTCATTATCACCCTTCTCGCAATAGGTCATTTAGTCCTCTTGTATATGAACGAGCTTGTCTTGTTACTGGCTACTTGTTCTAGCCGGTACAATGTTTCTGGCCCAAGGAGGAGTTCTCTTGCTCTGACCTCAAGGCGGACGAGACACGTACACTCGGAGTATCATGCCTGAATCTATCCTGAGTTATTTGTCCCCTCATCAAGGGTTCTCGGGGTAAAGTTTTACTGTGTTTTTGCGTTATCTGCTTAATAGTCGGAGATCCAAAACTTCGAAGAGTCCATCTTAACATGTATATAATATCAGGTCTATTATATTACTACTTTGTGAACGGTTCATGTGGAGTCTCTCGATGCCATGATGAGGGGTATTATTACGGCAATATATCCAGGCGCGTCAAACTACGCTATTTATGTGTGAATCTTCAATGAGTATAACTGCCTGGTATTTATCCATCAAACCAAAAAAAAAAAAAAAAAAAAAGCAATAAAATTGAAAACGAATGAAACTAGCAAACAAAACTTCAAATGAAAAAGTAGACCCCAGGTATACAATTTCTTACACCAGTGTAAGGGGGCTAATTTACAACTTTCTAGAAAGGGAACTTCATCTTCAGTCTCAAACTGACCTCCTGTTTTTATCTGAAACGGGTATCAATGCCTCAATTCCACTACAATATCTTACAATCCTGGGCTAACCAAAATACGACCACCTAAATCGCCTCAATCACGGATTCAGTGTCCACATGAAGGACGGATTATTCTGATGGGAGGGGTACAAAAAACGAGGACCCTAATCTCCTGTATATATGCTTTCGCATGACAATTATTCAATTCTTTGTTTTTGCTCTATATCGGCCTCAGGGTAAAGAGTCGGTAATCTTCGATCGAATATTAGAGTGAAGCTACGTATGAGCTGTCCAGGCCAAGGCTGAAAAGAAACAAATTGAATCTCGTGAACTCTGGAAGATCACTTACTAATTTGATACCAATGGACAGCTCACACGTAGCTTCACTCAATACTCATCTATTAACCACTTGATTCTAGTTCTTTCACCACCCCGTATATCCTTTCCTTTCTCTCCACATTTGCAACTGTCATCACACCTGTATTCCCATCCTTCTCTTGCTCCTTTCTAACTGGTTCGTCTTCCTCTTCACTCTCTTCTACTTAATCTTTTTACTCTGTAGCCCCCTGTACATCAGTGGCATTACCGCCTTGCTCGGGGTGATACGATTAAAAAAATCAATTCTAGTTAAGGGCATGTAATGAAATAGTAAGGCTTTATTTATTTATTTTTTTTCATATATGTGGATTCACTCCTAAGTTCTGTTTACGTTTATTTATGAGATCTAGTAATTTAGTTTTGATCGGGTGTATTAGTAAGGCGTCATTCATATAAAGACGTCATTCAGCATTTTGGGTAAAGATATATTGAAGTGGGCCGAATTCAAAGAATTCTAAAAAGAGACAATCTGACAGGAGAGAGCCGAGATAAGATAAATTTTTGTTTCGTAAGAAACATTTATTAAATGTAAAAAACAAAAAAAAAATATTTGTTTGTACAAAGTTTACAAATTTTTATGACTTTCTTAGTTGCTAGGAAGAGGCTTATCTTTTATTTTTTTGAGTTAGTTATTTAGAAAACATTTATCAAGTATATTATGATTTAATATCTAAGCTAGCCATAAATCTATTTTTAATATTTGTTTTCATTTTGTTGACGAATTCTCCAGAATTTTTAATGTGTGAAAGATTTGATTATTTTTAAAAGCAGTGTTAGAATTTTTGCTAGGGCTTTTTATAATCCAAGAGAAACGCTACCTATTCCAGAGATAATAGGTCTCGTTTTAATGTATTTGTGTGTGATTCGGCAAGCTATAGATCTTGTTATTTTGGGATGATATTCTATTAATCGTAACCATGTTTTGTCTTTTTTTTATTAACTTTCTTATTTCCATGGATATGAATTAATTGGATTTGATATCTAGATTGTGAAAGAAAAATATGTAGATATGTAAATAAATTAGAGGTAGATAAGATTAATATCCGTAAAAATATCTATTCATAGAAACTATTTGGTCTTATATTAAGCATCTAAATCAATCGATAAATAAAGACATACCTATTCAACACGACTGTTCGCAAGATAGTTATATGGCTAAGAAAGTATAGTATTATGGGTAACGTAAGCTTTGTTTTCACGAGTAGGATGAATGATTAAAAATATATATAGAATATAATATGTTTAACAAAGGCATCAGCGTGAGCTGGTCAGTTGATATTATAAACACCGCTTAGATGTGGCACAAGACCGAAAGTATTGGGTACCCAGTGAGGATCTAACTCACTAGTCAGTTGTAATAGGTTCTAGCAAGTAGTGTGCAGCTCCCGCTACACCCGCTTAGTAGTGTATTCAACATCCATCGGATTCTCGGAGATTGTGGCATCTCACTTTGTAGTTGCGGTTAGTAAGCTTGTTTTGTTGACCAATTCTGAGGTAGGCCTCCAGGCATCGTTGACCTCTACAATAATCAGCTGCTCCTGCTAAAAATCTTTTTTTTTAACATAATTTTCACTGGCTGCCATAAGTCTATATCTCGGTTAACTTTTGTAAATATCATCTTCGTCACGAATATCAATATACAGGGTTTGTCAAAAATACTTTTACAAACTTTGGGGGCGGGTACCTCACACTAAATCAAGGATAGAAGTCAACACTCACTGTCTGAGAAATGTGACGGTGGGCATTAATGAGCTAAATTTAAAATATTTCTGAAGGCAAATGTCAATCATCAGTTCCTCGTCGACACGGAAACTATAGAATAAAAAAATTAAAACAAACAAACAAAAAAGCAATAAAAAGCGTAAACTCGAGTAGCCAGCAATTAGGCCATTCATAGAAAAGTAGCTTTAAGCAAACAGAAGGGAGTCTTTTGTTTAATTTTAGATTGTTTCAAGAAACAACGATCCTAGAATAAGAGAATGGATATAGTTTTATTTTGTACTGTGACAGATTGTAGTAATTGAGAATTAAGAACAGAGAAGAGGAAGAGAATAAAAAGGAAGAGCTAGATAAAAAAAGAAGAAAACGAGTTAAAAGAGAGGTAGATAAAAAAGAGAAAAAAATGGGTTAAAAAGAAGTGGTAGAGAAAAAGAAAAAAAACTGAAAAGAAAAATGTAGAGGAACATAAAAAGAAATCGAAAAAGAAAGAGGAAGAAAAAGGGTGGAAAAAGAAAAAAACGAAAGGGCAGATTTAAAAAAAGAATAAAGTTTGAAAAGGAAGAAGTAAATAAAGAGAGGAGAAAGGGGATAAAAACAAAGACGTAGAGAAAAGGAGAAGAAATTATAAAGAAGGGTCAAACAAAAAGGTGAAAAAAAGAACGAAAAGGAAAAAAACAAACAACCGAAAAGAAAATGAGAAAGAGAAAAATAGATTGATAGTTAATGAAAGAGAGAGGAGGAGGAGAGAAAGAGAGAGAATGAAGTATGCAATATAAGAAACAAAGTGACAAGTAAAGAGAAATGACAAGACTAGAAAGAGGATATAGAGAAGAGAGAGAGAGAGAAAGAGAGAGAGAGAGAGAGAGAGAAAGAGAGAGAGAAAGAGAGAGAGAGAAAGAGAGAGAGAGAGAACGAGAGAGAGAGAGAGAAAGAGAATGTGTGTGTGTGTATCAAAGAGATAGGGAATTATAAATAGATTCAAGATAATTGTTTTAAATAAAAATAAAAGAAACGATGTGGTGCATGAGGACCCACATTTCCAGATCAATGCATTCGGACATACGCTGACGTCATCAAAAGCTGAGCTCGCTTATCGCTGTTCTTGTTTCTGCCAACAAGACAAACACAAAATAAAACAGTTTAAGGTTACGTGTCTAACAGAAGGCAAATGTTTCTTTTAGTGGTCGTTGTAGTGGCGATGGGTCATGAATTGGGTTCCTTTTAGTTTTTCTTATTTTAGCACTGACAAATTTTAATTATTTTTTTAAACTTTGCAATCATTTTTGATAATCTCATAAGACTTAAAATTTGATTTATGTACAAGTGACAAAATAACACGTGGAAGTGTCATTTAGTCTCTTAGGTCTTCCTTCGTTTGACTTGCCTGCGTTTTATTAGGGAAAGCAAAAATAGATTTAAAAAAAAAAAGGAAAGGAAACACTGATTATATTTAGATTAGATAAAGACTGTCAAAACGGAAACATGTGCAAATGTAGGTCTTTATAAAGGATAAAAACAACTCCGAATAACTTTCTTACAGTTAATAAAATTTTATTATTTCATCTCGCCAAGATTTTTTTTTATATTCTCGATTAAGCTCGGCTGATACAAATATTTATTTTTTTTTTTGGCTTCCACTGGAGGATCAATTTACTATGTGTTTGTATAGCAAACTGAACCCATTCTTAAAATTTAGAAAATTAGAATAATCATTTTCGTGATCTGGTGTGCTTATTCGATAGTAATGTGAAAAAGAAAAAAAAAGACAATTATTTATTTGAGAGGTGCGGTAATATTTACCTGACATCCACACTAAAGCAGTGTATGACACAATGTCTTTTTTAAGGTGAGGAAGCCTATTCACATGAATATACATACGGATCAAGAACAAAAATTACTCAGACCCCGCTATCATTTTAATGTTGGCATCGATATTACACTGACCGAATGTATCTGAAAATGCCGCCGTAGGGTTGGAATCGCCAAGTCCAGACGCCTTCTTCAATCAAAAACAAAATGTTTCTTTCGATCTTTGACTAACCAGGCAGAATGTTTTTCCGCAGTAGATTGCTATTTCTTACTGCCATAGATTGGTTACCAACCAAAGCTATAGAACCCAACCTGTTTTGCTATTCAACCCATAGCTAGAAGGAGAAGAGATGGATATATACCTTTTCCAAGAGTATTTGCGCGAAAGTGAATGCAACGAATTCAACTGGAATTCGGTCTCGGATCTCCGATTTCTCATTCCGAGCACATGTCCATTACACCACAACACCAGCAAAAAAAAAAAAAAAATGTATGATTTTTAAACTTATTTTTATTAAAGAATATTTCTAACCCAAATTGATATATTAAGAGGTTTTTAAAGAAAGGAGAATTGGAATGGCGAAAAACGCGTTCCAGAAGCTGAGTAAAGTATTAAGACACAAGAATCTTTCACTAGAAACAAAGAAGAGAGTACTGGATTGCTATGTGATGTCAGTTCTTCAATATAGCAGCGAATGTTGGACAATATCAACAAAGATGAAGGGAAAACTTGAAGCACCTGAAATGTGGTTCTACAGAAGGATGCTGCGGATATCGTAGACCGAGCACGTGAGCAATGACGAGGTTTTGAAAATGATGGAAATGAAAAGGAAATTAATATTGAGTATCAAGAAGAGACAACTAAAGTTCCTGGGACATGTAATGAGGACGGAGGGCTTGGAGAACCTAATACTAACAGGCCAGATAGAGGGAAAAAGAGACAGAGGAAAGCAGCGGATAACATATTTAAAAGGCCTGAGCAGGTGGATGACAGAACGGGGGCTGAGAGACGTTACAGAAGAAAGCGTGCTAAGAGCCACCAGGGATAGGGAGACGTGGAAGGACATGATCGCCTACGCCCTGAAGGGACAAGGTATATAAAAGAAGAAGTAAGGGACTCTTTAATGTAAGGAAGAAACCTCAAATCATTTCCTGTATCCTTTGAATATTTTCGTTTTGTAAAGTATGAATATGAATAACTTTAGATTATAAGTTCTATAGAGAAAAGCTATCTAAATCTAAACTTATTTATAAATGGAACTTTGTCTGTGTGTGTGTGTGTGTATATATATATATCCGTTACCTATAGACTCCGAAACGGCTGATCCGATTATCTTGAAAATTTACAGTTGTACTATAAGCCTCTGCGAGTGTTCTTAGCTAGATTTTGTGTCAAGGTGCCCCCGATAAATATCGAAAATCGAAAAATCGGGTTATAGAAGGAGTGATCCGATTTTAATCAAATTTGATACACTCATAGACAAAGACATAAGAAACGATATTCAGAAGTTTCAAGGTTGCAATTCTTACAATAGTGCAGAAAATTTATATATATATATATATATATATATATATATATATATATATATGTATAAAGGGCAAGATGTTTGTGTGTGCATCTGTTTATCTGTCTGTATGTCCTTTATGCAAATCCACAATTTTTATCCGATTCTCACCAAACTTCACAGAAATATTCTTTAGGCTGAGTCTGAGCTCCAGGATCATGGATTAGTTTTAAAGCTTTCATTACACCCGAGCAACGCCGAGCTATACTGCTAGTCATTATATAAAAGAAACAACCCATATTAAATATATCTTTCACAGCAGTGGACGTCATTTGAAAATATGCTTATAAAATTTAATATATTCCTATGCAGCGTCAAGCTTTGTGACCCGAACAGACGATTAAAAAAGTCCTACACATGACATTTGAATATGATAACAATATATTAAAATTAGAAATGTAAGGTTGCTAAAATGACAAGATTAATCTAATAAAAATTTTCGGCGGAATCGCATAATATGCACTACGGACATTACTTCAATTCTTTCCACATTTTTCTTTTTCTATATACCGTGTTCCATCAGGATGTGATGATCATAGCTCTTCTCAACCTCCAATTTTTACGGTATTACGATAGCCATGGCCGTATCTGACTACCGGGCACACTGGGCACGGGTCCGGGCCGATCCGTGCAACCATAGTGAAATTCCGGGCAAGGAAAAATATCTTCGTTAGAAATCAAACTAAACAATTCACGAAGAAAGAAAGAAAGAAAAACGAAGAAAACATCCGAATGAACGCAGTAAAAATCTGTTTATTTATTAATTTTGTGAGAAAAGACTGGTTATACTCAGAAAGTACGAACCCGATTTCCTGCTTTCGTTCACGTTCTGTGCCTAATTTCCATTGGAATAGCCGAAAAAATCCGCAAAAATTCATAGTTTCTGGAAACGGATGACACTGATGACGTCATCACATTGTCAACTAATAAAACCGGGCAATTTTCTCAGTGCCCGGTGTCTTTTTAGCATCAGCTACGGCCCTGACGATAGCTGAAGTTAAGCAACGCTGAATTTGATTAATACTTAGATGAGTGATCGCTTGGAAATACCATGTGCTGCACGTTTTAATGTGCAGGTGGTGTAGTGGATAATGGCTCGGAATTGTTAATCGGAAAGCCGCGTTCCAATTCCATTTAGGCTTGTTGTATTCACTTACGCGTAAATACTCTTGAAAAAAGTATGAATTCACCTCTTCTCCTCCCAGCTATGGATTAAATAGTAAAACTTGTACCACCAAGACATTTTCTGAATCTGGAGTGCTTATTACAGAAATTCACACCAGATTACGAATTTCCAAATTAAAAAAAAAATTTAAAGTTAAGAAATCATCATAGTTTATGTATTCTTTTATAAGACATATTTCTCTGTAGTTGGTTAATTGTATCTATCTATATGTCGCATTTCTCAGAAATCAAATTACCTTTACACACTGCGCACTTAAATGTGAGCATTTCATATGAGCTATCAAACACCGTAACCGATACGCCCACATAGAAACAAAACAACTGGGCGGCCCACAGTTTTTATGTATTTCCCCTGGGAAAATTTATTTGGCAATAACCTGCAATTTGTATTGGCGATGATAAAGTCGAAACAGCAGCAAAGTCAAAGAAAGGTACGACTAAGTTTCTCAGCAGTTTACGTGAACCAACAAAAAAGACAACACAAAGGCGAACAATTGAAGTCGTCAAATGCATTAAATCTATTTAATATACGTCATAAAATTAAGGCGAGGTTGTTGCGGTGGCCGAAAATAAGTGCAGAAGACGACGAAAGAAATTATCGTGGGTGGTTGTGCCAGCTCTCTGATTAGCTGAGTCACGTTTCGGGGAACAAAACTATGAGCACTCTCGTTAATTCCTTCGTGGGAACGGATTGCTCTTTGATAGAGAAATCGAAAGCACAGAGAAAAAGAAGAACATAGGAAACAGAGTGGTAAATGGAAAGAGTGAACGGACGAGAGAGAGAGAAAGAAAGAAAGGAAGAAAGAAAGAAAGAAAGGAAGAAAGAAAGAAAGAGTGTGTGTGTGTGTGAGTGAGTGAGAGACTGTTTTTAGTTCAGGATGACTAACAGAAGACAAACAACGAAGAAAGTTTTTAAAAATAAGTGAATAGAAGTGATCTCTCTCTCTCTCTCTCTCTCTCTCATATATATATATATATATATATATATATATATAAGATTTTAAATTCAATTGACAAAATTTGTCTATTTAATTTATTATACCGTTCCAATTTCCGAACAACATGTTGGATTGAAATTATGAATATAATTTCAAAGTTCATGTTCTTGTTTTGATAAGCACTTTCGACTATCTCAGTCATTATTAAAAACTGGGTGTTATCAGTCAGTCTGGTAAACAATATTTTTTGACTAAATCTTGATGTTTTTAAATCGTCGAAATTGGAATCTATTCAAAGTGACATCATATGTCGATTGAATTTAACAAAGTTTGTTTGAATTGATTCTTTTTGCCTATTTTTTTTTATAATCATATCGCCCCAAGCATGGCAGTCTACTGCTACGGGTTCGCAGGGGTTACAAAAGAGGAAAGTTATGAAAATGAGTGACAAGTTACTGGGCGTGTCAGGAAGTGGGTAAGAGAAGAGTTAAGATACTGAAAGTGGGGTGGATGGAGAAAGAAGCATGAGAGAGAGAGAGAGAGAGAGAGGATACAAGTTAGCAAGATAGTTGATGACTATTGACTTTACACTTAAACTCCTGGAGATTGTAGCTATCTAGGAAGGAGGTAAACGGAAGGGAATTCCACCGACGGAAAGTGCGAGAAAAGAAGCTGTTGGAGTAGAATTTGTGTTTACATTTTATTGGTTTTACAGTAAAAGGGTGGGACCTAGTTGCTCATCTTGTGGCTCGAGCAAATTGATGCATAGGGGGAACCAGAGAGCTAAGTTCATCGGAGCAGAAGCCGTTAAAGTACTTGAAGAGACACAGAGAAGCCACATTGCGCCGGTGAGAAAGTGACTGTATCCGGGATGCCGAGTCTGAATCGATCACATTGCAGATTCTCTGTTGAATTTTGTCAAGGAGCCCTAGGTGGATAGCAGTAGCACCTGACCAGATATGGCAGCAGTATTCAATGCATGGGCGGATGGTAGATTTATGTATGTGCAGAAGTGTTTCAGATGGGAAAAACTCGTAGAAGAGACACAGAGAAGCCATATTGCGCAGGTGAGAAAGTGACTGTATCACATGAGATATATAGATGGGATAGAAAATAAAAATAGGACTCTGTGTGTGTGTGTGTGTGTGTGTGTGTGTGTGTGTGTGTGTGAACAGACAGATTATAAACTGACTGATAAAATAGATGGGAAGACATGGAAGTTGAAGGACAAAATGGTTTGCGAGTGACAGTAGGAGATGAGAGTTAAGGAAATGACCACGATGGAGAAAAGTAAGGGAGTGGGAGCGTTTGAGAGATAAGAGGGAGTGAGTGAGTTATAATAAGGGAGTAAAAATAATTTCGAGGGGAGAAAACGAAGAAAGACTTTCCGTGCGAGAAAGGGATGGAAATAATTAGATTGTGAGGTGTTTTTCTTTTAATCATATCACCCCAAGCAAGGCGGTAACGCCACTGATGCGCAGGGGGCTACTTAAGAGTAAAAAGATTGGAAAGGAGAAAGCCGGACACCACATCCTAAATAGGGAACAAGGGATGAGCCTCTTCACCTGTTCAATAGACGTGGGTGGAGTGTGAAACCGGACGATAGTTTAGACTATCCACTCCAAGTGAAAAAAGAAAAAAAGAGTGAAAAGATTGGAAAAGAGAAAGCCGGAAACCACATCCTAAACAGGGAACAAGGGATGAGCCTCTTCACCTGTTCAATAGACGTGGGTGGGGTGTGAACCGGGCGATAGTTTAGTCTATCTACTCCAATTGAAAATTGAGAGAAAAAAAAAAAAAGGAAAGAGTAAAAAGATTGGAAAAAAGAAAGCCGGAAACCACATCCTAAACAGGGAACAAGGGATGAGCCTCTTCACCTGTTAAATCTTTGGAAGTGGCAAAGGTAATTGTAGGGAATAATGAGTTTTGCGTTGTGGTACAGTGGAATATCGACTCGCAACGATAAATCAGGGAGCCGAGTTCGAATTCCAGTTGGATTTCTTGCACTCACTCACGCACAATTACCCTTGAGAAAGGTATTAATGCATCTATTCCCTCCAGTTATCGATTAAATAATAGAACAGATTGGGTTCTATAGCCTTGGCTAGCAACCAGTCTACAGCAGAAAGCAATGGCAACCTACTGTGGGATAATCTCCTACCCAGTCAGTCATGTCTATTTCAAGACATGATCGCTCAAAGCGTGTATCACGCATGGCACTTAGCTGACTGACTGAATGAGAGTTGGGAATTCTACTGCCTAACTGAGTGATGAGTTTTCTACTGTCTATCTACAGTTTTCATGTTATTTAAAGTCAGATAAACATTTTTGAGAGTGTACCATTCCACTATCTATCCTGCGTGTAATCATGGCTATACAACGAAAATATATTAAACCTAACGGCGTGAAGGGAGTTGCTTCCAAAGAGAGCAATTCCTGGCCCGTTAAGGACCGTCATCCGGCGACTGTTAGCAACAACGGTGTAAAGGGGAGTTTTTCCCAAAATCTGTCCTTCGCCCGGGAACGAACGATATGAGCAACAGGTGTCTGGACTTTTACTCTGCGACTGTGCACAACAAAGGAAGGATTACCTTGGGGACATGGAGCGTCAGGACGTTAAACAACTGCGGGCAACTAAGGAATGTCAAGCAGGAAATGAACAGACTAAAAATCAATATTCTGGGAATATGAGAAACCAGATGACCAAATAATGGCGACTTCAACAGCGACAAACATAGGATAATATATGCTGGAGGTAAAAATAATGAAAAAGGAGTCGGCATAATACTGGACAAAAATGAAGAAATGTGTTTTGAGATACTGCCAGTTCTCCGAAAGAGTTCTCCTGGTCAAACTGAAAGGGAGACCGTTCAACATAGCAATTGCAGACATCTATGCACCAGCAACACAAAGCACCAAGGAAAAAATAGAATTTTTTTACTCCACTCTAGATAATGCCAAGGCTCAATGTAAAAGCCAAGAAATCAGATCATCATGGGAGATTTGAATGCCAAAGAAGGCAAGGAGAGGGAAGGTATGACAACTGGCAACTTTGATTTAGGAATCCGCAACGAACGAGTAGAAAAATGGATCCAATGGTGCATAGCAAATGACCAGGTAATAACTAACACCTGGTTTTAAGAACATCCACGATGTCTATGGACATGGAGAAGCCCAGGAGCTGACACACACACAAAACAAAACAAAAAAAAAACCCAGATAAACTACATAACCATAAACAGCAGATTCAGAAATGCAGTGGTTCAAAGCAAAGCCTATCCAGGCGCTGACTGCGGAAGCGACCACGTCCCAGTCATCTGCAAGCTAAAGGTGAAACTCCGGAGATTGAAGAAGCCTAGTGCAGCACCAAAACTGAAATACAACGCACTCCTGAATGACCTCAACCTACAAAAAGAATACACTAACAGCGTGAAAATCAAATACCAAGAACAAATTGGAAAAGAACACTCGAAATGGGACTTGCTAAAGGAAGCAATAGTGACAATATATGGATTAGATGGACAAAATCGCTTTTAATCATTTGAAGCGTGCGTTTTCTCTGGATGCTTAACGGTAAGCGATCGAATCTCAAATACGTACGAAACGACGGTGTGTTTAAAAGTTCCTGGAGTCGACCAAAAAAATAAAAAGTAAAAATAAAAACACCATTACTTAAGTAAATACCATATTTTATATATTATTTAAATTTGGCCTAATTTTCATTGAACTCGTTCCCATGTGAATCTTTTCCTACATTTTCTAGTGATTGAACGTTCACCGTTTTGAATCGACACTAACTCCCCTTGAAACCTGCATTCCGCTAAAAAGTCCCCAAAAATTGTCACTGTTCCGAGGCTCTCGCTAGCAGATTCTCCCTGCTTCAAGCAAAATTCGATGATGGTATTTTAGTAAATTGGCTTAAATGTAAGCTTTAATGAACTAATATTTATTTGTGTAAAAATAAAAAAAAATATCAAAAATGCCAAAAGTGGAGATGACGAAGACTGGTTATCATCTGACTTACCTTAAACTTAGGTACCCACAATCATTGATTCCAAAAAGCTATACAATAATCCTTGCACCAAAATACCACATTCTTACTTACCATTCTTACTAAAACCACCATAATACACCAAAATCTCTATGAAGTCCAAACTAATCCCCACATGTACAATTTTCTCTTGTGTGTATGAGGGGTGTGTAGAATAGAATAACAATATTTAAAAATGAGAACCCCAATAAAAATCTATTATATGCATAATACTATATATATTAGTCATCCATATACAAGCCTGTTTCGCTATATCACAGCTCATCAGTGTGGCTAGATGCATCCACTAGGTCGGAATCGAAACTCGACCGATTTGGTGTCAGTTGGAGTCGCTACCCACTAAGCCATTGACGCATGGTATCGGAGCAGAGAAATTTTAACGTATTGAATATCAGCAGTGTTTACACACGCCAGTTACCGATATATATATGTAACTAAAAAAATTGGGTTAATACTAACCTTCCCGCAATCTTTGTGACGGAAATATTAGTTAATAGGACGAAAGTAATGCTAGACTTAGATTAATTATAAACCAATCATTCGAAACCCCCCCACAACACACAATTACGAAAGATCACACTGGAAAAACGAAAAGCATCCCCTGGCGAACTGATATTTTTGGTCAACTAACGGGAGAGAGGATGTGGAATTAAGCTGAAAAAGTGGATACTAAAATAAAAGGGCCTAATGAGCAAACAACTCAATCTAAGTTAACTTGGTATTAAAAAAAAAAAAAACTAAAAAAAAACTAAAAAAATAAAACAATCCTATTTTCGGTGGGGCAGCCAGTGTTTAACAAAGGGCTTCCAATATCTTGTTGCCTAACCGGCAATGCCACTCAAAATCATTTCCTTTTATTCGACAGTTCCGCGCAAAAACACCCACCTTTTTCCAAATTCTGACAGAAAGAATTGTCGTTTTTCCGTCCTCATCTTGATTTTAAGCTGGTGATTAAAGTACAAGATCAATTGTAAAGAGATAAATTTCTCGTTTCTATAGAATTCCTTCTGTCCCCTGGAAGAAGGCAGGATTTCCGCAAATTTACCACAGCGAACGCAGTTTGAAGATTTTCCTAAGCCCACTGAAGAAAGATTTTTGCCGGCTCAGAAGGCTTTTTACCCGCCAGGTGAGCGAAGCCTCATCGTTAGTGAAGCATCACTCAGATGGCGCCTAACGCCATTTCGAGCGATCCTCCTGCTTAGTTAAACTGAACTCGCCAATCCGACCATTGTAAATAAACTCCACACTAATACCTGATATAATGCCTTACGGGACTACGCCTAGATGACGGAGAAAGAATCCGTCGCCCATAAGAGAAACTTAGGAGCTAACCGGCATTCTCGATAGTAGAAGCACTCACCACGATGTCAACGGCGGGCCTACTTCTCACACGAGTGCACATTTCTCAGGTTCTTATTAGAGCTTTCATTCCAGAATTTACAATTTCCACCTGTTTGCGCCCACATTCAATCAAGGAACGCGATGGAAAGCGTATGTTGACGAAACTCAACTCTAGGCATATCCAGATCGCCTTAAGAATGGTGGAGGTAACAGACTTTCCGACATGACTTGAGTGCTTTTCCTCGTCACAAGAATGAAAACAAGGCCCTAACTAATTGCATTAGTATGGTATACGGAAATAGAATCACGTAGAATCGTTAGATATGCAAAATACATACTTCCGCTTTCCCATTTAAGGAAAGATCCCTCCAAGAGCACACACGAACTGCACCCCCGGCCCTTTTCCTGCACCTCCGACCAATTCATTTCCTGCAAGAGATCGTGACCGAACCAGGAGCCGAGTATTTTGACCGGCCCGTCTTTTCAGAGGAAAGGCCCGGAAATAAAAACTTTTCCACGAGCTCAACTGCGACAGACTTATCGCAGTTGATCTTGGTCCCTTTCACCGTCTTGTACCCTCTGATCTCTTCCTGACAATCTCGGCCTTGCTCGACGCAAGAATCGAAACGTCATCAGCATAGGCGGAGTACCTGGTCAAAGTGGTAGCACTAGGTAAGGATATTCCACCTACAACCGTATTCGTCTGTAACTTGTGAAGGAAAGGTTTCAACAAAAGAACATTAAGAAAAGCCATGTAAACAAAATCAGTGGTGAAAAAGGAAAATTTTTGACGCGAAAACAAAATAAATTTACTGAAACAACGCAGTTAACTGAAAAAGTTTCCCTATTTTTAAAATTTAAACCAAATAAAAAAAAGGAAATAAACACAACAAAAGAAAAATTATAAAAAAAAGAGACATATGTAAAGATTTTTATCACTTAAGCAAAATGGCCGACGTAACACAGGATAAAAACAAACATATTAAACGATGACATAACACACAGAAAGTGAAAAATAAAAGAATTAAGCAAATGGAGAAGATATAGGAAAAAAAAATTTTACGGACGTGGCGCGGAAATAGAAAATAAACTAAAAATGAAAATAAAATATATACAAAAAATAAATAATTAGACTAGTGAAACTAAAAGTTATACTAGCAACAAAATTAAAAATAAGACGGAAAAAGAAAATAAATCTTTCCGAAAAAAAAAAAAACTAGAAAAAAAAGGTTAACTTAACTCAAAATATAACAATTCTTTCAACACAAAAATATGAGTTCCAATTGGTTAACGACGAAGATACGTCAGTTGCGTGACAGGACTATAACCGGTCTGAAAAAAAGTAAGGACAAAAGTGGGAAGGAAGCAAGCTTAGATGAATTGATATTCACTATCTCCTCACTATGGCGAATGTCCGAGGTCGATGCGGCACAAGGCCTATTAAAGTGGAAATCTGAAGCCTTAAGCTTGGCCGAAAATATCCCGTAAAGGCAGGGTCGGGCTGTTCAACCTAGACGAAGCTGTACCCTTCGGCGGAGCCTCGTCTGGGTTCCCCTCTCTCCCTCTCTCGAGATTTTTAATGAATTCTGGGAACAGAGTTCTCCCGAATATATGTATACAGGACAGATTAATTAATGGGGGAAATAGATATCACATTTTCTCCTGCTTTATTTCTACAGAAAAAAAAAGAAGTCCTTGAACCGCGTAGGTCTTCTTTGCTGTTTGCGAGCCCATGGCATATAGCCAGAAACATGAGATTTTTCTTCGTTCTCGCTCGAACTGGATTTAATCCTGCTGCGTTTTTATAGCCTACGAGTGACTTGTTCGTCCACTTTAGTATCGGTAGGCGAATATGCTCTCTTCTGAAAAATCTGATCCTTGCCACTCGAATTATCAGAGCTTAAGGGTTCCTCATAATCTTCAGCAGGAGATCTGTCTCGTCAAAATTCATTAAATGTCCTGATGACAACCTCTGTGGGTTCCGATTCATCTCATATTAGAGCCAGTTTTCTTAGTGAAACTGTGTCTTCTCGTCAACTCGGGTACCAGCGACGGTTGGCACCTAATACATCCACTCGATCTACCATTTTTAATCAGTCGAGTGCGTCTTTGTGTCTTTAGTAATGTCATTTCTGGTTTAGAAAGCCAAGAAGGTACAGATTGCTCAGTCGAAATTCTTGAAAACGGGATGACTCGTTTATGGGGTATTACGTTAGTGGCTATGCATAGCAGCGTTCTAATAGCTTTCAGGGTCTCTGGGAGTAATTGTCCCCAATTCTCTACGGCCACCCCTTTATCAGCAGCTTCTAATTCAACAGTTTTCCAGATTATTCCATGTGGAATGTCAGAACCATGAACAATTGTGGACAGCTGGAAAACGTGAAACAGGAGATGACTAGTTTAAACAAACATTTTAGACATATGTGTAAGGAGATTTCCAAACAATGGAGATTTGGTTAGTGATGGTCACAGAATTATATATGCAGGAGGTGAAAAAAATGAAAACGATATCGGCTTTATACTGGATAAAGACTCAAGAAAATGCATTATAGGATACTGCCAAGTATCTGAAAGAATTCTGGTAGTTAAACTGAAAGGGAGGCCTCTCAATTATTCTTCTTCTACGTGACCTGTCCCTTCAGGACGTAGGCGATCATGGTTATCCACGTCTCCCTATCCCTTGTGGCTCTTAGTATGTTTGCTCCTGTTAGACCTCGCAACCCTCGTTCCGTCATCCACCTGATCAGGCCCTGCAAATATGTTATCCGCTGCATTCCTTTGTCTCTTTTTCCTTCTATCTGGCCAGTCAGTATCAGGTTCTTCAAGCTCTCCTTCCTTATTGCATGTCCCAGGAACTTCAGTAAGACCCAACAAATTATACGGCACTTATTTCGATCAATCGTACTACTTAAAACGATTACTTTGCTACTTATGTAAATGCAAAGAAAAAAAAACTTACTTGGAAATAATATGAATGACAGATGACTAAAACATTTGTGATGATTTACGGCTAATTTGTTTAAATAATGCATTGACTATCAATCGTAACAAATCACAATAATTGGAAGCAAAACAATACACTTAATCAGTCATCAGATGTCCTTCAGATCAATGCTGACGTTCCGCAGGGTTCTCTCCTCGGTTTTACCATCTTTGTACAATATACCAGTGATTTGCTTAAGAGCATACTCCGATCATTAGTGAGTATCTATGCGGATGATGCAGCAGTTTAAAATGTATAATTCCCCAAATCTGAAATACTTAGTTTATCTGACCTCTCACCTAGCCTAGGTGGTTCAATGTGCGAAAGAACTGGCTTGTAAAATTCAATGCGGTCAAAATTAAACCTCATAGCATTCCACCAGCACTAAACGGACCCTGAACTTTCAGCCATCATGATGGGTGGGTGTTCACTCTTGAACGTCTACTGGGACTCAAGCTCTCCCTAAGAACTGGAACTCATATATCTGATCTATTGCTAAAGTTACGGAAAAAGGTTGGTTTATTGTACCCCCAGCATGTATCTCCCTACCCCGCACACACATACCGCCATATGTTATCTTTACAAGATCCAGATCAGATCTTAAATTGAGTATTCCTTCCATATCTTGCTTCAAGCTGCCCAATCGTCACTTGATGGTTTTTAAACGCGTCTAAGTGGCTTAGGGTTAGGGTTTCGTGTGCAATGAAATATTTTCAGCCCTTCTTTCCCATGGATGAAATGTTGTGAACCTGTTATTGTTTTATCGCTACATCCGTGGCATGTGTTCTGCCAAGCTACATTTCTTTGGGTGAATGATCCCCATTTCCCTTCATATTCCATCAGTAAGAAGTAAGTTCCATTCGAACAAGTTCTTCCCAAGTACTATGGCTGGCATGATGTTTTCCCAATCATTACAACCATAACCTCATCAAATCTGGGATATTTTCCTGCATAGCACTATGAACTTCACTTCTTGCCCTATCTTACTTACACTTGTACCGTCATGTACAAGTTCAAAAGTGAAGTTCATCGTACCTTAAATAACTTTCAGGCTTTGTATTGGGTGGAAAGAACTAGAAAAACAAGTAATTGCAAATCATTCATAATCAACCTCTCCCTAAAAAAATGTTTGACTATTGTGTGAGACCATTGTCGTTGCCTGTTAGCTGTGGATTCATTTGTATTTTTCAGTAAAATTACTACACGTCGAGTCCGGTAATTTTTCGATGCTACCTTATAATTCGTCTTTTTCAGCAGAAATATTTCTTCTTTGGAAAATATCTGACTTGTATCATTATTAAGAACTTGATTCATTTGTGCGTTTACTATGTTTAAACTAGCGAAAAGATTTAAGGTAACTGGCACACTACGATCTTCAGAAAATATCGTATGTCAGGATAAAATTAAGTTCGGCTTAGATTTGGTACATGGCCACAAGTATTAAACTCCCAATAAAGATCGCACTCACTGCACAGAAGTAACGGCCAACCAGACTAGCCTCGCTAACCACTACCCTACATCGAGGTGCCTACCTATTTGAACGAGTTTTATTTACTAGGCTTGCCTTACTTTGGAACAAGACCACAAGTATGGTAGTAGTAGTAATAACAACAACAATAATAATGATGATGATGACGACAATTTACCCACAAGGAAACATATGGGATTATTGACTGAGCAGCCACAACTGATTTCGGTTGAAATTTATCACATTTTTCTCTTAAAACTCTTTTTCAGGAAAATAGGTTTCTTAAGTCCAGTAGTTGTTATCACTATTTCCAGTATTGATTAATGCTACCTTCCTAACCTTGACAGAAAAATAGGTGTCTCAAATCCGGTAGTTGTTATCGCTCTTTCCTTTCTAACATTTTATTTGAAGTTGTGTTAAATGTCAACATCTTGATTATGTCATTATTTTCTTTTCGAGTTACACTACCGGCTATAATTATTAGGCCACCCCAGTGTTTTAAAAGAATGATGTATTTCATACTATTTTTTAGTATTTATTGCCAAGTGAATAATTGTAAATGAAAATAGAATGGTTCTCTTTGATAATACTGCACAATAACACGTGCATCAAATTAATTTATAAATATTTTATAATTACCTTCATTGCAGTTTCATCAATGAAAGAATGAAGAAAATTTAGGGTGATTCGGACGAGTTCATCTTTGCTTCTTTGCCTTGTAAAATTTTGCAAAGTAATAATAATAAAAGAACCATTATATTTTTATTTAGAATTATCCACTTAGCAATAAATACTAAAAATAGTATGAAATACATTATTTCTTTAAAAAAAACTAGGATGGCCTAATAATTATGGCCTGTAGTTTATATATGTAATCTATTTTAGTTGTTGCTGCTGTCGGAAGTCCTCAAATGATGCAGTTCTGTTATTTGGTACAGTTCTTCGTTTTTTATTCTTCAATGCCAATTCATAATGTTCAAATAAGAGTGGTCTTTGCCAAGACCTTCAAAATTTGCTAGGTAAAAGCCATTTTTAAGCAGGGTTTTAAAAAAACAGTTGTTTACAGTTTAGAAATTTCTGAACAGATTTTTCACCATGCATGGCATACATACGAAAATGTCGGTCTGATGAGGATACTTACAAACATGACTCGAAATTTCAGGTTGATGTTTTGGTTTTGTAGCAATTGGTGGTCTTTGGAAAAACTATTCCTGTCACATTCAATTCTTTATTCAGTTTCTTTTTCTCCTATACTAAATTTGTTATAACTGATCCATAGTATCGAACTCACTACTCAGTAGTAATATTTAACCAAACTCGTCTCGCTAACCATTAACTCACACAGAGTCTATTTAAAAGGTCTTCCTTAGTTTTAATACAACGACACAATATACGAAACACCCAGTGAGAATCGAAGTCACTATTCTGTAATAATGGTTAACCAGACTAGACTCGTTAAACATTACACTGTGCATTAATTACTGAATTAGGCTGGTTGATCTTACGAGTTCTCTTGAGCTATTTAATGCCGAATTATGCATGGCGAACCCAGTGAGATTCGAAAACACTTCTCAGTAGTAATGTTTAGCCACACTAGCCTCGCTAGCTACATGTCGATTATTGGTTGATTTTATAACTTGTTGGATTAGTTAATATAGGATTTCGTATGGAGCACCAATTAAGAATCAAACTCACTACTAAGTTGTAATGGTCAATCAAACTAGCCTGGTGAAACGTCGATTGAGGTTTGTTGATTTTGCAGGCAAACTCCTGTTTGGTTATTCAATACTGGATTTCGTATGGGGCACCCTGCAAGGATCAAACTCACTACTAAGTTGTAATAATGGTCAATCAAACTAGCCTGGCGAAACGTCGATTGAGGTTTGTTGATTTTGCAGGCAAACTCCTGTTTGGTTATTCAATACTGGATTTCGTATGGGGCACCCTGCAAGGATCAAACTCACTACTAAGTTGTAATAATGGTCAATCAAACTAGCCTGGCGAAACGTCGATTGAGATTTATTGATTTTGCAGGCAAACTCTTGTTGGGTTATTCAATACTGGATTTCGTATGGGGATCCCTGTAAGGATCGAAGAGTAACTCCCAATTTTATGTATAATGGACTCTCCGATCTAACTATAATTTTTACTAGAAGGAAAAGTCCATCATGCATAAAAAAGAGAGTTACTTTTCAATTACTCTGTATATCAACCCATGCTAAAGCAACTCTAAATTTACTAAGCTTGATACAAAGCCGCAAATATGGAGTACTAGAAAGATAGAATTCATTAATCAGTAGTAATGATCAGGCTGGCTAAAATTTGTCACATGCCGAGGCGCTCCTAAAATACTAAATGTAATTGTGTTTTGGTACAAGGCCACGAATATAGGGCACTTCTGAAAACTCATTACTCAATAGTAATTTTAAACCAGACTAGCTTGGTAACAATTTTAAGGCCTCCACAAATTAATAACAAGTTGATTCGGGTTGTTTTAATATTTTATAAGTATTAAAGCAACCTTAAGTATGAATTGAAGTCAAATATTGTTTAAATCTGACAGAATGAAAAAAAGTATTCCTTATTTTATCGACCCTAAGTTTTATTAGTAAATTTTCGTTGTAAGTCCCGACGTTTTTCCCCTTCAAATTTATCCAAATTAGCATTATCTCTGTGCAAATGTATATGCTGAACTCAAATCAACTGTTGGTTATTGAAGAAACTTAACTTTTTTTTTATCTAAATGTCCATAAAAAAAACGAACTAGATCTTGCACTTTTTCTCTCTCGTAACTCTCACGAAGTCATGTAATTAACTGCATAATGACGTACTGCAACGAATTTTGGCAGATTTTTGCTCGATTTTTCTTCATTTACTGATACTTCCGGTAATGTACTTCCGGTAAAAAAGTAATGCGCTATTGTATTTCTACGCTTGTTACTTTCATAACAGGAAGTACATCACTGGAAGTTTCAGTAAAGGAAGAAAAACAACCAAAATTTGACAGAAAATTCTGCCTACGTAGAACGTCATTCTGCAATTAATTACATGACTTCGTGAGAGTTGCGGGAGAGAAAAAGTGCGAGAAATTTAAAAAAAAAAGGTAAGTTTCTTCAATAACTAATTGTTGATTTGAGTTCAGCATATACATTTGCACAGAGATAATGCTATTTTGGATAAATTTGAAGGGGGAAAAGCCTTCGGCACCTAAAACGAACATTTACCGTTTTATTAAACTTTACTCAGCTTGCATGCACTTGAAGTATTTGCCGCGAAAAAAGGCGAGTGTTATTTTCTGTTGGCAAACATCACAGTTGATTATTCCGTGCAGATTGGAAACTTTTCACTTCATATTTAATCGGTGTAAAAAGTGCATTTAAATTTCCTCAAATCGTTTTGAAAATTCTGAAAATTCTTTGAAAAATTCTTTGAAAATTCTGAACTCCAGTGATCAACTGGAATTGCAGTTAACGCTACTCGTGCCGCGAAGAGTCTGTAAATCTAAAATTCGCAAATTTTGAATTCATAATTTTCAAAACGATTTGAGGAAATTTTCGGTAGAAAATGAGGCACAAATCAAACAAACTTGCAAATAAATCAGGGGTGAAAAAGTAAACTTGCTTGTATGATAAATTAGAGCTGAACATTTTTTCAGTCCAGCAATGTCTTTGCAGCATGATAACGTCATTCCTCATGTTACAAAGTCGACGCAGTAAACATTCATAAAAATGGAATGGTAAATTTTTTTTCCATATGCACTATATCTTCAGACTATCTTTTATTTCATTCCACGCCTTTTTCTTTGCCTGGTCAGCTGCTCAGATATTTTCCAGATATCAATAACTTTAAAATTTCTTGAATCAAAACCGGAATCCCACTTTTAAGATGTAACATAAAATTCAACTGAAAGGTGACATGCGATCATAGTAAAAAGAAAAGAATACTGATTTTTAAATGAATAAAAAATTACATATAAAAATCTGGGAACTTTTTTCTTGAATTTTCTACATAAAAATGCTATGCTCTTAGTGTAACGGTTATCAAAGCCGAAATTGGAGTTGGCATGTCAAATTCAAATTCCAATGGAAACATTCCATTTCGAACAAATAGCTGTGAAAAATCATGAATGAATATTATCTCAACGTATTTAAGGATAGACTAGGATCTTTATTTCTGAATGGCAAACAGTCTAGAAGGAAAAAAAAAGACTGAATTCTAAACCGGTTCGGGAAAAGGTTATCCAGCCCACATCATAAAAACACCTATTTACTACAGAAACCGCATCAGCAAGACCGGCTGTGGTGAATCTGTGGCCCTATACTCCAAAGCGGAATCTACAGAGTTAATATACAAAGTATATAATTTCTTTTTCATCTCACGCAAATAGCTAAATCTACTGATAGGAAGGTTGGGTCACTGTGTCGTGCCAGGATGTTTTTTTTTCTGAATCCATCTTGGACATATACAAATCGACCATCCGACCGGGCATGAAATACTGTTGTCATATCTGGTCAGGCGCTCCTGCTGATCGTCTCAGTGTTCTCGACAGGCTCCAAAGGAGAATCTGTAATGCGATTGGCAGCTCGAATGGCAGCTCGACACCAACCACTTTCTCACCGGCGTGATGTGGATTCCCTATGTCTCCTCTACAAATGTTTTCATGGCTTCTGCTTCGACGAACTTAGGTTACTGGTGCTCCCTCCACAAGAATGTACTCGTGCGACCAGAATGGCAACAAAGACCCGCCCATTTACAGATAAATGCAGTTAGATGCAGGCAAGAATTCTACTCCATGAGCTTTTGTTCTAGCATTTCTCCCCTGTGAAACTCCCTTCCACATACTTGCTTTCCTGATTGCTACAGCCTCCAGGAATTTAAATGCAATGACAATTCCTATCTCTTATCCACTTGACTGTAGTCCTTTCTACAAAACTCTGTATATCTTGCTCTTTTTCTTTCTCTCTACCTTTGCAACTGTCCTCATACTTGTGTTCCATCCTTCTCTTGCTTTTTCTCTAAAATTCCCTGTAACTGTTTCGTCTTTCTCTTCACTCTCATCCTGTCTAAACTTATGATATAGCCCCCTGAGCATCAGTGGTTGTACCACCTTGCTTGGCGTGAAACGATTAAAAGAAATTCATCTTCCCACAGGGCCTCAGACTCAATACAGGAGCCTACATCACATGTCTTGAGGAGGTAGTGTTGCCCTGTATCAAGTGGGTTGCTTTCCTAACGGCTACAACCTGCAGGAATTTAAATTCAATGTCAACTCCCATCTCTTAGCCACTTAACCCCAGTTCTTTTTACATCATCCCGTGTATTTTGTTCTTTTTTTTTCTCTACCTTCGTAACTGATTTCACTCCTTCTCTTGCCCTTTCTCTGCCACCCCTTGTAATTGGTTCGTCTTTCTCTTCACTCTCCTCCTACCTAAAACTTCAACTCTCATATGTAGTCCCCTGTGCATCAGTGGCGGTACCGCCGTGCTTGGGGTGAAACGATTAAAATAAATGTTAGTTGTCAGTCTATTATTCTGACAACTGAGCAAATGTCTGGAACACTGACCTTACAAGTTCTGCTTCATGATGTCATCCCTACTGGTGGTACTTATCGGTGAATCATTTTGTTCACGGCTCGCCGAACAAGTGAAGTGGATTGCTCAAGCGCAGCAAACGGACGAAACTGACTTACAAAGATAACGTGGAGGCGGCAAGGATGACTAAATCTAGTCGTCATTCTGAAACAATGTCGCTGCTGGCCGGAGTCAGGCTGCGATTATTTTTATTTTTATTTTTTTGTTATTTTTGGCCTGGCTGCACACCATTAGATCGCATCCTGGAGGAAGGACCAAGCAGATTCCCTCTTTAAATCTTTGATGATTGATTAACGATAAAAATAAATGGCGTTGGTATGAATGTCTGTTGAAAAGACTAAAGCCAAAAACGAGCGAGTAGAAACCTGTTTGTTGTCAGTTGTTTATGAAATGTTGACGGAGGAAAGTCTTTTATCATATCTTTGCTCCTTGTCGTGAATAACGAGGCTCGCCAACCCAGCACTTATTAATTTTAGCTTTACAATTCAATCATTTTTGCTCCCAATGAGATGAGGAAGATTTAATAAAAATTGTTCTGTATTTCTTTTTCAACAGATCAGTCCCACTTTTAAACAATCTATTTGTCGTGGTGAAGTGGATATCGGCTCGGAACAAGAAATCGGGGAGTCGAGTTCGAATTCCTTGCATTCACTTACGCGCAAATACCCTTGGGAAAGAGATTAATCCGTCTCTCCCCTCCAGTTCTATAGACTTGGCGGTAACCAGTCTACCGCAGAAAGTAATGGTAACCTACTACGGGATAATCTTTTGCTCAGTCAGTCATGTCTCTTTTGAGACATGATTGTTCAAGCATGTATCACGTATGTCACTTAACTGACTGACTGATTTATAAATATTTGGGAAATGTTTTAACAGAGGACGGAAAGTGCGACACTGAAATCCGAAGGAACATTCGGATAGCTAAGGATACATCTCAAAAGCTAAGCAAAGTATTAAGAAACTGACAAATTTCGTTAAAAAGAAATAAAGTAATACTGAACTGTTACGTATAATCAATTCTCATGTATGACAGTGAATGCTGGAAAATCTCTTCACAGATGAAAAAGAGACTTGAGACGGCAGAAATATGGTTCTAAAAGAGGCTGATAAGAATACCATGGACCAAAGATGTGACGTTTTAAAGAAAATTGGAAACAAGAAGGAAACGTATACTTAGCATCAGAAAGAGATAGTTGACATTTCTAGGATAGGTAATGAAGAAAAAAGATTTTGAATATATGAGACACGCGGGAGCAAATAAATTACTTAGTGAGACTGAATAACGGAACATGGTTTAGGAGAAATAGCAATAAGACAATTTGTTTAAAGAGCTACAAAGGACGGAAAAGTTTGGAGAGCTATGATCGTCTACGTCCTGAAGGGACACGAAACAGAAAAATAATAATCTATCTATCTATTACTCTTTGTCTTTTTCACCATTGGGCCTATCCATCGCCATTTAATTCAAGGTAAATGTTTATTATTTCTTTATTTGGAAATTTTATTACAACAGAAAAGAATTATGGCTGTTCTAAGTAATAAAGGCGCTAGAAATAAAGGTACTTGCATTTTTATCATTTTAATTAATATTTATATTTTAAAAAAAATTGTACAAACTTGTTTTTTTAATTATCGTCAGAGAGTTATGGGTGTCGTCATCAAAGAACGGTTTCCCATGTAGTCTGGGGGAAGTGACATCGCTATATACTGAAGTGGACTAGGCAACGTGTAACTCCAGCAACTTTCTCAGCAACTTTCTCACTGACGGGATGTGACTCTCTCTGTGACTCACACTCTGTGACTCACTACACTCACTGCACTCACTGTGACTCACTCACACACTCACTGTGACTCACTCACTGTGACTCACTCACACACTCACTGTGACTCACTCACTGTGACTCACTCACACTCACTGTGACTCACTGCTGACTCACACTCACTGTGACTCACTCACTGTGACTCACTCACTGTGACTCACTCACTGTGACTCACTCACTTGACTCACTCACACACTCACTGTGCTCACTCACTCACTGTGACTCACTCACACACTCACTGTGACTCACTCACACACTCACTGTGACTCACTCACACACTCACTGTGACTCACTCACTGTGACTCACTCACTCACTGTGACTGACTGACTGACTCACTCTCTCTCTCTCTGTGACTCACTCACTCACTCTCTCTCCCTCAATAGTTTCATGGCTTCTCCGACGAACTTATGTCACCGGTTCCCCTGCCACATGAGTTTACTCGTGCAAACAGACTGGCAACTGGGTCACACCCATTCACAGATCAACTAAATGCTGCCGACATTTCTACTCCGACAGCTTCTTTTCTCGCACTTCCCGCCTATGAAACTCTCTTCCATATTCTTGCTTTCCTGACGGCTACAACCTCCAGGAATTTAAATGCAATGTCAATAGCCATCTCTCAACCACTTGACCCCAGTTCTTTCTACACCACCTTCTAGAGGTAATGTGACTCGAGGTCATTTTGGAGTTGTGGAAATCAGGGGGTCCTATCCATTGTCGCTCTTTACACTTTTGCTATATCTCCCAAATCTCGATCCGTCATCCACGAAGTATGTCTCGCGTTGCTTTCTTCTGTCTCTTTTTCCCTCTATCTGTCCCGTGAGTATTATATTCTCCAAGCCCCCCTTCCTCATTACGTGTTCCAGAAACTTCGGTCTTTTCCTAGTGATAAGTAGAAATTTTCTTTTCGTTTACACCCTCTCAGAAAACCTTATCGTTGCTCACATGTTTGATCCATGGTATCTCCAGCAGGACCCCGTTTCTTTTGTCTTGAGTCTTTCCTACATTTTTTGTTAGACCCACACTATTTGGGATGCTAACGATACAGCGACATTAACCATTTCCACACAGGTAGCATTTTGACAGTTATTGAATTGGAGTAGTTGTCGCTTGAAATTTATATAATCTTTTTTTCTTTAGGAAATAATATTTCTCAAGGGAACTGTCGTTGCTCTTTCTAATACTGACAATCAAGATTTTTGTTTAAGATAGAGTGGAATATAATTATTATTTTTCCATCTACTTAGATGAACTGGTAATTATTTTGTTGTTTCTTCAAGAAGTCTTCAAGAGATGCGATTTTGCAGCGTCGGCCTGATGAGGGTCTATTGAGGGAATGTCCTTTTTTTTTACCGCCTAAAGGATTCATTAGATTGAATCCTTCTTAAATCATTGATTTGAGAATAGATGATAGGTTTTACATTTCTGAGCGGATTAGACGCCATATAAGGTAACCCAAGGATGAGGCTACTTAAGAGTATTTTCAGGTTAACATTTTGGTTCTGTAGTATTTTGCAATGTTGAACAAAACTAGCACAAGCTCAACCTATTCTTTGTTCAATTTCCATTTTTTTTTTAAAATCATTTTACAAAAGTAAGACAAAGACGCTAAAACGCAATATTTTACTGAGTGTTAGAGAACATGAGAAAAATACTATTAAGGACCGAGAACAATAAAATAACTAGAATTAAGAAGGCATAAAATAACGATAGACCATTTTTGAAGATAAAATTTGATATGGAAGCAAAAAGAGAATTCCACATGCAAGAAGTGCAATAGAGAACAACTTAGCATAGAACTTACGGTCGGGTGCCCCTGCTGTTCTCCTCGGGCTTCTCGATAAGGTTCAGAGGAGGGTCTGTAATGTGATAGATACCGACTTGGCAGACCGCCTGCAGTCTCTCTCCCACCGGCGAGACGTGGCTTCGCTGTGTCTCTTCTATAAATACTTTCACGGCTTCTGCTCCGATGAACTTAGATCACTGGTGCCCCCTAAATACGAATTTGCACGAGATACTAGATTAGCAACTAGATCCCACCCTTTTACAGTGAAATCGATAAAATGCAGCCGTAACTTCTACTCCAACAGTTTCTTTCCTCGCACTTCCCGACTGTGGAATTCTCTTTCACATGATTGCTTCCCTGACGGCTACAATCTACAGGAGTTTAAATGTAAGGTCAATAGACACCTCCTAACACACTAACCTGCTCCCATTCTATCAAACACTCTTCCCATCTGCCCAACCCTCATCCTCGGTATCCTTACTCATCTGTCACCTTCCTCCTGACATTCCCTATGTCTAACCACTCCTTCTCTTTACCTTTCCCTATGTAGCCCCATGCGCAATAGTGGCAGTGGAATGCCTTGCTTGGGGTGAGATGATTAAAAAAAAACAACAAAAAAACATCTCGATAATTCAACTGTAAAAGGATGAAACCCTAACCCCAGATCCAGCACTGCGCTTACATTCATAGTCTAGGTACCATAGTGGAAAGCTCATCAAAACAATTACCATAAAAGTATTTATAGAAAAGGCACAAAGACGCTATATTACGGAGAGTCACTAAAGCCGAAATGCCAGGTTAGCACTAATAACATTACAGATTCTTTGAATTTGAGCAAGAATCTCTAAATATATAACAGTAGAACCAGACCAGATATGACAATAAAATACTAAAAGATTGATCTTCATTCGACTCCACTTTATCACTTCATTATCCGCTTCAATAAAGTGAGAATTGCTACTGAGCATAGAACAGTTTACTGTATTCGGTTTAGGTGTGTGTGCATCTAACTGCAGATACGCCAACAAAAAAAAAAAGTCACCGACTGACGTGCCCTGCATTTGACAGTGTTGTCAGCTTTGTTAGAGTGAAATAAACCTCAATAGAATCATTCATTGCTGATTGGCGTAGAAGATTCACCGATTGAATTTCGGGAAGTAACTAGCAGAAGTTATTATAATATCCGTGTTTCTTTTCATAAAGCTGGACAATTTGTTGGTCCCATTTATAGTTTTGTAGCTTGTAAAACTTGTGTGCTTTTCTTTGCTATGATCATGTTCTTTCGAATGTTGAACGCGTAACCTGTTATCACCGCACTGTCAAGTCATGATTGATATTAAGTCTATTAAAACACCCAATAAAAACTTTCATAGAAAAGATTTCTTTTAAGATCACACGAAAAAGTATATAAAAAAAACTTAACCACAGCACCTTGTCTTTTCTTTATTTGAAAAGTTATATGTTTAACTGCGATAATGTTTAGCGCCAAGGTTTTTCTTTTTTCAGTTGTTTTACTATTAAAATGTATTTTGCCAAACAGGTTCATTATCGTAAAGTGCTCGATATTGGGAGTGTAGACAGAACGTTGATAAGTACAAAGAGTGTCTTTCTAACTGAGCAGATTCATGCTGACTTCGAAATTTCGTGAGGACGCCGTTATGATGTTCTTACTCGTAAAATCACATGGAAAAGTATATAAAAACTTTAACCACAGTACCTTGCCTGTCACGTTTAATGAAACACACACACACACACACATATATATATATATATATATATATATATATATACCTGAGGAGTGAGAACATCATAACAGTGTCCTCACAAACCTTCGAAGTCGGCATGAATCTGCTCAGTTAAAGAGACAAACTCTTTACACTTATATATATATATATATATATATATATATATATCCGAGTGAGAAAAGAAAAAATTTTTCCCGTCCAAAACATTGATTTAAAACAGTGCTCGATATATGATGTATAGAGCTGTGAATATTTATAATAAATTATGTTTTAGAAGGAAAGCTTTCCCTCTCCTGATGATACGTTGGAGTCCCAACATTGAAACAAACATGATTGTAAAGAGGACATACACAGAAAAACTTATGTACATGTTCTAAAACATAATTTACAATAAATATTATATATATACATATACATATATATATATATATAAGCTTTTAACGCTTGGTAAGTGTTAACCAGTTTATTAAATTGAAGGCACGGCGCCCATTAGTAACAGGACACCAGCATTCAAAATGTGAACGATAAATATAACTGAATATTACGTAGGAGATCTGGAGTGAAATCAGTGATGTAACATCGATGAGAATTTTAATCTCATTTTAAAGTATTATAAAAATGAAACCGTTTTTTTTTTTCAAGAGAAATATTCACTTGTATTAGAATCTACAAAGAAGATGTTTTTTCAGAATAACTCACAGTTGATGGGATGTTAGTAGCAAATGCGTGCAGAGCCACAGCTACTATTTGGCATGTGTTTCGATATAGGTTCACGCACCTGCATTCACATATATAAAGCCGCTTCGGCGTAGGATTATTATTAAGAATACCGTTCTTATTGAATAATTATTACCCAGTCCGATTCTCACCGTGTGCCCCATACGAAATCCATCATTAAATAAACCAACAAGGATTGACATTCAATCAACCAGCCTAACACAACTGTTTTCTCTCTCTCTCTCACACACACACAAGTAGAATTAAATTAAATTGATCTTGTCCTTATTCAGACAGTACATCCATTTGTCAGTTAATTTTGACGAAGAACAATATTTATTGTATATATATTAAACGATTTCTCACCAAGTAAGGTAGTAAAGCCACTAAGACACAAAGGGTTACTGGGTGTTGAATTCAAAAAACGTAAATACTAAGGAGCAATAAAAATAAACGAAAAATCAAGGGGACAGTAGATATCGACTGACATTGTATTTAAATTTTTGCAGATTAAATTTCGCTGTCAAGCATAGAACCTGAAAGGAGTTTCGCAAGCAAAAAGTGTGAGCAAAGAAATTGTTAGGATAGAACTTACCGTTACATGTACCTACCTGTAAATTGATGAGACCTCATCGCCAGTGTAGTACTGTGCTTAAATTCATATAGTCTAGGTATGACAGCGAAGAGCTCAACTGAGCAGTTACCATGACAGTATTTATAGAAAAGGAATGGAGAGACAACTCTACGGGGGTAAAGAAGTGACTGAAACCATAACGCCAGATCAGGGCCAATAATATTTCTGATTTTATCGAGGATCTCTCTCTCTCTCCATATATATATATATATATATATATATATATATATAGAGAGAGAGAGAGAGAGATAGATAGATAGATAGATAGATAGATATTCTACAATTTCATGGGTAATACGTATCTCGCTGCTGACCTTGCAGCTCGTCAGACCAAAATAATACAACAGTTAATCTTCGAAATTTGCAAGGTCAGCGGCGAAATATGTATTACCCATGGAATTGTAGAATATCTAAATTGTTTTTCTAAATTATATTACTCTGTTAAATTAAATAAATAACTTTAACATTGAGTTCTTTTGAGTTTGTGTCTATCGGAATTTACCTGACTAATATACCAAGTATTCTACATTTCATATATATATATATATATATATATATATATATATATGATGTATGGGCAGTTTTGAAGGCTATCACAATGCGTTTAGTAAAATAAAGAAAGGCAATGAATGTGTTGAGTATTACATAATTATTAATCAATAATATTTCGAGATCATAGTCTCATCTTCATAATGTTAGGAGGGCTTAATTTCACGTCCGCTCTAGGTCCGTGCCTTTTATCGTTGACATGGTTAATAAATAGGTAATACCCAACACCTTCATTGCCTTCCTTTATTTTACTAAACGCGTTGTGATAGCCTTCAAAATCTTCCCATCTACCTAATATACACAATACTTCAAGCAAATTACAAAAACTCTCCTATATATATTTCGATCCCGGCCAGAAGAAGCAAGTAGATGTGTCTAGCCTCACTGATGAGCTGTGATACAACGAAACAGGATTGTATGTGGATGACTAATAAAAAAATTAATATATTTCTCCACAAGCAAAGCGATAACCTCAGTAACCTCTTACAGTAACATCTATTTCAACAGTAAAACGATGAGACCTAGTAGCCAATCTAGTAGTACATTTAAATTCACGCAGTCAAACTACCAAGGATGTGAGATCATTAAACTAATTGTCATGAAAGTCTTTATAGAAGAGAGAAGGAATTCACGTCACGACAGTGAGAAAGTAACTGAAGTAGCGATGCCAGGTCAGAACCGATTATATCAAAGACCCTTCTTTGGATTTTATTGGGAACCTTGAGGTACATAGCAGGGGTGCTGGATCAGATAAGGCAGCAATATTCAATGTACGGACGAATGATATATGAATAAATGTGCAAGATGGATTATGGCAAAAAAAGAAAAAATTCTGGTACAGTGAACGAACGTTCTTAGCAGCAAACCTAGTATTTAATCTATTATAACTTCATTTTGGTAGAAAACGTGAAACCAAGAACTCGCAATGATTTGTTCTCCTGGGGGTCAGCGTTATTCATGCTGATGGAGGGAAAAATGGTTCTCTTTGATTAAAAGATAATTTTAGAGGTGATAAAATTTACAAAACATTTCTTGCTCTAGTTATTAAAGCTTTCATTACACCCGAGCAACGCCAGGCTATACTGCTAGTAACATTAATAATAGAAAGATTACATCTTCATAATCCGAATAAAAGAAATTTTATTTTAATGCGAGTTAAGGTAGATTCCTCTCTGAAGTCAATAAGAAGAGCTGGTTTATTTAAAAAAAATTAATATGAAAAAGTTATTTATAAAATTAATAAGAAACAGGTTACTATTTTGGTTCATTCTTTTATACAGTAAGGTTAATCCTGTACAAGGCCCGGGGACTATTCGAGGTAGAAAGTTACGTTAACGGGTAGATATATGAATAGAAGAGTAAAACTCAACAACGCCATTGACATTCGCTCTCGCTTCGACATTCGGTCAAGAATTCACCAAAACTTCGATCGTTTTAATGTATGTCTTCGATAATTTGTTTAAAATTTTCAAAACTGTTTATTCCTTTCTCTTACATCTTATATTGTAAAGTATGTGCGTGCACCCGCACATACACGCGTCTGCACTATTTTCCTGCGCATTAATTTAATGTTAATTCTCGACCACATTACATATAATGGAAGTTTTTTCTTGCGTGTTAAACTGATCTTGAGCGTATTTTGATGCTTTCCAAAGAGGGGATCTTGAGATATTCAATAAATGAAAAGATTGAAAATGATTGTTCTCTGAAGTTACTTAAAAAAAAAAAAAAAAAAAAAAAAGGCTTTTTTCATTATTAATCTATTAAAGAAGAATGTAAAATTACAAAGGTTATTTCGTTTAACTTTCATGAGGAAAAATAATCAGTTTAATAAAATTACCTGAACCGAATGGATCTTGAGTTTATCGAGAGATGAAATTCAGTTTTTTTTTTACTCTAACTCAAAAACAACATTCTAATAATACTAATCTGATTCTTCTTTCTCTTTTTCAGGTGAGTACCAGTCTTTCTCTTTTTTTATTTAAAGAACAAAGAAATTCCTACATGGTTTCCAAGAAAGAAGAGATACAATGTTTTTTTTTATTTTACCCTCAAGTAAGTTTAACATTTTTTAAAATCTGATTTTCAGTGCACGCAATCCCTGTGTTCATAGGTTTGTTTTGCCGGAGTTATTACTGATTTACTCTTCATAAAATAACGGTCGATTAAATTCAAGATACAATTTAATATTTCTCTTAAATCACCCGTTACACTGAATTTAAAAACTAAATTCTTTGTGGCCCTTCGTCCTTTAAGGATCCTGATGATGCTTTAAGAATATTGCTAGTATGAGTCTTTAACTAAAAGATGTTTTTGAGGAATGCAAATTCGTGTTTATGTCTATGAACGATTTGCATTAAACTTAAATTTTCGATTAGTAATGCAATCTGCACTTAATAATTTTATAAACTAAACTCAAAAAATCTTTGAATTATTTTAAAAAAATTTTAAACTTTATAAATTATGATAATTCAAAAAATAAAGGAAAATAATTCTTTTAAAGTTTATTTATTTATAAAACCATGTTTTTTTAGACTATAATGTTCTTAATTCATATTATTTATTAAAGGAATTAAATGCTTATCAAATTACATAATGTCATAGTTATATCGCGTTTTTATTGTACTATTCGCGGCAAATTTTCGGAAATAAAGATAAAATGTTTAAAAAAAAATAATAAATGACTTACATTCGCCAATGAGTTCTGCGTTTAACTAATAAAACCAATTTTCGCAACAAAATTTCTTAAAATTTCATGAATTTACGTGGAATTTAGGGGTCACAGATGTAAAAATATATTTTTACCAATATTTTTAAAAATAATTATTTAAAAAATAATTTCAATCATATTTGAATAAATCCTGAAATTTCATTAGAATCTGACTATAATTTAATTTTTGCAAGAATTTCCAAATTAATGTGTTTATCACCAGAAGAAAACTGAGTTATGTAGTAAGTTTTCGATTGTAAATTCTCGTGACGATTGGGTTAATCGCTAACTAAAATGAAACACAATTTATTACCAAAATTTCGAACGTGTTAGAAGGGATTAAAATAAAAAAAAACAATTAAACTACTTTGATCTTTCCTATTAACAACAAACATTTTGATTAAAAAAAGTTCGTTTTTATTAAGTTTGGGGCCTTTTTTCTTCATACTATGCTGTTTTTTCAGCGATTTGGTGGAGGTTCCTACATTAGGCCCATGCATAAATAAAGATTCATTTGTCGTCTGCTCAATTAGATCTTTATGAACGGGAGAGAGCTTGTTAGGGTTTTCAGTTTTCAAAACCCTTGCTATGTATCGAACCCTAATTGCTAGCACTAGTTGAAAGACAAGTCTATTTCATTCACGATGTAGGATTCATAACCTTAGCTTAGTTTGACATAAAAGAAACAATAGGAAGAGTTTAATTTTAAAAAAAGTCTTCGAAGTCCTACATTTTATATTTGGAAAACATTAGCAGTTCATAACAACCGAGCTATCTCTAGAGCGAAAGCCACCTTCTACACTGTATTTAACTCCTGTAAATCCGAATACTGCAAGAAGCTCTTTTTCTTAATGATAATCTAAGCTTATTTATAAATGTAACTGTGTGTGTGTGTGTCCGTTACCTATAGACTCCGAAACGGCTGAACCGATTTTCTCGAAAATTTGCAGTTGTACTATAAGCGTATGCGAGTGTTCTTAGCTAGGTTTTGTGGCGAGGTACCCCTGATAAATATCAATAATCGAAAAAAATCGGGTTATCGAAGGAGTGGTCCAATTTTAATCAAATTTGATACGATCATAGACAAAGACATAAGAAACGATACTCAGAAGTTTCAAGGTTGCAGTTTTTACAATAGTGTAGAAAATCGATAATATATATATATAAAAGGCAAGATGTTTGTGTGTGCATCTGTTTATCTGTCTGTATGTCCTTTATGCAAATCCACAATTTTTATCCAATTCTCACCAAACTTCACACAAATATTCTTTAGGCTGAGACTGAGCTCCAGGACCATGGATTAGTTTTAAAGTTTCCATTACATCCGAGCAACGCCGGGCTATACTGCTAGTTTTTAATAAGAAAAAGAAATAGACTAAATATCAAAAGAGGTACGGTAGCAACAATGGCTAGCTGTTTATGAAATTTTGTGATATTAAAAAGATATATGAAGTAGTTTCATACAGCTAAATATTGGCTTGCGTCGAAAGTCGTTTTTTTTTTTTGCTTAAACTATCAACTACAGCATAAATTCAGTTGATTTAAACATCAAGTTCTACAAGATGCTGAAACGTTCTTAGGCCAAACAAGGTCCCTCACACCATAAAAATTAGTTACTGTGGCACAATCGGTCCATATTCGATTTACTTAAGACACGCAGAGTCAAGCAAGCTGTAAAAGATTTTATCCAAAAATGGTTTTGTACCATATCAGTTTGATATATATTCTATATCGATTAAATATGTATGGGATACCAGAGACCGTATGTTACAGCGATGTAACGAACGATTATTAATTCGACGATGGCATCCCAAAACTTCTTATCTTCTCTCTTATAAAATCATTTGCCTGATAAAATGACGATGTACTCACTTAATAAAATGACGACTGGAACATGTATATATAAAAAATGTAGACAGCACATCATTTATTCGCTCATAAGGTGACGTTTCGTAGCGTGAAGGTATGTTCGAAGGTGACAGGACACACTCATCGAGGGGCCAGAGGCCGCCCTTATCCGTGGTTTTCCCGGTGTCTTTCTTGGTCTGAGTTCTGATCTTAACTCTCGATTAATTGCGTATTACTACTAATTCCTGTCTCTTATATAATTGATTAGGGCATATTTTGACACATTGCTTTTATAATTTCAAAGCCCACATTATCTGGCCTTGGCTACACTAGTTTTAAAACAATCAAATAGTTTCCTGACATGGAAAATTTTACACGCATTCTTAATTTTGATAACAATCGAATATTTATCAAAACAATGTTTATTTTTCTTTGCTAGCAGTTTGCATATTTTTTGCTGTTCCATAAAAATACACTTCTTCAGGAAATTATTCAGCAGCTCAGACGATCTACAACAGTTTTATGTCATCATTAAAATCTAGATATGGCAGCCACCCGCTGTCTACAAGTAAAGATAAAGTAAATGAAGTAATAAAGTAAATCAATTTGGGATTAAGTGCAATTCGGTCGGAAGATAGGTATTCCGATTGTCATTTAATTCTAGAATGATTAGCGAGAAGGTGAGTAACAGGTCATCCGTCATGGTATAGAGATAGGCAGAGGGGTGTTAGAGAGTCAGAAACCAGAGTTATCCGACAAGGTGTACAGAGAGTCGCTGTCAGAGTGCCGGCGGCTCAACTTTGTTGGACTCTCTGCCTCCGGGCGGAGAGGAATCCAGACGAGGACAGAGTTTCATCTGAGAAAAACAGACAATAGCCCGACCTTGCCTTATGCAGGGTCTACGGGAAATTTTTACCCGAGCTTAAGGCCTCGGAATTACCACGTTAAAAACTGACAATGTGTCACATCCTCTCTTAGCAGTGAGGTTTCTGGTAAATACCCAGAGTCGGACATGGCAGGGAAAATCTGAGTACTCACTAGTCAAAGAAAAAAATCTGGTCTGTTAGTCTGTGGCAAGAGCAGACAGAAATCTCAGCGAAGTTGTCACAAGCGTCACTTATCTATCCCTCAGACGGTGCCAGGTGAGTCCATGAACAAAGTATATTGAAAAGGAAATTTGTTTTGTGTTTTCTTTTCTGACCAAGACGAATTCTCGGGATGGCTGCACTGAAATTTTTCTCTTCGTACGGTATCTTCTCGCTTCAGTTTCTTTGTTGAACGTATGCAGTGTTTTCATTCACACCGACACAAACGGGGACCGACACTCAGCTTAGTGTGAAGCTGTCTTGTCGATAAAAAAAAACTGGCGTAGGTTGAATAGATTTTGTAAAGTTGACTGGGAACTTTTTAACATGCGGCACTGCAACGGATATGCTCGACCAACAGCATTTAAAAAGGAAAATGAATATTTTTTTTAAATAATAACCGATAAAATGAACTGAAGCGTAAATCTGTATTGGTCAACTGCAAAGAGATCCATTATACGCTTGTGTGGACAGATAACCCGCATTGACTAAAGATTTTAATAAAGTCATTTGCCAGAACCTTGACCGCCAATCAGCCTTTTCTCCTTCATTATCCCTCTTCTGTTGCTGATCATAAAAAATATCCTGATAGATTTGTTTAGTAAAGCACAAGATCAATTAGTCGAAATATAAATTAATGCAAATGACCTGCAAATCAGTCAAGTTCCATATGTGGTACACGCTTGGGCGATCATGTCTCAAAAGAGACATGACTGACTGGACAAAATATTTTTCGACAGTAGGTTACCATTTCTTTCTGAAGTAGATTGGTTGCCAATCTGTCCTGTTATTTGACCCATAGCTGGAGGGAAGAGACGGATACTGATATTGCTAGAGAGAAGAAACGGATATTGTCTGTTTGTGTCTGCCCTAAATCTCCGCCCGGAGGCAGAGAGTCCAACAAGGTTGAGCTGTCGCAATGCTAACTGCTGTACACCTATACTCTGTACACCTGGTCGGATAACCCATGGCTGGAGGGAAGAGATGGTAATTTTCAAAGAATTTTCAACGAATTTAACTAGAATTCGAACTCTGCTCTACGATTTCTCGTTCTGGATCGATATCTACTGCACCACAACGCACATCCGTCTACATTTCAGTGGACCAAATGCAAAATGTATGTAAATTAAGATAGGAAGTTTTTTTTTTCTACAACCGTTTAAGTGAGAAGGACTGCCTGCTTTGAAAATAAGCATTCGAAATATTCTTTTTGTTTTTATGAAAGTTTAACAGAGGCTTCAGTGAGAAATGCCCAATTCTCTTAAACGAAGGAGTCTGGGCAAAATGACTATGGATAATAGATTCCCTACGCAGAAAATGACTATGGATAACAGATTCCCTACGCAGAAAATGACTATGGATAACAGATTCCCTACGCAGAAAATGACTATGGATAACAGATTCCCTACGCAGAAAATGACTATGGATAACAGATTCCCTACGCAGAAAATGACTATGGATAACAGATTCCCTACGCAGAAAATGACTATGGATAACAGATTCCCTACGCAGAAAATGACTATGGATAACAGATTCCCTACGCAGAAAATGACTATGGATAACAGATTCCCTACGCAGAAAATGACTATGGATAACAGATTCCCTACGCAGAAAATGACTATGGATAACAGATTCCCTACGCAGAAAATGACTATGGATAACAGATTCCCTACGCAGAAAATGACTATGGATAACAGATTCCCTACGCAGAAAATGACTATGGATAACAGATTCCCTACGCAGAAAATGACTATGGATAACAGATTCCCTACGCAGAAAATGACTATGGATAACAGATTCCCTACGCAGAAAATGACTATGGATAACAGATTCCCTACGCAGAAAATGACTATGGATAACAGATTCCCTACGCAGAAAATGACTATGGATAACAGATTCCCTACGCAGAAAATGACTATGGATTACACATTCCCTACGCAGAAAATGACTATGGATTACACATTCCCTACGCAGAAAATGACTATGGATTACACATTCCCTACGCAGAAAATGACTATGGATTACACATTCCCTACGCAGAAAATGACTATAGATTACACATTCCCTACGCAGAAAATGACTATAGATTACACATTCTCTACGCAGAAAATGACTATAGATTACACATTCTCTACGCAGAAAATGACTATAGATTACACATTCCCTACGCAGAAAATGATTATAGATTGTAGAATAAGGAGATGGTTAATACTTATTGAATTGGCCTTTTGTAAAAAATAATCAAACTTCCTACAATTTCCAGGTTTTATCCAGAATTATCAGAAGGTTATCAGCAGGTGACTTTGTGGAAGAATAAAAGTATACCTTGTGTATGTTTAAATAGAAATTTATTAATAGGAAAGAATAACACGAATTGGTAAAAGTTAATGTTCAATGAGAAACAATATTAAGAAGTTAAAGGTATCAAGTGTTTGTGGGAGTCCTTGCAAGGATGAGTTTATCTGTACGTAGACAAGAACGTATGTATATATGTTTGTATGAGCATTTGGTTTTGGGTAGAATTGTCTTTGAAGTTATCGCTCAGGGTGAATGGTGAAAAGGAAGGAGGTGAGAGATTAGAGAGAATTGTTTTTAGTATCTATCTATTCGTAGAGGTCTGTTATCGATAGTCAGGCATCTTTATCTGGAGGTCTGTTATCGATAGTCAGCATCTTTGTGGAGGTCTGTTATCGATAGTCAGCTTCTTTGTGGAGGTCTGTTATCGATAGTCAGCTTCTTTGTGGAGGTCTGTTATCGATAGTCAGCTTCTTTGTGGAGGTCTGTTACCGATAGTCAGCTTCTTTGTATCTAATCTATTATATATATTCCTCGAAGAATATATACAATAGATTAGATACTCCCTGTAAATCGCGAAAAAAACTTATTTTGCTTTTATTTTAATTTTAAGTGAAAGCTAAATGATTAAATTCACTATTTCCAGTAAGCAAAATACTCTGGTTTATTTCAAGCAGAAATTAAAACGATTGGAATATAAAAGTTTGAAATTTTCTAGTCAATTTTAACAAAAGTTAGTTCTCGTTTTTAAAAATCTTGCAAACATAAAATATACATCTGTGACATTATCTTCGAAAATTAGAAAATTTTATGCTAAATTAATTTGATTTACACAAGTATTACTTATTTATAGTGTGAAATTATAATAAAACTATTTCTTAATCACTAATTTGAACTTTTTTGTACGCGTCATAAATCAATTTTCTTGACAGGCTCTTGATTAGTGATAAAGTCTATGGCATTTATAAGGGACAAAATTGTACTAATGTTTTCGGATAAATGAGGAATCTCTGACCTTTTAATTTGCACATAGAAATTACTATACAATAAAAAAACAACATCAAATGCACAAAACTGTTTAAATTATTTAAAAAATATGGGTGCAGAGCGATTTTTATTAAACTTTTCAATTTTCGATAGTCAATTCTTAACTAAAAATCTAACTGCAACAGTTCTTTAAAGATTTAAAAATATTTTTAAAACTTTATAAATTTTTATAATAAAAGAAAATGAAAACAAATCTTTTAAAATTTCATTAGTTATCGAAAAGAAAATTTTCTTCAGACTATAATGTCCTTAATGTTTATTATTTATTCAAGCAATTAAAAGCTTATCAAATTAAATAATATCAGAGTTTTATTGCATTTTTTATTTTACTCTTCGGAGCAGATTTTCGGATACTGTTCGAAAATTTAAAAAAAAAAAAAAAGATGATTTATATTCCTTAATAAGTCCTGCGTTAACTAACAAAATGGACCGCAACACAGATTTATTAAAATTTCATAGATTTACGTGGAGTGGAGTAAAAGAGGTGAAAAATATTTTTACCAAGATTTAAAAAAAAAATAATAGTATTTTATTTGATTATTTGATTTTTGCAAGAATGCGTCTATTTGCCTGTTTAGATAGTTACTGATTTCAGGTCTGCGCTAGGTGTTCGAGCCCATGTAAAAGCTAAAATTTCGAATGCAGATTTTCCAGTAACCGCGACTAACTCTCCCTCATTTGATATATTGGCGCTACAGAATCTTTCAACTTGTCTCCATTCGCTTCACTAACCAAATTTTGGCGCAAGAATCAAACATGATTCTTACGCCAAAAACATGACCTTTGTGCTATGTCTCTTGAGAACGTGGGCGATTATTGTTTTTCACAGCTTCCTTTATTTGTCATTGCAGTACATGTTTGTAAACTCATTTGCTCAGCCTTGGAGAGTCGGTCACCTGCTGCTTTCCGATGTTTTCATGTCTCTTGTAATTTTAGAGTGCTATTTCTTCTTAAAACGCATGTATCACATACACAGTCTATGGTATTCTCAATATTAATCGTTAGAACCACATTTCATTGGCTTTAAGTCTTTTCTTTATTTGAAAAAAGCTTGTTCAGCTTACATTGCCATATAAGCGATTAATTATGATACAGCAGTCCAACATTAATATTCGTCCAGAGAAATCGTAGCCCTTGAGCTCGTGGAGAAAGTTAGCATGCTGAACGTTGCGATATCTAGGGCCACAACTTCAGATTCACGGTTCTCATTTAAAGTTTGATTGACAAAATTCCGGGATAGTCGTATCCACATCGGTGTTAGATCCGGAGAAACTGAAGTCATAACCTTAATAAACCAATTAAAAATATATATAAAAGTAGGAAGAATAGAATTGTGTATCGGTTATATTATTACAGTATTGTTCAATGTTTCCAACAAGATGGGGTCCCTCCACATTACTCAAGAGCAGTCTGAGTATCTTGATGAAACATTTACTGAGAAATGGATTGGCCAAAGAGTTTCAATTGGTTGGCCAACACGTTCACCTGACTTGACCATAATGGGTTTCTTCTTTTGCGAAATAGTCAGGGACAAAGTTTTGTATTCGAAAACCAAGAAGTGTTGAGAATTTTAAAAATGTCATAAGAGATGCATTTTAAGAAATTAATATACAAAGTGATATGTACAAAAATGTTTGTCGAATCATGAGGGGTAGACTAAAGCTGTGTATATTGATGGACAACAGTTCAATCACGTACATTGATAAAATTTAAGCGCTTTTGAATTATTGTGCAAAATAAAATTAAATTGTCAATGTAATAATTGTATTAGTAAATATAATTGCATATATAATCTTAAAATAAATGTTATCATTTACTGGTCACCTACTTTTTATCCAATATATATATATATATATATATATATATGATACGGAAATGAACGAAGATGAATCGAAAATTGTGTTATATAGGCTTGATTAAAACCTCGTTTAGGCTGAAGGTCATTCGTGGTCGAGAGGTCTAAGACGTGCCAGATCACATGGTAGCTTCCCCTATGTGGATAGGGGTTGCAGGCTCGAATCCTGCCGAATGACACATTTTCGTAATAAAAATTTATCATAAATAATCAGGCCGGTAGATATAAAGATATAATACTGTTTAATTAAAAAACAGGATATCTACTTAAATATGAGTATCGATCAAAAATAATGTTCAAACAAATCATTTCATATATATGTATATATACTTTTTTCTAATCATTTCATCCAGATCAAGGAGGGAACACCACTACTATGCAGGAGGCTACAGTGTGAGAAAAGTAAAGTAAAGATAGAAGATGAATGAGATTATAGAAGATGGCAGTTGACGTTGCATTTAAATTTTTGAAGATTGTAGCTTATAGAAAATTTCCTGAGAAAGGGATTGGCCAAGGATGTTCAGTTGATTGGCCAAAAAGTTCACCTGACGTGACCCCAGTTAATTTCTTCTTTTGGGGAGTACTCATGGACAAAGTTTATATAGTCAAGAACTAAGTGTTAGTGATTTGAAAAACTACATTAGAGATGTATTTCAAGAAATAATCAAAGAGACTTGTACAAAAATCTTTGTCAAGGTTTGAAGGGTAGACTTCAAAGCTATGTAAATTGTGATGGACAGCAGTATGAGCACCTGCGTTGATAAAATTAAACGTTTGTGTATTATTTCACACAGTAAAATTTAACTATCGATATAATAATTGTATTAGTAAATATAATTGTATATGTAATCTCAAAATTAAAGTTATCATTTACTGTCCACCTACTTTTGGACCACCCTGTATATAAAATTTGAATTATATTTTAAGATATCACCCACTTCATTACCTTTTTATGCTAAGCCTTTTCAGGGTGTAGACGATCATGGCTCTCCACTATCTTTTTTTATTAGCTATGACCTGACATGACTTAAAGATACTGGAAAGATTTTCCCGTTGCTGTTTTGAATGCAGAGTAGGTCTTCTCCTAGACTAGAAAGCAATCTCTATTGTGGTAATTAACTCATAGCTGGTGGGGTAGAGAAGAGGTGTATTCATATTTTTACAAACGGAATTAGTGTGAAATTGATAAGAAAATGTTGGGATTTGAACACGGTAAGCTGAGTTTACTTTCTGTAATGATAACTGTTACAATGAACGCGTCTGCTACGTACGCAAGTCCAATTTTAGGGAAGGATAACCTCTAGAGCAATGTCAACTGAATGTTTTACTTATTGTTTGGGCGGTGAACAAACACTTATGTATTGCGTTTTCTCTCGCAGAAAATTCCAGCACAAAGAGAGAGCAGACATCATTTGCCTTTTTTTTTTCCTTTTAATATCAAATTCAGGAAAGCAATCTGCGACTGTCACTTTATGTAATAAATCGATTAATCATTTCTTCTTGATATTTTCTGTTATAAGCGAATTCAAAATGCATATCAAGCTATTTTTGAAATATTTATTTTCCTTGTTGGCTTTAATCTAATTTTTCTTTAAAATAATGACTGTTAATGCAATTGTTATCTCCCTTTTTAGGTCTGTTTATGCAGGCTTTCCTCATAAATGTATGTGCGTTTGATTAAATCCCAAGAATGAAGTATGGCTGAAGACAGAAATATATCTCGATAAATGTGGGTAGCGTATTTGTTACTAGCGTTAAAGTAAAATCGTCGAGCTGAGTTCAAATTTCGGTCTCATTTGTTACGTCCACTTTCCCGCTTTTTACATGAAAATAATCGATAAACAGAACAAGTTATAAAAACGTTAGTGAGATTAAAAGACGTGTCCTCAAAAAACCAAGAAACCTCGTATATATACTAAATTTTTCCTAAAAGTCTACTTTTTTAAATTAATTCGTAGTTGCTATAGTGTAGTAGAAGGATATATACACACACACATATATATATATATATATATATATATATATATATCTCCAAGCCTTACAACGGTGGCAAAATATGTAATTTTATTATGACCAAAAACTAAGTAAATAATCAATATATATATATATATATATATATATATATATATATATATATATATATATATAGTTGTCCGTGTAAATTACGATTTTCCACTTTTTTGCGTCATCGCACTGTCACACCGCCCTCCTGTAGCGTAAATATTCAAAAACAAAACAAAGTTGTTTGGTAAAAGTTCTTACAGGTTCGTAAAGTAACTTTATGATGTAGTAAAAAAAAATAAAAATAAAAGATAGTTAACAACGTAGACTTGCTGCTGTTTCTTCTATTAAAAGGTATTAAAAGGTGAAACGAAACCAAACTTGACCATTGGAAACTATACAGAAAATACCAAAATATCCCTTGTTTGTAGGGTTATTTACATTCTATCTAGGAATATGACTCAGTTATTCCAATTTAGCTTCTTGTTTTTTATACAGGTACTTTGCATATCTTTTTTTACTATATTTTTCGAGTAGAATATGTTGAAATGTATTTTCAGTAGTCAAAATTCTATATCGCCAACCAAAATTTTTAATTGCCCATCATTTTCTGTGCAGTTGCTTATTGTCTACCCAACAGTTGAAATCGTCCACCGGTGGGCGATATCGCCCAGATTGGGAAATTTTGGTATAAATGTATACTGTGATCGTTGTTATTTTTTATAAGTTTCGTTAATCTGAAAGAGAGTAAATAAAAAATAAAAAATGATTAAATCTTAAATTTAAGAACAGAAGTAAAAGATAGAATTGAAAATCAGAAAAAGATTAGAAACCAACCGGATGGTTCTACAAATTCTGACAGATCCTGTTTTTATCCAATTTGTTAAGCAACAGTTAAAGCAACAGATTTGGATGGAATTTGAACTTGGTTCGGAAAATCTTTTTTTGTAGACGTCACCTTATTTATTACAGACAAAGGGTTCCAATAATTAAGCAACAAAGACCACAGATTTCATGACATTTTTTTGTACTACTTCTTCGTAAATTCACAAGCCGTCGTTGTTTTATTATCAAGTAACAGCTGTCTTAATTAAAAAATCTTGTGATTTCAACATTTTCATTCTTAATTTTACGTCATTTTACTGTTGCTTTTTATCCCAACACGAACAAAAGGGTGTAAATTTAGTAACAAACTAACGATCAACTTTACAATCATCTTGTCAATCAAAAAGCTAAGAAAGTGCATGATGGCGCCGGCCAGGTTTTTAAATAAACATCTTAGAATCATGAAAAACACCATTTGACCTGAAAAGCAGACCAAGAAGGGAGTAAAACCAGTTAAAGAAATTACTGGGTTATTTAAAAACTGATAACTGTGCAGTCATCATTTCCTGCCCCCGTGACATACACCCTGCAAGCCTTCCGTTGTTAGATTTGTGTATATAGTAGCAACTGACTAAGTGGCTGCGCTGGCGGATTAAAATAATGACCAATGTCTGGAATAGCTAACACTTGTAATAAGAAAAGTTAAAATTATCTTCCCCGAAAGATTTCTGTCTTACATGCTATTTAAACAAAAGTAATTCAAGCGTATGAAATTTCATAATAAAGCTATACATTTTTTTTTTTTAATCATATCACCCCAAGCAAGGCGGTGACACCACTTAAGAGTAGAATGATAGATAAAAAAAAGAAAGCCGGGAACCACATTCTAAACCGGAAACAAGGTATGAGCCTCTTCACTTGTTCAATAGACGTGGGTGGAGTGTGAACCGGGCGATAATTAAGTCTATCTACAAGAAAACAAACAGACACATATCAAATATATCTGTAAAAAGGTAATTTATAAATATATGTATAAATAATCTTTTTACAGATATTTGATTTACATTTGATATTTTTTTAAACACACACACACACATATATATATATATATATATATATATATATATATATATATATATATAAAATTAGGGGTTTTTACAATGAGAGAAATTGGCATTAAAGAAAAAGGTGCGAGAGGCTGTGAACGTTTCGTTTAAAGTGTAGATTTATGGTTGTTATTATTATTATTATTATTAACATTACTTGCTTTTTATGATATTCATTGTTATATTTAACAATATATATATATATATATATATATATATATATATATAAAAAACACCTAATGAGCCAGACGAACCTCCCTAGGTTTCACCTAAACGGATCGTCAGCTTTCCCTAACGATTCGTTTAGGGAAAACTTAGGTAGGTTTGTTGGCTCACTAGGTATACTTTACTTATTCTGCTCTGCTTAATTATTGAGCGCTTTTTTGTTAGTTGATTACTAGTCTGGGTTTTTTTTTTGGGGGGGGGGGCTACGTGCTGACTCTGTCCGATTCCCTTTGGCTGATGTTCATGTGCTTAGCTCTTTCTTTTTTTCCAACCATTTTTTCCTTCCACGTAGATACGTAGAGGGTTTTTCGAAACCAGTATAGTTATAAGTTCGTATATATATATATATATATATATATATATATATATATATATATGTGTGTGTGTATGTTCAACACATGTCACCGTATGTTCGATGCTATCAGTTTGTGTTGTGCACTTCTCATTGTTGGAATTCACTTCTACCTTTTTCCCTTCCAGTCAAGTTTGATTTTCAAAATTTGAAATGCACTGTGAATTGTTATCTTGACATTCTTACTCTTTTATTCTTCTCCCTCTTTAATAATATTTTGTTATATTCTTTCACACTCAGTAACCCTCTAACAAGCTAAATGATTTTTTTCTTTGCTTTGGGATAAAATCATTAAAAAAAAATTTAATTAATAAAAGTACAAAGTACAAAGACTTGCCTTTTGACCGACTTTAAAATTTAGCCGACACGCAGCTCGTCATGATTAAATAGATTAATTTAATTACTTGCAGATATACCTCAAGGTGGTGTAATGGTAAACAAGCTTGTCTTGCTAAAACCGTTACAACTGTGTAGTGAGTTCGTTCCTCAATGGGTGTCCGATATATTCGTCCTTGTGTCAGATCTAAGATGCGCTTAGAAAATCGCCATAATATTTAGACTAAATGTAGCAAACGCTTATCGTAGATTCTAAATAAATTTGTAGTTTATATGTAATTTTTTTAATACTTTCCTTCAATAACATAGGCATATGTGTCTTTCTGTACTGATTCTTTCCAGTTGTTTAATCAGTTCCTTGATGTTCAGATGAAATTTATCAAAGAAGGTGCAATAGTTTTTTAGAATCCAAGTACTTTCGATCTTTTCCAATATCATCTTCAGAGGTAAATTACAAAGACAAACTTATTCTAAATTTGATATACGACAAATTATAAATTTTACGTATATTAATTGCTCGTATTAATAGTTGACAATATTATTTTATTTATATAGCAAATGTGTGTGTGTGTGTGTGTGTGTGGTTTTTTTCTCAGTATCGCAGACACTCTGGTTAACCCTAGACTTAAAAAGGTTAAGATTCTATTGATCAGGGAAGCATTTTCTTGGGAGCATTTTCCATGGTGTAGCGGGTCTCGGAAAGAAGCTGTCCGAGTTGAATTTTCTTCTCATAGAAGGGATGCGCAAGGCTTAGGGTGGCCTAATCCTGCACGGCCTGTCCCAGCTGTAAATGTATATGGTATTGAGTGTAAAATTAAAAATAAATGCATATGAGTAAGAGAAAAAAGTAAGCCATGCAGAGATGTAGGAAAACTGAATAAATTTTCAAGACATATTTCTTGTGGGGGGGAAGGTTTTAATGAATGGAAGCACAATACAGATTGAGGGCTGATGTTTGTTAAACATTTTGTTAAAAGTACAATATTCAGTATTTGACCATCTAATTATTTGTCAGATGTATGAAACATTTCTCAGCGCCTTTGTTTCTGAACACTAGAGGCCGGATACACAACAGAAAACTGTTTTCTGTTTCTTATAAATAAAAAGGAAATGGATGGTTTTGACATACCTAACATTTAGCACCATAAATGTTTGGCATAGAAAATAAGTGTGAGAATCATATTTGCGTAGTCGTTAGTGATAATAATTCGCCAATTTGCATTTCGGGTTCAAGTACGGGAGGCGTTCATATATAAGTGATACTTTCGTTTTTTATTATTATTATTATTAATAATAAAAAATGAATCGCTTTATAGAAGAGGGGTTACGTTGTGAGTCAATCTGTGCAGTTAAGAGTGGAAGATTACGGTTAGCCCTAACCTTGAACAGGTTAAGATCGGGGAAAACATCCTTTTCGGAGTAGTTTCTACAGAAAAGTGATTCACAGAAAGAATCTGTTTGAGTGGAATTTATTTCTCACCGATGGAATACGGAGGGAATGTGGGTAGTTTACTAATACATAAGTGGTATGGCGTGTCCTTGCCGTGAAGTTTTATCTTGACGGAACCAGGGATTTCGTTCGGACACTTTTCATGGAAGTAACGATAGAGCAGAGAGAGAATTATTACATCTCGTTTATTATATACGACTCTCCTTGATTTATAAGGAAAAGACAATCGAACAACTTGTAATCTTTACGGGGCTAAAACAAGAATAGAAAAATATTTCATTAAATAAAAAAAAAAAAGAAATAAGCGTAAAGCACGTGGCGTTTTCTCACTAGAACTATTTAACATATACAGCAGGGCTATCTTAAGAAAACTAGAAGTTCTAACAGGATTTATTTGAAGTGGACATAATCGTAACTCAAAAACTAAAAAAATGAAGATGAAAGAACTTAGTAATGGAAATCAAGAAGGAATGACCAAACATTAATTGAAAAAAGACAGAATAAATAGGTGTAAGCAAAAGAAGCTATCCAAGCTGTGTATTGAGGATTTAAGAAATTTGACTATTTGGATAACTTGGGAAACTTTCAATGGAGACAAAGAAGAGAGTATTGGATTGCTATGTGATGTCAGTTCTTCAATATGGCAGTGAATGCTGGACAATCTCATCGAAGATGAAGGAAAAACTTGAAGCAGCTGAAATGTGGTTCTACAGAAGGATATCATGGACCGAGCATGATAAGGTTTTGGAAATGATGGAAACTAAGAAGAGACGACTGAAGTTCCTGGGATATGCAATGAGGGAGGAGGGCTTGGAGAATCTAACACTAACAGGCCAGATAGAGGGAAAAAGAGAAAGGAAAGCAGCGGATGAAATATTTAAAGGGCATGAGCAGGTGGTTGCGTGGTGTTACAGGAGAAACCATGCTAAAAGCCACTAGGAATAGGGAGACGTGGAAAGTCATGATCGCCTACGTCCTGAAAAGACAAGGCACTTAGAAAAAGATGAAAAATTTGACATAAAAACCCGAAGCCGCATTGGAATTGAGAAATAGTATTAAGAGATATGCTATTTGAGAAGTAAATATCAGCTCGAAACGAAAAAATGGAGAGCCGAGTTCGAATTCGTCGCAAATACCCCTGGAAAAGGTATTGATCTGTTTCTTCTTCCTCTAGTTATAGGTTAAATAGCAGGACAGATTCAGTTCTATAGCCTTGGTTGGCAACTAGTCAACCGCAGAAATTAATGGTAACCTACTGCCGGAAAATCTTCTGTGCAGTCAGTCATGTCTCGAAAGAGACATGATCGTCTAAACGTATATCATATATAGCATTTAAATGGCTGATTAAGAGACATGGAAGTACTCTTAGAAATAAAAAAAAGAATACAGAACTGGTATATAATATCTAATGTTCTATATGACACTTAATGTTGGATATTATTCTTACAGATGAAGAAATGGTTTGAAGTCACAGAAATATGGTTCTGTCGACGTGATAAGAATATCGGGAACAGAGCATTCATAGGTTGTCAAAAAAACGTATACTTACAATCATAATAATAGAGTTGAAGGATATAATGAGAAAAGAGAGTTTAGAGAATTTAACATAGTGAAGGCAAAAGGAACAGAAGTCAACAACTGGTAACCCCCCGAACGAGTTTGTGCAAATAGATCTTCTTGTTCTTTTTCTTCTTTTATGTGCCCTGTCCTTTCAGGACGTAGGCTATCATAGCTTTCCACGTCTCCCTATCCCTGGTGGCTCTTAGCACGCTTTCTCCTGTTACAACACACAACCCCCGTTCTGTCATCCAATCTGCTCAGGCCTTTCAGATATGTTATCCGCTGCCTTCCTTTGTCTCTTTTTTCCTCTATCTGGCCTGTCAGTATCAGATTCTCCAAGCCCTCTTTCCTCATTGCATGTCCCAGGAACTTCAGTTGTCTCTTCCTGATGCTCACTATCAATTTCCTTTTCGTTTCCATTCTTTCCGACATCTCATCATTGCTTACATGATCGATTCATAATATTCGCAGCATCCTTCTAGATAGAACATACAAAAATGGGGCGGAAAAAAGTAAAACATTACTTACAGCAAAAATTCCAGGAAGCTGTGGAGAATGATGATCACCTAGATCATGAAAAGACATAAAAAATAGGAATATATGTAATTATAGAGTGAATGAGAGTTTTGATATATTTATTTAATGATATGACGGATTAACATACTGTTAGTGAATTGAAGGATGACCTATAAGGTCAACATGGATTCGTAGCAGTCTGTTTGATCAGAAGCAGTTTCTTTGTCTTCACAAAGATTATGGTGCAGCTGATCAGGGAGTTGTTGTTTGTTGATGACGTGGCTCCAGTTTTTGAAACAGGACCATTCTCTCGGTGCATAGCAACCAGCTTCGTAAAGGCAGTACAACTTTTGTTCGTGAATCAGTTCTCTATCAATCTGCTCCATGATAAATGTATCTCCTAACTTCCATCACTATCATCCAAATGGGACTGATAACATTACAGAAGTTTATCTCCCTGGGGTGCTTCATATCTTCTGATAAAAAGGACAAAAAAGGAAAAAAGAAAGAAAAGAAAAGGGGATTGACAGCATACTGGCCAATACAAACAAAGCTTTTAGTAGACAACAAATGTGTCATGAGAAAGAAAAACCTTAGAAAAGATAGCCAAGTTTATAAAGTTGTCACGCCACAGCTATCTATCTAGCTATCTATCTACTATGATTCAGCACCCTCGGTTCAATAGTAAAGAGCTGACATCTGCCAGCCAGCTATTGTTTTACATGTAACCGGTGGACGTAGCCAGCAAATCTTTCAGTTTCAAAACATCACTTAAATAATTAAATTATTACAACATTGTAAAATATATTTCAAGAGAGTAATATATATATATATATATATATATATATATATATATATATATATATATATGTGTCAATTTTTACATTGCGACATGGAAATGTCGCAATGTAAAGTTGACACATAACTATATAATTATATTATATTAAGCTCTATAATACTCATTATATTGAGCACTGTTTATAATAAGATAAATGCCAGAGTACTCAAAATAAAAAAAAACAAACTTGAGTCCTAATCACTTGGAATTTATACTATATATATATATATATATATATATATATATATATATATATAGTATAATGATGATCCACGTATACTGTCTTAATATGTATAGGAAAAACTAAAAATTTTCTTTAAAACATTAGGTTTACGTTTTTAAAAATATCCTAAAACTATCGCTTTCCACGTCACGTGATGTAAACATCTCGCGAAAGACGCTCCTCACGACGAACGTTCCTAGTTTAAATTTTAAAATCATTTGTTTCTGATGAAAGGCCGAGGCCGTTCTGATATATCATATATATATATATATATATAGATAATAGAAATAAATAAATACTGTCAAAAAATACATTTTTAAACTCACAACTTTTCAGTAGTTTTCCGATATATATATATATAAGCATGCGGTGTGGATATAGAAGAATCCAAAGAAGTATCCTGTACATACAGTGGTAGGATAACTCTCTAAGAGAGCTCTCTCTCTCTCTCTCTCTATATATATATATATATATATTGTCATCCGCAGACAGATCTGTTTCGCCGTATCACATGTGTGTGTGTGTGTGTGTGTGTGTGTGTAGTGTGTATAAATACATATAGACCAAATATAAGAAAAACTTTAGGCAGACACGTTATTTCATGGTAAATCGGAAGTATAGGCCTATTTCAGGCAAACCATCATCAGCTTCCGTCTTTATTGTACAGAAAATTTTCGAATAATGATAATATACGCGCTAAAATGTCTGCCTTCTTCTACCGAATACCCATAGCCCAGATGTAGAATCGCCGACTGACGCCAATTCGGTCGGGTTTCAATCCTGGGTTAAAAAGTAATCGGAGTCTAACCGTACTGATGAGCTGTGATACAGCGAAACAGATCTGTCTGCGGATATCAATATATATATATATATATATATATATATATATATATATATATTGTAATGGTTGTTACAATGGTTTATGAAAGCATAGTATCACAACAAATTTTTTTCTCGTTTCGGAGCTACGTTTGCTTCTCATCTGGTGTTAAATATTATATATATATATATATCACCAACTGCGCAAATCATGACCAATTAATACTCCGTAATTTGTATAAATACCAAAACAAATATATATTTTAAAGAAAACGTTCACAGCTTCTCACACTTTTTATTTTATTTTAATATCCGCAGACAGATCTGTTTCAACTAAAACTGTACTAATGAAGGAATATTTAGTTAAAATGAAACATGTTCTGATAACTTTCATGGGCAAAATATCAAATAGTATTTTTCCATATCTATCTATATAATTGTTTCTTTCTCTTTCTCTTTATATATATATATATATATATATATATATATAGATATATATATATATATATATATATATTTATTTGTGTATTTGGGCAGCAATCCCTCTTTTATGCACATTTCATTAAAAATGATTGACATTAATCCTGTAAAAAAGAATTGCTGCCCAAATACACAATTATTAAATTACATGACACGGCAACCTACAAAGTAACCTAGTTAATCGTTTTAATGAAATATATATATATATATATATATATATATATATATTAGAAATTCAATCTTTACAGAATCACCAACTGCGTTTTCATTTATCTGCAGATCGAAAAAGCAACAAAAATTTCATTTTCAAAACTTTAATTAGACTTTTACTTTGAAAAATATGTCCTAACTGATTAAAACAAAGACAGATTTAGATATCATTCTTTAATAATATTAGTATTTCGAAAATATGAAGCAGTTAACATTGCAACTTTCGTCAAGGACGTCAGCTTCTCAAATCTTAAGAAGAAAAGCTTAAGACTAATTAAAATTAACAAAAATTCCTTTCTTAGGCAACTTGAAATCATTTTTCTTGTCGCCTTCATTGGTTTGTTTTGTTCCAAACATTTCAACCTTTTCTGATTGTAGAATTTCTTTGAGTTTTCTTGTTTCTATTTTCCTTATAACTTCCTCATTACTCACATTTTCGATCCATGGTATTCTCACCATCCGTCAATATAACCCTATTTCGGCCGCTTGGAGTCTCCTCTTCATTTGAAAGGAAATTGTTCAGCATTCTTTGCCATACAGGAAGATAAGTATGACGTAGCAGTTCAGAACTCTTCTTTTCTGATGAAATCTTATGTCTTAATTTTTTAATTTCTAGAAGGCGTCTTTCGATAGTCCTCTATATCTTTGGATCTCTATGCTACTTTTTCATATATTCTACACTGCATAGAAGAGCGAAATATCGGTACTTGCTTGAATTCACCTCTTGCTGATGACTACCGATTCTTTCTGATACTCAATAATTAGCCCTTTCTTCTCTTTGCTACTTTATGTAGGAGTCTTTCTAGCTTTCCTTCTTAGTCCACCATCGGTACAGTGTCATCTGTTTATCTTAATGATTATGACTTGATATGATCTTCTAGTATATTCTTTATTCTCGTTAGGACCATTTTGCTTTATAGATAAAACAAATCCAGTAAGAATATTTGTCTATTTTTGTGTACTTCCTTAACACGTTTTCTTTCCACAAACAGGCGGTTTGTTCTCATTAAATGACACTCATTAACCCTTCTTTCGCATATGAGTCGAGCTTACCTAACAGTGCAAATAGTTTCCGTGTCGCAATTTATCGAATGCTTTGCTTAATCCACAAAGCGTAAGTTGATATCTTTTTTTGTATGATTCTGGTACCACCTAAGCTAGGCTAAGTAAACAGAAAAACTGCTATATGTAAATGGTTATCAATTATTGATAGTGTAGTGAGATCGATCCTCCGTACCGTGGCTCTGAGACAAACGAAAGCAAATATCTGCATAGGGTACTTTTCGTGTTTCGGCATTCACCCTGGTCGGGTTGAGCCGGCTTCCTCCCAAACTATGTAGAAAGATTCATTAGGATTTGTTTAAGGGAAGAGCTCCAAGTCCTACTCTTTATACCGCATGCATTTTAATTATACCGCAACAGATTGCCAATACCTTCTGCGGTAGACTGGTTGCCAGCCAAGGCTACAGAACCCAATCTGGCCTGTTATTTCACCCATAACTGGAAGAAAGGGACGGATTAATACCTTTCCCAAGGATATTAGCGCATAAGTGAATGCAGGTCATTCAAATGGAATTCGAATTCTGCTCCCCCATTTCTCTTTCCGTGCCGATATCCACTGCACCACAACGCACATCTGTCAAGTTTACGGTCATATCACGTTGAATACAACGGTTCTCGCCCGATCACCGAAGCTAAGCAACGTTGAGCCTGGTCAGTACTTAGATGGGTTACCGCTTTGGAATACCAGGTGCTTTAAGCGTTTCTTGACGGATAGGGCACTTGCGTTAGAGCGATGATAACAATGCTAATCTCGCTAGACAAGAACTAAGAGAAGGCGTGTTCAAACGTCACTGGATATTTCCGGTGTTGTGGCTGTGTGCCAGTGGAAAGCTAAGTAAATACTAGACGGAATTGCTACGTCCCCGGAAGTTTATTGAAAAGAATATCATCTATTTAAAGTTGCAATCATTAACAATACTCTAAATATAAACCCGGAGCGAGCTTCAAAAAAGCTCCACGCCATTTTTATTTTAAGTTGATGAGACTTGATAAAATATTTACTTTCTACAGCTGCTAATATACTAAACGTTTTTAGAAATTATTTTGGACAAATATTAATTATTTATTCAGTGTTGTCAAATCATTTAGATAATTTTTGTCCAAACGTAAACTTTCATTATAAAAAGATTAATGATTAAGATTTGGCCAGTCGGTTAATTTGTAGTCTTTGTCTTATGGAGGAACTCAAGAACAATTTAATAAAACACCTGGTGACTCCTGGAAGTAACCCAAAAATCGTTCTCATAAGCATAACCCATATCCTACGAAGAGTTTTGTCTATAAGTTTTTTTTTATTGTTAATAGCTGTTTATTTTTTTCAATTAAGTGGAAACAACAAACATATCAAACCACCCTTGGCTTGTTATTGGTTATGACTGAGTGTATGATTATAAAACAAATGAAAGTAGTAGTAGTAGTAATATTATTATTATTATTATTATTATTATTATTATGTCATTTTTCATCATATTTCGATTTCTGCTTTGGTCTCACTACCAACCAAGTCTGCGGAGAGACCTAAGGCAGGTAGTGGCGTGTTGTTATGACTCCATTTCATGTTTTTCTATCTTCCCTATCATCCCCAGCATTACATAGATAACGTTTTCCTTAGTGTGTGGGCTGTACTTAATAAGACAATTTTTTGTATATCTCTTAAGCTGGGGTTTCCAGGGATTCTTTCAATGTGTTGTTTTGTTCCATTTTTTATCATTCCAAGTGCATCTACTATCACTGGCACAACTCTTGTTTTCAATTTCCACATTTTTTCTATTTCAATTTCCAGGTCTTTATATTTTGACAGTTTTTCAAATTCCTTGATTGCTATGTTACAATCCGCTGGACAAGCCATATCAATTAATAGACAAGTTTTCTCCTTCTGGTTTTTAACAATAATGTCTGGCCTGTTTGCTTCAATTTTTCTGTCTGTGTAGATGGTGTAATCCCATAGAATGGTTACATCTTCTATTTCTGTAACCGGTGCTGAATGATGTTCATACCAGTATTTGTTTACAGCTTTTCCATAATGTTTGCACATTGCCCAATGTAAATATTGCCCAACTCTATCGTGGCGATTTTTATATTCGTTTGGGGCAAGCACAGAACAGCCTGAGATTAGGTGGTCTATTGTTTCTTGGTGTTTATCACAAAACCTGCATTTTGGATCCATATTATTATGCATAATATTTGCCTGAAAGTTTCTCGTGAAAAGACTTTGGTCTTGTGCTGCAAGTATAAATCCTTCAGTTTCAGACTTTAATCCAGATGCACGTAACCATCGATGAGTATTAACTTTGTCAACATTGGATTTATTGGCACGTACTGGATATTGGCCATGCAGAGGTTTGTCTTGCCAGCGCTGTTTCATCTTTTCAAGAGCTTTATCTTTGGCTTTCATTTTCATATTCTTTGCCGAAATAGTTGGTTCTTGGCTACTGTTTTGCTTTTCTACAGAATCTACTAACTGTAAATCTTGTTTGTATTTATTATTATTTATTTATGTTTGTATTATTATTATTTATTTATTATTATTAATATTATTATTATTATTAATATTATTATTATTATTATTAATATTATCATCATCATCATCATTATTATTATTATGTAAATTAACCATTGCCATCCAATACTTTAATGTTTTGTGGTTTTTAAGGAATATAACAATATGCGAAACACGCCTCTCTCTCTCAAAAATATTTTTAGTGCAAACAGTATCAATTAGGGCACTTTCAATATATTAATACATTAATGTTATTTTTCTGTTATAAAGAGGATTATTTTTAAGAAAGAAAAAAGTTATTTAAGACGTAAATTTCTTAACATTTGTGTGTACAAATACATTTTTTAATAATAAATCTTATATATATATATATATATATATATATATATATATATATATATATTATATAAAGGATACCAAGAGAGCCAGACAACCTACGTAGGTTTAATCTAAACGGATCGTCAGGGAAACCTTTCCCTGACGATCCGTTTAGATTAAACCTAGGTAGGTTGTCTGGCTCTCTAGGTAATCTTTATTCCGCTCTACCTAAGTAGTGAGCGCTTTTTTGTTAGTTGATTGCTTGTGTTGGGGTTTTTTCTTTGGGCTACGTGCTGATTCGGTCTGAGCTCTTAACTGATGTTCATGTACTTAGCTCTTTCTTTTTTAAAACCATTTTCCCCTTCTTCATAGATACGTGAAAGGTTTTTGGGGAGGAGTATAGTTATCTCTCTTTTATATATATATATATATATATATATATATATATACACACGCACCGCTCATTCAATAATGAATTAGAGCACTCTGGCTATTGGGCGTGTATAATGATATACGCGCTAAAAAGTCTGCCTTCTTTTACAGAACGCTCGTAGCCCAGCGGTAGAATCGACGACTGACACCAATACGGTCGGGTATCAATCCTGGGTAAAAAGCAATCGGAGTCTAACCGTACTGATGAGCTGTGATACAGCGAAACCGATCTGTCTGCGGATGACTATAGTATATAATATATATATATATATAGATATAGATATATATAGATATTTCCTTGTCCAGCGGCGGGACGGTGCTTTCGTGACTTCTGTTTTTCGCAAACCAACTTTCACAGGTTTGTATACTAATTGGAAATCGTTTGTACCTAAGTCTCGTAAACTGGGTCTGATAGAAACCTTGGTTCACCGCGCCTTGAATATTTGTTCTCTCGAATGTTTAGAAAGCGAATTAATTCGCTTGCAGGAGATTTTCAAAGGCAACGGGTACCCGGTTAATGTGGTGAAACGGGTAATTGATCGCAAGATCAAACGTTATAAAGAACCTAAGCCGCTGTCCCTTGTATCTGAAAATGCCCTGGCTTGGTAGATGTCAAACTGTAGCCGACAAAGTTTCGGCATGTGTTTCGTCCTGTTATTTTGCGGTTCAGTTACGTGTTTTTCAGATTAGACCTGAGTTTCCTTCCTTCATTAAAGATAGGTTTTCCTATTTTCGAAAAAGTTCCATTGTTTACAAATTTAAATGTTGTTGTGATGCGGCATACATAGGACGTACCGATCTGAGGTTGGAGATGCGGGTTTCACAACACGTCCCCGCTAATATACGTTCCAGTGTCTCTCTCAGACCTATAAGAACAACACAATCTGTTCTGGATTCCGCTATTGGCCGACATCTTTTGGACAATTAAGTGTGTGCCTCGGCATATGAGGACAGCTGGTTTACTGTCTTGCACAGCGCTCGGTCTACACATCATCTACGTATTTTGGAAGCAATTTGCTTAAAAATTCAACAGCCGAGCCTGTGCAGACAGAAAGAGCGGTTTTTACGCTCCTTACAATTGCTGGTGAGTCTGTGAGTAACATTTTTTTCACTTTTAAACACTCTTGTGGAATTACATGTGTACACCCCCTTACATTTTATGTGCTTTTTTTTTCAATAAATTTATTTTTAAACGAGTTCCATCGTCTCCCAGCATTGTAAGTAATTTATTTTGCCTTGTCCTTTTCCTTAATTTCCTTAAAATTAAAGCCAACGAGAACCCTTGATAAGAGTTGGCCGAAAGGACCCTCGGGTTTAAATAATATGACGTCTGTTCTTTTTAAAGCCATATATATATATATTGGATGTTTTGTATTTGAAATCTCTTAAATTTTAAAAATTTTTTAAGTAGTGTACTTATCGAGAAAATTAGTAAATAAAATGAATTCATCGATAGGGATCGAACCTGTGTCCCTCATTGTACGGCAAGCCACAGAATTACAGAGATGAAATCTATTAACTCTTCGCTCTGTGATGTTGATCAAGTATATCGTTTTCTCATCTATACACATTCTTTTTTTTCTGTTTCCAGGGTACTGTGCAAGATAAACAAACATCCAGTGTTACTTATTTTTTTATAATCATATCGCCTCAAGCAAGGTATTTTACTGCCACTGTTTTGCAGTGGATTACATAGAAGGAAAGTTATGAGAAAGAGTGACAGGTTATAGGGGGTGTCAGAAAGTGGGTAAGAGAAGGATGAGAATACTGACGAGAGTGGAGTGAACGGAGAAAGAAACATGAGAGACAGGATACAGGTTAGTGAGATAGGAGATGACTATTGACTTTACATTTAAATTCTTGGAGATTGTAGCTGTCGGCGAAGCAAGTAAATGGAAGGGAATTCCACAAGCGGGAAGTGCGAGAAAAGCTGTTGGAGTAGAATTTGCGTTTACATTTTATTGGTTTCACAGTAAAAGGGTGGGACCTAGTTGCTAATCTTGTAGCTCGAGTAAATTCCTATATAGGGGCATCAGTGAGCTAAGTTCATCGGAGCAGAAACCGTGAAAGTATTTGAAGAATACAAATTTTATTCCTTAAATACTTCAGCTATCGGATGTTATTTCTAGAAGTTACATCTGATGAAAACTAGAAAACTACTTTTAATTGATATATCAGTATGGAAACGGTTATTAGCGCTGAAGGTGAAATCAACAAGACAAGTTCAAACTTCGGCCCAAGCTGTTACGTTCACTTTTGCACTGAAACCCTTGGTAAGGTGTAGTTTTTTTTTTTGCCTTCGATAGGAATATATTCCTTTTCAAGTTAAACCAGATTCTGTTGGTCCCCAGAATAGATAACAAATCTATCTCTTCTACCTCGCTTAGCTATGGACTAAATATCAGGGCAGATTTGGGAGCTTTGGCCTTGGGTAGCAGCCAGTCTACGAAAGCATCTGATTTCAAAACACAGCAACGGGAAACCGATCTACTATATTTACCAACTGGTCATGACGATTAAAGTTATACCTTGTCTTCTCCTACGGCAGATCATACAAGTCACACGATGTAAAAATTAGTTTTATAGACCGGCATAATTCAATTAGTTACCCAGGATACTAAGAGATAGGTGCTTTTTATCGAGTCACAGTCTGTAGATCGTTTGCCGATCAAAACTAAAGAACTCAGTTTGATGTGATATTTATCAAATAGCGGGGGCGGAGAAAAAATCTATGCCTTCCTCAATGGTATTTGTGCGAAAGTAAGCGTAAATACTCTGAATAAAATTCGAACTTGCTGACTTCTTAATCCGATGAGCTAAGTGTTATATATATATATATATATATATATATATATATATATATATATATATATATATATTTTGAATTGATGTTGCATATACATGAGCAGATGGCAATTAATAAGGAAAAGGAAATTGTTGAGAATCATCAACTCATGTTCTACCTAAACATTCATCATCAACAAAAGCATGAAAAAGAAATGTCTATTTATTAAAAACATTCTTCATGTCCATCTATTCAGTTTTGTTTATCTTATGAGACATTTATCAATTCAAAATTTTAGAATCTACTTTCGAGTGCAGCTCAGCACTTGACCCTTTCTCAACACCGGAGAGATATTCAGACATGCTTAGCATGTCTTGTTTAAGCCGATTTGGCAGATGCTATCTCTTGCTATATCAGACCACAACCAATGTCCCTCAACTGAAAGGCTCGCCTTGGTCACGGACACATCGAGGTAAACCTTTGCCCTTTCTGTTGTGTTCAATCCTGGAAACTCTCCACCAACCGATTACGTGACATCATCGTAATAGCTATATAGCTAGCTACCCTCCAGTGTTAGATTAACATTGGCATTGACCCTTAAATAAAAAATTGAAAAAAAATATTGATATTTTTTACATGTTAGCGGAATTAAGAGGGATCAAGGCTTCCATGAAAAATGAAAATGTCGATGGTCTAAATGTTTGGGGTACGTTTATTTAAATTGTATCTTCATGAACAAAACTTCAAATGAAACTTAAATTAACTTCGTGAAACTTCATGCAATCCTTTACTGGCTTAAATTCAAACCCTCCACTTATTCGGCCAATCAGTTTTAGCCAGTGATTAACCAAATATACAGGCAGATAGAGTAGAATATTCTCGTAAAATGAACACCTGCTACCTATGAATATTTGATAACATCGCTTTATTTAATGATGACCAGAGTCCGGATTCAGGCCACAGAAGAATCGTGCCAATTTATTCAAGATGTTGTGCCAAATACTTATGGACGGGTAAAAAAGACGACTGCGCTACGTTCGAAGTTACCTTTTTGAGTTCATTGGGATGGGCATATTTTAGAATAGGTCGGCGTAAAGACAAAAAAAAACAAAAACAAAAACAAAACAACAAAAACAAAAAAAAACAACAAAAAAAAACAAAATAAAACAAGACATGAAAGTGCTTTATTGAAAATAGATTTTTTGCATGTGAAATAGCTTCAAAGAGTTAAGTATAAAAAAGGAGTGTAAACTGTTCAATGCAGACAATCGTCGAAGGAAAGATCTGTGGTCACGTCGGCTTTACTGGTTAAGGGGATGTAACAATCGTCTATTAAAAGAGAATATCTAATTTGAAACCATAATAAGGGCCGGTCTTGTTATAGTGAAGAGTTTTCATTTATCGTTCCTCAGTTGGCATGTAATTCTGGTTTCGGGTTCGTTTTTGAAACCGCAGATATATGGCGACATAATACAGTTCATTTTCTTTTCACATCTGAACTCAACAACTGAAACGAAACGAGTGCTTATTTTTGGAATCATCACTTATAGGATGTGCCTTTGTGGTGGAAATAATATCAGCTCGGAACGAGAAATCGGAGAGCAGAGTTCGAATTCCAGTTGAACTCATTTCATTCACTTACGCACAAATACTCTTCGAAAAGATATTAATCTGTCTTTTCTCTTTCTAACTATGGATTAAATAGCGTGGCAGTTTGGATTCTATAGCCTTTGTTGACAGTCTACTTTCCACGTTTATGTCTATTACATCCATTTAATCATTTCTTTTAACATTTTTATTTAATGTTTTCTTTGTAGAGAATCTATTATCTATATTCAATTTTGCCCAGACTTTTTCGTTTAAGAGAAATGGGCATTTCTCACTGAAGATTCTGTTAAGCTTTCATAGAAACAAAAGAACATTTTCAAATGCAAAAAATTCTACTCACTTTAAAGGTTATCGCAAAAAAATCTTTCTATCTTAGTTTACGGACATTTTACATTTGGTCCATTTTGCGTTGTGGTGCAGTGGATATCGACTCAGAACGAGAATTCGGAGAGCAGAGTTCGAGTTCTAGTTAAATTCGTTGCATTCACTTACGAGCAAAGTTTCTTCCTTCCAGCTATGGGTCCTCCGACCAGGTGTACAGAGAGTCGCTGTCAGAGTTCCAACAGCTCAATCTTGTTGGACCCTCTGCCTTCTGGCGGAAAGAGCAGAATCTCGTCTGGAGAAAAACAGACAATATCCGTCCCTTCCTACCAGCTATATCAGTATCCGTCTCTTCCTTTAGCTATGGGTCAAATAAAAGGGCAGATTGGGTTCTATAACCTTTGTGGTCAATCAGTCTACCACAGAAAGTAATGGAAACTTACTGCGGGAAAATATACGACTGTCCAGTCAGTCATATCTTTTTTCGAGACATGATCGCCCGAGCGTGTATCACGTATGACACTTAACTGACTTACATGTTTAGACAGGCCAATTAGCATGTAGGTGAACTTTTTCTACTTTTTTTTACAATTAGATGTTGCCTGGTATTTATAGACAAAGTATCAGGGTGTATCAATACACATATACATAGGTTTGTATATTCATTTTCGTACGTATATAAGTGTATTTTAAATTATTTAAAAAACGCTCTTTAATACACGTAAATATATTCATGTTGTCTGAACACATATTGGAACTCAAAGTGAAAGGAAAACGTCAGTATCAGTATAGGATAAGATAAAATGATAATTTTTTTAAAAAATCATATCACCTCGAGCAAGGCGGTAACGCCACTGAAGCGCAGGGGGCTACATAAGATTGGAAAAGAGAAAGCAGGAAACCACATCCTAAGCAGGAAAGAAGGGATGAGCCTCTTCACCTGTTCAATAGACGTGGGTGGAGTGTGAACCGGGCGATAGTTTAGTCTATCTACTCCAATTGAAGTAAAGAAAAAATAAATAAATAAAAGAGTGAAAAGATTGGAAAAGAGAAAGCCGGAAACCACATCCTAAGCAGGAAAGAAGGGATGAGCCTCTTCACCTGTTCAATAGACGTGGGTGGAGTATAAGACTAAAGGAAGAAATTACAATGTACGTATGGAAGATAAACTAAAAGTCTTATAATTCAAAAAGCGTGAATCAATTAATAAACAAAATTAATGAAACTGTATTGACCTGTAGGCATTCCTTTTAAGAAAGAACTATAGAGCTCGGGAGCGTGTACTAAAATTGTTAGAGACAATTCGTATTTGCATAAATGTAAACTTTAATGAAATATTTTTTTTTTTAAATACAAAATATGCATCGCTAGGCCAAATGTGGGAATGAGTTTGGCTGGTCATCATCTGACTTATTTTAAACTTAGCTGGTCACAGTCATTAACCCAGACAAACTATACAATAATCCTTGCAGCAAAGTACCTTCTTCTATGTACCGTTTTCCTTTAGGACGTAGTCGATCATGGCGTTCCACATCTCCTTATTCTGTGTAGCTCTTAACACCCCTTCTCCTGTATACCGCTCAACCCTCGCTCTGCCATCTATCTACCCAAGTCAATCAAGTATGTCATGCGTTGCTTCCGCTTGTCTTTCTTTCCTTCTTGCAGCAGAAGAAGACGTGACTCAGGGTCTCCACCGACTCACCGTAGCAGAGGCAGTTGGGAGAATTACCCCAGGCCGCTGAAGAAAGTTTGTTGTCGACCCATAAGACATTTCGCATCACTAGCCTAAAGAGTGATGCTTCATCATTAGTGTGTCATTTCAACCCAGGCACCCAAGGCCATATCAAGCGAGTCTCCTGTTTTGTTAAACCGAGATCCCCAATCACACCATTTTGAAAGAACTCCCTCACTAACACCTGATATAATGCCTTACGGGACAACGCCTGGACTTTGGAGAGGCCGTTTGTCGCCCGTAAGACTAACCGGCATTCCCAATAGAAACACTCATTTCGGGGTAAACGGTGGGTCTTCTCCTCGCACGACTGCACACTTCCAAGGGACGGAGAGTCCTTACTGTCATCTTGTTTTTAGAACTCACCACTCCCATCTGCTTACGAACACATTCGGTCTAGGAAAACGATGCGAAAAATATATTGAAGCATCTCAACGCTAGTCATACTCAGACCGATTTCAGAAGTGTGGTGGTAACATATTTCTCGACATACCTTGGGAGAAGGAGAACAAGACGCTAACTAATTGCATTAGTATAGTATACGGGATCAGAAGCATGGTGAATCGATAAAGGAGAATTTGGTAGATATGTGGAACACATACTTCCGATTCCTTTCCCGCACATCCGACCACTTCCAGGAAGAGGTCGGGACCAAACTAGACACCGGTCCGTCGGTCCAAAGAAAGGCCCGAGGAAGAGAAACTCACTTTCATGCACCAAAACTTAACTCGGTTGATCTTGGCTCCTGTCACAGCCTCGTATCCTCTGATCTATTTGCTGACATTGTCAATCTTGGTCCCGCTTGATAAAAGAACCGAAACGTCATCAGTATAGGCGAAGTATATGACCGAGGTGGTGTCACCAAGTAAGGAGATTTCGCGTAAGACCGGATTCGCCTTTAACTTGTGATGGAAAGGCTCCAGCTTAAGAACGTAAAAGCAAAAGCAGAAAACCTTGACGAGTAGAGTGGGACAATACGAATAATGCAATTCGTTTAGATCATGTTTTTATCAAATGTGATATTTGCTGCTATTTTTCCATAGCTGGGTAGGTTATCCTCTGCTGTGAGTTTCATTGGTTCGTCAATGATATGCACACAACGGCTACACTGTTACCATCTTGTACTTGCCGTGAAGTATCAGAGTTCCTATTTTCACACATTATAGCCACCGACCGCCTGATGATTACCTGAAAGAGCATGAAACTGGCAGTTGTGGTCGGTCTCTGCCTACTTAAAATTTGATTTAAAATATGTATACCGACCAAACTCACCGTAGGAGGGTAACCAACCAGCCAAAACATATCCGTAAATATCACAATTGAAAAAAAAATTGATCTAAAGGAATTGCATGATATGCACGACTTGTGTTTTTTTTTTTTTTTTTTTTTTGGTAGGTCATATCGCGTGGGTGTTTTTGGGTGGAGTTTGATGAGTTTTAGTCAGGAGTTATTTTCATTTCTTAGTAGTTTTTTGATGTCATTTATAAACTTTTGTGTCTTTTAGTGACTGTTTTGTTTATTTTTTCGTAGATGTTGTCGCGTAATTTCTGTTAGATCTGTTCGTTCCTGATTATAATTCCCCGAAGAATTACTAGCTGAAGCTCACTAAAATAAATAAATATATAATATATATATATATATATATATATATATAAAGTGTATGTCAGTGAGAGAGAAAGATGTTGCCTATTTTCTGTTGTTAGATCTGTTCGTTCATGATTATAATTCCCCGAAGAATTACTGGCTGAAGCTCACTGATAACTATATATATATATATATATATATATATATATATATATATAAGGTGCGTGTCATAGTGAGAGAGACAGAGATAGGAGGGAGAAAAATAGTAATAGTACGGGTAATGAAACCAACATTGATACAGACCGTTTTGCACCTCATCAGGCATTATTTTCGTAATCGAAATGCATACACAGTGATTTTCATTCCAATGGAATCGTGAACAGATCCATGGTAGTAAGACAATCCCAACATTTCTTTTTCTTCGGACATTGACAGGATGAGCATTAGAAGCTTGAGCTCGCTAAGCGGTCGATATGAGTTGCAATGAAAAATCGTAGTAACAGCAGCAAAAACAAAACAATCTACGTGAAATACGCTGTTCCGGAAATAAGATAATTTCTGTGTGCATGTGAATAAGCAACCATAACCATTAGTAAAAGGCAATATGCTTCATTGAATTTAGTTTTATAGTGAAATATTATTATCAGTTGAAACACTGGATGCTTTGATAATTGCAAGCTTCATTTGTCGATTGAGTAGGCGAATGGATCGACAAGACACGTTCAACCCTAAAATGTTTAACCAGTCACTGCATCATTGACGATGATCAATGTTTTCGCTTTCTTTCTCATGTTCATTTTTATTATATTTAATTTTATTTCCATGCAGTTCTTGCATACGCTCTCCTTTTGATCAGCTAAGCTTTTACGCAGAAACCTAAGAACATTTCGAAATCTTTCCTTTCTTATTTAAATCTATGTGTAGTTTTATTTTGGGCTCATTTAGAATTGGCGATATTTAAAAACTAAAATTTCATCCTCACTGTAAATTTTCGTTATAAAAAACCCCCCAAAAAACAGCAATATTGTTTATAAAAGCAAGATTCTATTAGTATAACCTACACTAAATTCTAATTATTGCTTTTCAATACATTATTATAGTAGATATTTACCCCATTTTCTTACTAAAACATGATGTGACACAAGGTCGAGTACACAGTAGGGAACCCAAGCGCGTAGGCACGGGCCAGGGGCAAAATTTGCCCATTAGTCTGTTGTGTTGACATCGGTATCATTACCGACCCCCCTCTCTAGTGCAATAAGGGAATACAGTCGCAGGCAGCTGTTACTTGAAATAGGACAACTTGATATATTTTGTTTTTCTCGGCTGCGTCTCTGTCTGCGGTCAAAGACAACAGAGCTGCACCCTACCCGAAGACAAAGATGCAACTGAGCGATGCACATTTCTATAGTGAGATCATTAGCAATTCATTGAGATTATGTATACAAATGTAGGCGAAAATGGATTCAACAAATATGATTCTACAGAAGGATACTGAGAATTACATGAACAGATTGAGTAAAAGAATATCGGTTTACGGTCATATTACGTTGAAACGCCGGTTCAAATACGATAACTGAAGTTAAGAAATGTTGGGCCTGATCAGTATTTAGATGGGTGACCTCTTAGGAATACAGGTGCTGTAAACTTAGATATGCGGGTAGTGTAAAGGATAACGGTTATGAATTGTTAATTGGAGAGCCGAGTTCAAATTCCAGTTGGGTTCGTTATATTCACTTCAACGAAAATACTTTTACGAAAGGTGTGAATCAACCATTTCTCCACCCAGATATAGGTTAATTAATAATATTTCTATCGCTAAATCATTAATATCTTCCGACTCCAAATTCTTACAGTCTAAAAATACTCTTAAGAAAAGTATGAATCAACCATTTCTCCATCCAGCTATAGGTTAGTTAATAAGATTTGTATCGCTAAATCATTAATATCTCCCCACTCCAAATTCTTACAGTCTAAAAATATTTTCTGGCTTTACTATATTTTCTGCAAAGAGTTGACCAGCCGTAAAAAATAGTCAGTTAATCAATGGTAATGGTAACAGAAGAAAAAAAAATGTCAGTAAGAGATGGCTGAAATGTCATGGACACATAATGAGGAAAGAGGGCTTGGGAAACTTAACTCTTGCTGGATATGTCAAGGGTAATAGAGATAGGGAAAAGCGGCGAACCTCCTACCTGACTAGCTTGGGTGAGTCGATGGCGGAACGTAGTCCGAGAGTTTGAAACGCTACTAAGGGCTACGATGGATAGGGGGTTGTGGAGAGCCCCTTTCTCCCACGTTTTGAAGGGATATAATACATAGAAGACGAGATATGATACATCTATCATACATATTACAAGGACCGAATTTTGAAGTCACTGAAGAAAGAGTTTAATTTCATAACAACCAGCATAAGCGCCAATGATATTAATAATAATAGCCACATTCTATCAATAAAACTTTCATGTGGCAGACATGAGATACAACCTGAGACGAGCATGTGAAGCTATTGTAGTTAAAATGAAGGAAAAAGAAAAAGCACTTACCGCGCTGCAGTAATCCGTCCTCAGCCAGATAATGTAAAAGAATGAGTGGGGGGCTTGCATTGCATTTTTATACACAAAAAATGCAATGCATTATGGGATCACAGGAAGACGCAAAAGGATTATGGGAACATGGACAGATATAAAAGAAAAGAAAGAAAGAAAGAAAGAAAGAAAGAAAGAAAGAAAGAAAGAAAGAAAGAAAGAAAGAAAGAAAGAAAGAAAGAAAGAAAGAAAGAAAGAAAGAAAGAAAGAAAATTCACAGTTGGTGGCTGAAAGGGCTGTTAGTGAGATCTTGAGACAGAGCTTAGGAAGGAAAGGCTCTGGATTGGAATACCAGCTGGGAGAGCCACAATTCACTCGCTGTTTGAAGTTTATTTTTTCCACATTTTTTCCACATTTAATTAATTTCTGACCACTGGAAATATTCTAATGCGCCACAAAATGTCTAGTAGTAGTAGGTCATCTGCACAATCTGTTTTCTGCGGTTGTTTCAATCGCAAGTCGGTAATTAAGGGGTTGAGTTTGAATGCATATCTCTTCTTTCTTTAGGACTGGTTTCCAACACAAAACAGATAACCGTTTAATCTAACTTGGGATTCGAGCAGAAAAGATGAGTTCATATCTTTCCAAGGGTACAAAATCTGTACAAAATCTGTACAAAATCTAACGCAACGACATGGGCTGGAATTTGAACTTGGCATTCCAGTTGTACTTTTATGCTCACCCCAGGCAGGCGGATCGCGTACACAAAATCACTAAAATAGATTTTAGGTCAAAATTGCAAAACTCAGTGCTTCATCATATATTCCACACTCCTTTACTACCAGAAAATATTTAATTTATTAGAGCAGAAAATTGTCAAAGCCGGGCTGACAGGTTTGGAAGAAGCAGTAAAGCAAGTAGATTTAAATTAAAAAGCCCAAAACTTACGTATAAAGCATTCAAATTCAATCGGCGCTACATTTCAACGGGACTTATTGTTTCATTATTTTCTCTACCACCAAAATTTGCTGTGTCACTACATACAGGGCGCGATAGATAAATTATCGTCTAAAATTTAATTTTAATTTCTATTTTTGTCTTCAGAAATTGAATTAAATCAACTTTACAGTGTTAGCTGCTTGTGGTAAGTCAACTGGGATTCAGTCCATTTTTCAGTCTGTTTTTGTGAAATTTCTTGGAAATTATTTTATTTATTTATTTTTCGTCTTTTGGCCGTCTTTGTTTTTGTTTTTTTTTTTTTCGTCACTTAATTTGTGTAAATAATTTTGCTATTCAAGGGTATTTTCGACTAATGATAAATAGCATCACGGTTCAATTATTTCCATTAGTTTTGTCTTGTAGAAGATTTAAATTTCTGTCTTCGAGAGATTGAATTCTTAACGGTTTGGCAAGCGAACGCAAGCAACATAACTCGACTATATTCTGTAAAAAACGGTTTAATTTCTATTTTTGTCTTCAGAAATTGAATTAAATCAACTTTACAGTGTTAGCTGCTTGTGGTAAGTCAACTGGGATTCAGTCCATTTTTCAGTCTGTTTTTGTGAAATTTCTTGGAAATTATTTTATTTATTTATTTTTCGTCTTTTGGCCGTCTTTGTTTTTGTTTTTTTTTTTTTTTCGTCACTTAATTTGTGTAAATAATTTTGCTATTCAAGGGTATTTTCGACTAATGATAAATAGCATCACGGTTCAATTATTTCCATTAGTTTTGTCTTGTAGAAGATTTAAATTTCTGTCTTCGAGAGATTGAATTCTTAACGGTTTGGCAAGCGAACGCAAGCAACATAACTCGACTATATTCTGTAAAAAACGGTTTAATTTCTATTTTTGTCTTCAGAAATTGAATTAAATCAACTTTACAGTGTTAGCTGCTTGTGGTAAGTCAACTGGGATTCAGTCCATTTTTCAGTCTGTTTTTGTGAAATTTCTTGGAAATTATTTTATTTATTTATTTTTCGTCTTTTGGCCGTCTTTGTTTTTGTTTTTTTTTTTTTTTCGTCACTTAATTTGTGTAAATAATTTTGCTATTCAAGGGTATTTTCGACTAATGATAAATAGCATCACGGTTCAATTATTTCCATTAGTTTTGTCTTGTAGAAGATTTAAATTTCTGTCTTCGAGAGATTGAATTCTTAACGGTTTGGCAAGCGAACGCAAGCAACATAACTCGACTATATTCTGTAAAAAACGGTTTAATTTCTATTTTTGTCTTCAGAAATTGAATTAAATCAACTTTACAGTGTTAGCTGCTTGTGGTAAGTCAACTGGGATTCAGTCCATTTTTCAGTCTGTTTTTGTGAAATTTCTTGGAAATTATTTTATTTATTTATTTTTCGTCTTTTGGCCGTCTTTGTTTTTGTTTTTTTTTTTTTCGTCACTTAATTTGTGTAAATAATTTTGCTATTCAAGGGTATTTTCGACTTTAACAAAGTTAAAACTTTGTAAGCCTCAGTCACTTTTTCCTTGTTTTTTTTTTTTTTTTTTTTTTTTTTTTAATTGGAGTAGATAGTATCTACTATCGCCCGGTCTCACACTCCACCACCTTCTTTTGAATGAGTTTAGAGGTGATCACCTTGTTTCTTGTTTAGGAAGGGGTTCCCGGTTCATCCCCTTTCTCTGGTCTAGGTGTTAGTTCAGCTGGAAGCTCTTTGCAGTTACGGAGTATGGTGGCAACGTCTTTACATTCTGAGGGTACCGGGTTGGCAGTTTCCTGGTTGCTGCTTCCGACTGGTAGTTAGGAGCCCGAACTCTTGCGTAGCGTCTTGAGAGGCTGCTCTGATCAACAGTTGAATAATACCGGGGTTCTTGTAGTGCCATATCGCGCATGGACGGGCGTCCCTGCATGAACGTTCGGTGGGCAACCCCGAGGCCACATTATGTTGTAGGCCGCGCCAGTCTCCATCCTTCACAAGTTGCAAATGATTGACCGACTGATTCTATTCTAAGACCACTCCTTAACTGAATTACTATGGAAAAAAGCAAACATAATAACAAAACTAAACCAGCTCATTTGAAAACGCCCAAACCTGTCTGCATCTCTTTCACTAACATACGCGGCATCCGCACCAACTTCCCCAGCGTAGATTCTTTCCTCCATAATAACTCACCTGATATATTAGCCCTATGTGAAACTAATCTTAACCCTTCTATCCCCTCATCTGAGTTCTGCGTTCCTGGCTACCTTCCCCTCTTCAGGAAGGACTCCAATGTTCATATGCATGGGCTTGGTGTCTATGTCAGCGAACACCTTCCCTTAGCTAGGGTGTCATCTTTTGAATCCCCAGATCATTCTTTCATGTGCTTCCGCCTCTCACTTCTCAGTTCGATTATCTATCTCTTCTTTCTGTACCGCTCTCCTTCCTCCCCTGACTGTTCGTTACTTGACATCATTTCTGACAATATTGACAAAGCCATTTCTACCCATCCCTCTGCCCATGTATTCGTGTTTGGTGACTTTAACGCCCACCACACCAAGTGGCTGAAGAACGCTGTCACTGACCCTGCTGGTGTCCACACCATGAACTTTTCAATCACCCAATCCCTTACGCAAGTAGTGGACTTCCCCACGCGTTTCTCCGACAACCCTAACGGAAGGAACTCACTTCTAGACCTCTGCTTCACTTCCATCCCAGACTCTTGCACTACCAGACAACTCTGCCCACTTGGAAACTCTGACCACACTGTAGTGTCCGTCAATATTTCACTCCACTCCCGCCCGACCCATGAAACACAGACAAGTAGAATATCATACTGCTATCAAAGAGCAGACTGGGATTCGTTCCGAGACTTCCTCTGTGACATCCCTTGGAACAACGTCTTTAGTCTTCCCATCGAAGAATGTGCATCCGAGGTCTCCTCCTGGGTTAAGGCTGGCATTGATGCCTTCATCCCTGCTAGGAAATTCCAGCTTAAATCTCATTCGTCTCCATGGTTCTCACCCGCTTGTTCGGCTGCCATTGCCCACCGGAATCATTTCTTCCGACTTTATCGTAACTATGCGTCGGAACAAAACAGGCGCCTTTTCACTTCAGCTCGTAATAAGTGTAAAAGGGTACTTAACGAAGCTAAGATGTTGTTTGCTGCCAGAATGAAGCAACGCATAGCATGCTCTAAATTCGGCTCTAAAGACTACTGGCGACTCTGTAAAAGAGTACTTAACAAGAGCAAGTCCACAATACCCCCGCTAATCAACAAATTTGAGGTCCTCACCTCCCCAGCAGATAAGGCTGAATGTTTTGCCCGCAGATTCTCGAACAATTCGAGTCTGGACTCGTCTGGAGTTTTTACACCCGACTTCTCACCTAGAACCGAGGCACAACTGAATGATGTCCACATTACACCTTCGCTTGTCTCTAAGATAATCTTAAAACTTGACCCTCACAAAGCGAGCGGTGGTGACGGAATCCCAACCATAGTCTTAAAGAAATGTGCCCCTGAACTCTCCTCTGTCCTTTCTAAGCTCTACAACCTCTGCCTATCTGCTTCCTGCTTTCCTGCCTGTTGGAAATCTTCCTCTATATTTCCTATATTTAAAAACACTGGAGAACCCTCTGACCCTGCAAATTACCGCCCTATCAGCCTTCTTCCGATCTTTGGCAAAGTGTTCGAAGCCATTATCAACGCCGAGGTGGTTCAGCATCTCACAGCACACAGGCTCCTCTCGGACAAGCAATATGGTTTCCGCTTCACTAGGTCTACTGCTGATATGCTAACGACCATCACCGAGTACATATACCAGGCACTCGACAGGAATGGCGAAGCTCGAACCGTTGCATTGGATATATCTAAGGCGTTCGACAGAGTTTGGCATGCTGGCCTTCTATGTAAACTGCGGAGCTATGGTATAACTGGACATTTGTTTGAACTAATCCAGTCATTCCTCTCTAACCGCACAATGAAAGTGGTATTAAACGGACATGCCTCTCAGAACTACCATACAAACGCAGGTGTCCCCCAAGGCTCCATCTTAGGTCCTACACTCTTCCTGATATATATTAATGATCTCCCTGATTCCATAAGAACCCAAATAGGTTTGTACGCCGATGACACCACAGTTTACTCTCGCCTCCAACAAAAATCTGGTGTAGGCGTCAAAGCTAAACTTGCAGCCGAGATTGAAAAAGACCTCCAATCCATATTGGACTGGGGTAAGAAATGGCTAGTAAATTTTAATGCTTCTAAAACGAAGCTACTGTCAATTAACCATCATCGACAATCTCACCTACCTCCCATTAGCATGGACCAGGCTTGCCTCCCAGAGAGTAAAACACTACGCCTCCTTGGTCTCACACTTTCAGCGGACCTCAAATGGAATGACTATATCGAATCCATTGCTAAATCCGCTGCTATGAAAGTCGGTTCTCTGTGTAGGGCCCGGAAGTTTTTTCCGTCTAAATCTATCCTGCACATTTACAAATCTACCATCCGCCCGTGCATTGAATACTGCTGCCATATCTGGTCGGGTGCCCCTGCTGTTCTCCTCGGGCTTCTCGATAAGGTTCAGAGGAGGGTCTGTAATGTGATAGATACCGACTTGGCAGACCGCCTGCAGTCTCTCTCCCACCGGCGAGACGTGGCTTCGCTGTGTCTCTTCTATAAATACTTTCACGGCTTCTGCTCCGATGAACTTAGATCACTGGTGCCCCCTAAATACGAATTTGCACGAGATACTAGATTAGCAACTAGATCCCACCCTTTTACAGTGAAACCGATAAAATGCAGCCGTAACTTCTACTCCAACAGTTTCTTTCCTCGCACTTCCCGACTGTGGAATTCTCTTCCAAACGATTGCTTCCCCGACGGCTACAATCTCCAGGAGTTTAAATGTAAGGTCAATAGACACCTCCTAACACACTAACCTGCTCCCATTCTATCAAACACTCTTCCCATCTGCCCGACACTCATCCTCGCTATCCTTACTCATCTATCACCTTTCTCCTGACATTCCCTATGTCTATCCACTCCTTCTCTTTACCTTCCCCTATGTAGCCCCATGCGCAATAGTGGCAGTGGAATGCCTTGCTTGGGGTGAGATGATTAAAAAAAAAAAAAAAATAGGCAAAAATGAAAATAACACTGACATCTCAATGTAACAGATTTAGTTACTAAAATTGCCCCAAAATATCTTTAAATGCTAAAGAGTAAATTTATTCAATAAATCGACATTGGCATCAACCACGGTCACGAAATGATTTCGAAATCTCTTGTAACTTTTTTAGATGGACTTCTAGGTTGGTGAATGCTGCTTTCATCCTTGCCTTCAGTTCATCTTTGGTGTTACGAGTTTCGCACATAATAATCAAGTAGTTTGCAGTGTGAGGAGTTAAGTGGCCAGATGTAAAGGGCATTGTGGTCTGACAGCCATGACTGGATTCTCCTAATTGTGTAGCATGAAGCAGTCATGTTACAATATATAGGATCATTCAAGAACCACCCTCTTTATGCAGGATAGCACTAACTTCTAAAGGCACTTGAAGTAGTCCTCAGTGTTGAATGAGGTCCCGTGGGTAAGATGGAGACATAATGTCGCCATCATTAGTGATCCTGCCAAACACCTTCTTAATCATCGTTAGACTCATCCAACTCTTTCCGAATACTCTGCACTGGACGCAAATTGAGACCCGAACACTGAAATTTTCGTACTGCAGCTTCCGACGTGAATGCCAAGCAGTATAGCCTGTCATTTCCCAAATTTCTAGGGGATCGAACTGCAACATGGTGCATCTTTTTTCACAGCTGGTGCCTAACTTACCCTACTATACTGTGCAGTCAACAAAATAAAACAAACAACGCGCATGTGAAAAATTAAAAAATATAAAATGCAACATTTTACGCATCACCCCTTTTGTGTGTGTGTATAAATATATCTATCTAAACTTATTTATAAATGGGACTTTGTGTGTGTCCGTTACCTATAAACTCCGAAACGGCTGAACCGATTTTCTTTAAAATTTACACAGTTGTACTATAAGCGTCTGCGAGTGTTCCTATCTAGATTTTGTGTCGAGGTACCCCCTATAAATATCGATAATCGAAAAATCGGGTTATAGAAGTGGTCCGATTTTAATCAAATTTGATACACTCATACACAAAGACATAAGAAACGATATTCAGAAGTTTCAAGTTTGCAGCTCTTACAATAGTGCAGAAAATCGATAATATATATATATATATATATATATATATATATATATAAGGCAAGATGTTTGTGTGTGTGTGTGTGTGTGTGTGTGTGTGTGTGTATTTATCTGCCTGTATGTCTGTATTTTTTTCAGCCCTTTTATTTTAGTTTTTGCTTCGGGTTTGGCTCTAAGTAGGTATAATTGTAGTTCTTAGTCTCAGCCATGATACCATTTACTCAGAGGACTTATTTAGCTTTCAAAATTCAATTTACGACGAAAAAACCTTATTTGATATCGATACCAGGAAATCAAATTTTGACTTACATCCATTCATTTTTCTTTCAGTCTACGGTTTCGCTTTAAATGGAAACAACTATTGTTTTTTTAGTCTTTCGTGCCAACGTCCAAAGAGTCTGAGCTCCAGGAACATGGATTAGTTTTAAAGCTTTCATTACACCCAAGCAACGTCGGGCTATACTGCTAGTTAAGAAGAAAAACTAAAGCTAAAAGTCTACAACATAAACTTTAAAATCAACGCAGGCTAAACAATATATTATAAGAATATTATTAACACAATAATATCTCACTGTTTCATATATTAACAATAATCAGGCATATATATATATATATATATGATATTCATCTACATACAAGCCTGTTTCGCTGTATAACAGCTCATCTGGGTGGCTAGACACATCCACTTGCTTCTGGCTGGGATTGAAACTCGACCGGTTTGGTATCAGTCGGAGTCGCTACCCACTAAGCCGTAGGCAGATGGAATCAGAGATAAGGGAAATTTTCAATTTTAACGTGTTGTATATAAGCAGCGTGTATATACGCCAGTCACCGAAAAAACTCAATTCATTCCTAAGGAGTAATGCATATCTCGCAGAAGTGGAACTTTTTAAAAATTTTCTTCTCTAGAGAACTCAATCGTAATGACAACATAATATATTTTCTATAATATCATTTAAAGTATAGGAAGCCATTACGAATATTAAACGCGGTCACCATAACAAACATGTAACCCAACATCAATAGAAGGATATTAAATGTAAGAGAAACAATCCGAAATATTTTCAATAAAAAACAAGCCCACCCCACCACTAAAAAGGCAACGTTGCGAAAGTTATGATGTTGATTCTAATAGTTAATGACTTGTTCAAGAATTGTCAGATTTTTTTTTATTCAAACAAAGCACGCATAACTTGTTTTCTATTTATAAATTAATACAAAACATATAGGTCATAAAGCCGTAGATTTGATTAACACATTATCCTATAGACCGGAATAAATTATTATTTTATTATTCGACCTGATAATATAGCTCCATGATATTCCAGAACTATCATCAGTTTTTCGTCGAATAATTATTTAATTAGTCTCAACTTTAATATTAATTGCTGCTAAAAATCTTTTCTCTTATCTTCTCTACCTTCTTTCTTAATAATGGATCATATGTTTTCTTTTGGAGAGGGGCTTGTTTTTATCTGTATTCTGTTGCCTTCTAGGTAGTATGGTTCATGACTAGTAATAAAGTCACAGAAAAAGTCACAATTTTAGCTAGGAAAAATAACGTGATATTTTCTTGTGGTTTATTTTTACTGTGACGTTTCATGCCATATGAAATAAATCGTCACATCTTGGTTTTGTGAGTGACATGTTTGATATACATGATCCCACTGCAGCATATTTCTGAACTAATCTTTATTACTTTCAATAATTCCCAAGACAGGAGACGTCAAAATTATTTTTTACTAAGACCAAATATTGTTTTTCTATGATTTTTGTACCTGTGACTTTTCAAATTGAAAGTAAGATTCCAGTAGAAAGTTCCACAAGCGAGAAAATAAACTGTTAGCATAGAACCTACTGTTCTGTCTAGACAATTTATTTGTAAAATAATGCGACCTTTTGTCGACCTAGACTGCGTTTAAATTCATAAAGTCTAGATACCATGGTGGAAAGTTCATCAGAACAATTACCATTAAAATATTTATAAAAAGGACACAGAGAAGTTAAATTACGGCGGAGGGAAAGTTATTGAATCCGAGATGGCAAGTTATGACAAATAACATTGCAGATTCTTTTTTTTTTTGGATTTTATCAAGAATCTCTGAATTAATGGAAGGGGTGCCAGATATGGTAACAATATTCGAAGCATGGACGAATGGTAGACTTATAAATGTGTATATAATTATCGATTGAATGATCTCAGATTCACGTGATAAATTTTTGCACAGTCAAACCTATTGAGTAATTTTTTACACTTTGCTAGATTTTTTCCTTAGAACTTATTATTCTTAGAGTCAAGTTTGTAGCCTGAATGCCGGCCAATATCCCATCTAGTTTATCATCTCTTTTCCCACTGAGCAAAGAGATGACAACGAAAGAAATGCATTATTAACTTCTAACTCACTCCAATCCTGCCTTCCATTCTCAACAATCTGTGCTTGCCAAAAAAGAAAACAAACAAAGAAAAAATATATAGAAGAAAAGCCAAGCGGCCCAGAAAAATGAGGTTTAATTGTGCTTGATTGTTCAGACTTTTTTTGACGGATTAAAATAAAATTAAAGTAGATATCTCTATGTAGCGTAAGTTTTCTCGACACGAATTCCTATTTTTATAAAAAGCAATAAAAACATAACAATCTCAGCGAATATACTCTGATTTCAAAGTTACTTTTTTTATATCGAATAAGGCCATTTACTGTGAATTTATAAAAGACTAGCAGTATAGCCCGGCGTTGTTCGGGTGTAATGAAAGCTTTAAAACTAATCCATGGTCCTGGAGCTCAGACTCTTTGGACGTTGGCACGAAAGCAATAGTTGTTTCCAGTTAAAGTGAAACCGTAGACTGAAAGAAAAATGAATGGATGTAAGTCAAATTTTGATTTCCTGGTATCGATATCACATAAGTTTATTTTCGTCGTAAACTGAATTTTGAAGGCTAAATATGTCCTCTGAGTAAATGGTATCATGGCTGAGACTAAGAACTACAATTATACCTACTTAGAGCCAAACCCGAAGCAAAAACTAAAATAAAAGAGCTGAAAAAAATACTGACATACAGAAAGATAAACAGACACACACGCAAAATCTTGCCTTTTATTTATATATATTATCGATTTTCTGCACTATTGTAAGAACTGCAACCTTGAAACTTCTGAATATCGTTTCTTATGTCTTTGTGTATGAGTGTATCAAATTTGATTAAAATCGGACCACTCCTTCTGTAACCCGATTTTTTTTTATTATCGATTTTCGGTATTTATCGGGGGTACCTCGACACAAAACCTAGCTAAGAACACTCGCAGACGCTTATAGTACAACTGTGTACATTTTCAAGAAAATCGGTTCTGCCATTTCGAAGTCTATAGGTAACAGAAATACACACAGAGACACACACTCAGACAAAGTTCCATTTATAAATAAATTTAGATTTAGATATCTCTATGTAGCGTAATTTTTCTCGACACGAATTCTTATTTTTATAAAAATCAATAAAAACATAACAATCTCAGCAAATATACTGTGCATTTATAAAACATAATTATCAGTAAACGTAGTAAATATTTTCGGTACTAATTTTCTAGCGATGGTAAGAAAACTAATCTGGTATCTAATGGTTTCATCTCTTGCTTAATAGGAACCTCTCTACTAGTAGTATGAAACAGACTAAGATAAGATATAAAAAATATTGAGCCCCCTACCTTTTGGGTATAGTTCTCTTGTCCTACTGATTCAAGCTTATCTACTCACGCTTATAGAGTGGTGATTTTCTAAGCGTAGCTTAGATGTGGCACAAGGCCGTAAGTAAGCGACACCCAGTGAGGATTGAACTGACTACTCAATTGTAAGGATTCTAGCGAGACAAGCACTGGAACCATTAGAACACTTCAAAGAGTGCGTGGTGGCGTAATACTAACATTTTCATTTACTCTTTTTTATTGGGTATTTTTAATTGGGACTATGTTCGTCTCTGAGTGAACTTGAAAGAACGTGCCAACGACAATGTTTCTGACTGGATGAATCCCGCCCAAATCCAGTTAATAACAATCATTTTGTAAATAGTGCTTGACCTCTTACGTCACCAACATGGCGCCGTCGCTTTAAATGCTAACGCTGAAAACGAAAGGACAACGGAGGAATAAAAAAAGAATGAAAAGACAAAAATAGAAAGAAAAATAAGAAAAGGCGGTTAAAGAAAGAAAGATAGTCATTAAAAAAATAGAGAAACCGAAAAAAAAAAAAAAAGAAAGAAGAAAAGAAAGAAAAGGAGATAAACTGAAACAAAATGGGTGTGAAAATAAGAGAAGAGAAGCAAAAGCAAAAATATAGAAAGAAAAGGGTAGTAAATTAAGATCCGGTAAATTAAAAAGAAAAAGAAAGAAAATTTATAAATGAAAGAGATGAAAAGAGAAAAAAGAAATATAAACCAGAAAAAAGAAAAATAATTCAAGAACTAAACTGTAGAAACGATTAAAATGAAAGGAAAAGAAGAAAAAAGAAAAACGATTTAAACAAATATGTGAATGAAAGAAATAAGAACCGAGATGAATGAATAATTATTGCTGAAAAGAAAACTACACATGGAAAGCACAAAATGAAAAAAATGAGCAAAAAGAAGAAAGAACCGTATTATCAAGATACAAGAAAGAAAGAAAGAAAGAAAGAAAGAACAAATCGAGGAAGAAACAATGAATGAAGGAAAAGATAAAAGAAACAAAGGTTATCTATCATAGGATGAAATGAAAGTAATAATTAAAAAATGACAGAAATACACAGAAAGAAAAAGTAGATGAGAAAAGAAGGAAAATGAAAGAAAATAGAAAGGAAAGAAACAAATTGACAATAGACTTCAAAGAAGTAAAAAAGAAAGATAGAAAAGTAAAACGAGAAAAAAACAAAGAAAAAATGAAAGAAAAGAACTAAAAACAAGCGTTATCATGGGATGCAGCAAAAGAAAGAAAGAAAGAAAGAAAGAAAAAAATGAAAAGAAGAAAACGTAATTGGGAAAGAAATAAAAAGAGAGAAAAGAAAATGGAAAGAAAGATATTGTCAAGATGCTGCAAAGAAAGAAAAAACAAAGAAAAGAAAAGAAAACCAGAAAGAAAAAAAGCTCAATTGGGGGAAAAAAACAAGAAATGAAAAAAAAGAAAAAGAAATATTATCATCGAATGCAACGAAAGAAAGAAAGAAAGAAAAAGAAAGAAAGAAAGAGTGATAAGAGACAACAAATAAATATAGATAAAATTGGGAAGGGCACCTGAAAATTCCTTTTCGTGGCCAACGATAAGAACTCTCTGGTCACTAATTACCCCCACCCCTTTCTAGTTGCTATGGCATCTACGCCATTATTATTGGTGTATATTTTATTTTATTTTTGTCTTGTTTCTTTGTTCCATTTTCACCATTTATGTCATCTTCATTACATAATAATCTAACGAAGAACCAACTCGGTTCCTGTTAACAACCACTCTTGAATATCAATAAACAGTAAAAAATCTATTTGACTTAAATGTTTAAACAACAGTAATTTTGTATAATAACATTAAATTCCTTCATGTGAAATTATTGTATAATTGTATAATTTTTGAACGGAAACACTTTCAATAAAAGCATTAGACCCATTTATTCCGGTGTATAAAAGTATTTATTTTAAGATAGATGTAGTGTAGATATTCTTAAATATAATTCTACAAAATGTTCGTTTTGATTTGAAACGTTTCATATAAAATCCCCAAATCAAAGATAGCTACAATGGTTAAAATTCACGTATAGAATTAAGGTATTACTTGCTTATCGTTCAGTCTAATTGATCTCATTCTTTATTTTTTAGTCCCAGACAGCAGTTCTATCTATCTATCTATCTAGCTAGCTAGCTAGTTATCTTTACCTTTCAGTTAGTTTGTTTTAACCCAGTGTCAGCAGTGTTTTAACCCAGCTTAAAATCAACAATTTTGATTTCTCATTTACAAAACAGACACCATTTTCCTCTGTCAGAGGTTTTGAAATTATGAAATCTGCGGGCAAATATTCTGGTGGTTTTTAAAATTAAGAACTCATATCAATCAGTTAAGTGCCATATGTGAAACACGCTTAGGCGATCACGTCTCGAAATAGACATGACTGACTGGGCAGAAGATTATCTCGCAGTAGGTTGCCATTGCTTTCTGCGGTAGACTGGTTGCCAGCCAAAGCTATAGAACCCAATCTGTCCTGTTATTTAACCCATAACAGGAAGGAAGAGACAGATTAATACCTTTTCCAAGGGTATTTGCGCGTAAGTGAATGCAATGAATTCAACTGGAATTCGAACTCGGCTCCCCGATTTCTTGTTCCGAGCTGATATCCACTGCACCACAACGCACATATAATAATCAATAAACTACACTGACAAGAAACATTTGGCCATCGTAAAAAAACTTTTCATTCATTCTAATATTTGTCTATATTTCCTCTTCTTTGTTGGCATTTGTACGACGTTTCGGCCGTTGTACACTTTGGCCTTCTTCAGGTACTAGGAATTTAGGACCGAACATTTTGGAAGTCCTTAAGGACATATGGCCCAGTGGATATAGACGTTGGTTAGTTCCTGTGACTTGACTCATAGAGTTGTGAGTTCAATACCAGGCTAAAGCAGTGGTGAACAAGTAACTTGCAAGGTTAGAGGGAGATAATTCATGACTACTAAAAGAGGCACTACTACGCAAGGAATGAAGATCATATACCCCAGTGATTGCAATAAAGAGTTCGGTTCGAAATTTCTAGCACCTGAGGAAGGCTGGAGTGTACAACGGCCGAAAAGTCATACAAATGGCAACAAAGATGAGAACGATGCATTCTAAGCTTTAATATATCTCTTAAACATTTCATTTCATTCAAGGTGGTGGTGCCACTAGTACACGGTGGATGACAGGGAATAAAAATAAAAGAGAAGACTTAGTATAGAGATGACTGAGAAAAGGACAAAAGATGAACGGGGTTCAAGTAGGCGGGAAACGTGAGAAAATAAATTGTGAAAGTAAAAGTGGCGATCACATTTTGCTATTTCAACAGTAAACGGGTGGAACCATAATGCCAATTTAGTGGCACGCTTAAATTCATGTATTCCGGTCACCGGGTTAAAAAAAATCGTCTGAGCAATTGCCATGAAAATGTTTGTAGAAAAGCCAGAGGGAAATAACGTCACGTCGGTGAGAGTCTGACTGAAGTCTAAATGCCAGTTCAAGTTACAGATCCTTCTCTGGATATTGTTAAGAATATCCAGATGTGTAGTAGGCACAATATATTTTTAATCGTATCACCCCGAGCAAGGCGGTAATGCCACTGATGTGCAAGGGCTACATAAGAGTAAAAAGATTAAGTAGAAGAGAGTGAAGAGGAAGACGAACCAGTAAGAAATGCCAAGTCGGTGCCTATCACATTATTGATTCTTCTTTGGAGCCTGTCGAGAACACTGAGATGAACAGCAGGGGCTCCTGACCATATATGACAGCAGTATTCCATGCACGGACGAATGGTTGATTTGTATATATGCAGGATGGATTCAGGCGGGAAAAACATCCTGGCACGACACAGTGACCCAACCTTCTTAGCAGTGGATTTAGCTATGGACTCAATGTAGTGGTTCCATTTGAGATCAGAAGAGCGGGTAAGGCCGAAGAGGCGCAGTGTATCTCAGGGAGACTCATTTGGTCCATGCTTATGGGAGGCAGGAGAGATTGCCTGTGATGATTGACAGACAACAGCTTGGTCTTAGTCGCATTGAAATTGACACGCTACTTCTTACCCCAATTCACCACAGTGTAGATCCCGTTCAAGGTCAGCAGCAAGTTTATGTTTGTCCGCCACGACGGGTTTCTTATTGATGCGGGAGTAAATTGTAGTACCGTCTGCGTAGATGCCTACTTGGCTCTTGATCTCATCTGGCAGGTCATTTAAGAAAATAATGAAGAGCGTCGGGCCCAGGATAGAGCCCCGAGGGACACCAGCGTTTGTGCTGTAGTATGTAGAGGCATGCCCTTTCAGGACGATCTTCATTTTGCGGTTATTTAAAAAAGATTGGATTAGATCAAGCAAGCGTCCGGTAACACTGTAACCCAGTAGCTTGCATAGAAGGCCAGAGTGCCAAACCCTGTCAAAAGCCTTGGAGCTATGGTGAAACGGAAGATATAGTTTTAGTCCGAAAAGAAGTCGTGAGAAATAAGACATTTAACCACTTCAGTACTGATTAGAGTTGTAGGATGGGGTTTGGGGTCAGGCATGGGAACTCCAGATGAGTTGAGCGTGGAGTTGGAAGAGAATTTCTGAACAAAGTATTCAACCTTAGTACTTCAAAGTGGTTGAAGAGAAAATGAACTGAGGATTTGCAGTTGTTCAATACATACTTGCATAGCCGCCAGCAATCTCTAGAACCAAACGTGTGAGAAGCTATAGGTATATATTTTCAAAGAGCATCAGTAAGCTCAGCAGACTAGGGTGGAATTTGAACACGGTTCGGCGATGCCATATCTTACGACAATATCATTTAAGCTACCCGCACGTCCGTATTGGCTAATTATTTGTTCCTAAATCTTAATTAAAATATCCTCTTTTCTCTCTCTTTCTCTCTCTCTATATATATATATTTATATATGAATATGAATCATAAGCTGTTTATTATAAATTATTGTTCCCCTTACGATACGAATTCAGTGAAGTGTATCAGTTTCTCAAATATAATAGTGAGAAGTGTGTACACTCACTGACACAGTTGGAACATTTCTGTTACTTCAACGAGTTAATACTTCCGCTGACGTCATTACATACAATGCATTTGCTAACGCCGTAATGAAAAGCAGTGTCCCAATTTTAAACTTCAGTGCATAGTCAGTTGATATTCCTCAGCACATGTAATCAGTGTATTGTGGGTTAATCCACATTAGTTCTATACTTTCGCTTCATTTTTATCAATTAGTCCCGAGCATATATTTGGCTTACGGCCATATTACGTTGAAAAACCGGTTCCTGTACAAGCGCTGAGGTTATTCAACGCCAATAGGCAGGCGCTTGTGAATGGAACTTGAATGTGTGGGAGGTGTAATGGATAACGGCCCAGAATGGTTAAACAGAAAGTCGAGTTCCATTTCTCATTGGGTTCGTTATATTGACATACGCGCAAATACACTTGAGAAAAGTATGAATACACTCCTTCTCTCCCAACTATGGGTTAATAGTAACAATTGTATCACTAAACCATTAATATCTCCCCACAAGTAATTATACAATTCAAAAATAACCCGCAAAAGGTTAATAAGCCGTATAAAAATAATCAGTCAGTCAGTTAAGTGCCATACGTGATACACGCTTTGGGCGATTATATCTCGAAAGAGACATGACTGACTACGTAGAAGATTATCTTACAGTAGGTTGCCATTGCTTTCTGCGGTAGATTGGTTGCCAACCAAGGCAACCAATAGAAAACCTAATTTGTCCAATTATTTAATCTATAACTCGGGGGAAGAGACGGATTAATAACTTTCTCAAGGGTATTTGTGTGTAAGTGAATGCAAGGAATTCAACTGGAATTCGAACACGGCTCCCCGATTTGTCGTTCTGGGCCGATATCCACTGCACCACAACGGACATGAAACGGGGAAGTCTTAAGGAAAATTGTGACAAAAAGAACAATTATACTCAGAATCAGTAAGAGATGGCTGAAATTTCATGGAAACATAATGAGGAAAGAGGGCTTGGAAACCTTAACTCACACAGGATATATAGAGGGTAAGAGAGATAGGGAAAGGCGGCGAACCTCCTACCTGACTAGCTTCGGTGAGTCGATAACAGAACGGGGGTGGAGAGATTTGGCTAAGAAAGAAACGCTAGTAAAGGACACGATGAATAGAGGGTTGTGGAGAGCCCCCTATCGCCCACGTTCTGAAGAGATATAATAAAGAAGAAGAGATATGATACATCTGTCATACATATTACAAGGACTAGATTTTGAAGTCATTGAAGAAACAGTCTAATTTCTCAACAACCAGCATAATCGATAATGACATAATAATAATAATAGTCACATACCGACGGGATGTGGCTTCTTTTTGTCTGTTCTATAAATACTTTCATGACTTCTGCTTCAACGAACATCAGTCACTGGTGCCTCTGCAACAGGTGTTTACTCGTGCTACCAGACTAGCAACTGGGTCTCACCCATTTACAGTTAGATCAACCAAATGCAGACGACAATTCTACTCATGCAGCTTCATTTCTCGCACTTCCCGCCTGTGGAACTCGCTTCCATATTCTTGCTTTCCTGACGGCTACAACCTCCAGAAATTTCAATCCAATGTTAATACCCATCTCTTAACCACTTGACTCTAGTTCTTTCTTTACCATCCTGTATATCCTTTCCTTTCTCTCCACCTTTGCAACTGTTATCACACCTTTATTCTCATCCTTCTCTTGCTCCTTTTTAACTAGTTCGTCTTTCTCTTCACTCTCTTCTACCTAATCTTTTTACTCTTATGAAAACCGCTGCACATCGGTGGCGTTACCGCCCTGCTCGGGGTGATACGATTAAAAAAATGCTGTTGAATCAATCAATCAATCAATAAATCAGAATTATATTTATCTCTTGCGTTCTGTGTCTTTTCTGGATCACACGCGACTACATAAAATGGTATCAACGAAATCGGTCATTTCTTATTAGTATTTGTTTTATTAAGAATGGCAGCCTGGTTTCAAAGAGGCAGTAGGATGACTGACGTCACAGAAACGCGTGTCGTAGGTTGGCTCATCGTCCCTCCGCGGGTGGTTTTAACCAGGTTTAAAGCTATGTTAAATTAACACCGTTTTGGTCATATATTCAAAATCCAGACAAAATCACTCCATCACTGCCAGAATGCCCAACTCACGTGATATTCCCGTCAATCTGTGATCATTCTGGCACTGGCCTTAGCATTCTGCAACATATCTCAATGTGTTGATCTATCTATCTATCTATCTATCTATCTATCTATCTATCTATCTATCTATCTATCTATCTATCTATCTAAAAAGGTGCTTCATATTAATCGCTGAAAAAGTATAAGTATAAATAACCATCTCAGTGTTTCTATCTATGTCATCGTGTTAATTCTCTGTTTATATATAAATGTCTCATTGTGTTAATTCTCTCTCTCTATCTCTCTCTCTCTCTCTCTCTCTCTCTATATATATATATATATATATATATATATATATCATTGTGTTAATTCTCTCTTTTTCTCCATCTATCTAATATGTATTTAGATATATTCTGAAAGATCTTTCATGGCCAGCTGGTGTGATTTCAATTAAGCAATTAATATCTTTAAAATTTGTCTCATTTCCTAAGCTCCTCCAGTTATCGGGGATTTAGCGAAAACATTAAAACTTTAGTGATTCTATGGAAACTAATAAATATCCAATGAAACAATACGCAATTCTAAAGAAACAATTTGGGTAATTCGATCCATAACCGGACACTATTGAATCGTGAACAAAAATTTAACTCGAGTGGTATGGACTTAAAGCATTACTTATCAGCCAACTAATTTAGGTTTTCTGACTTTAAATAAATTTCAGCTATCTCTCTACTGGGTTACAAATTCACACAAAGACATGTTTGGTTTTACTAAGAAACATGTTCAGCCCGCCTTTGGATTTCTCTCTTTTTAACTTGCCGCAATGCCACCTCGAGTTTGCGAATTGAAGCTCGGCTTTCTTTTTTCGCCCTAACTTTTTTGCTTTTCTTCTTCTTGTAGTATCTTCGTTTAACTTCACGTTGCGCATAAATCAACGTTTCTAAACGCCGTAGGCCCAAACATACAATACAATGACCTCGGTCTCAATTCTCTAAGATACGGCGAGGTAAAAAGAATTTGGACTCGAAATTTTTTTTCCATTATCTGATATTACAGAAAGACAGACACACACATTGAAAAATACACACACACGTACACATTGAAACACACGTGTACACATACATAAACGCATGCGCACAAAGAGGCACACTTATATCAATAATAAAATGCGCATTCCTGAAACGTGCGAATTCACGCAGATTCACGCCCGCGCACACAGACTCGCAGACGCACTCAAGACCACCTGGACATTTACACAGAACCCCAGGAAAACATACTTAGACCCACGCCCAGAGATCGTCGGCATTTTCATTTGCTTTCATTGTGACAGAACAATGTAGGCACTTTAAAAGAAAAGGAAGTTTTATGCACACAGAGATAAACATAAACATTCATGAATGCACACACACAAACACACACGCATATATATATATATATATATATATATATATATATATATATATATTCGTAAGTATATGCTTAAATTTATGATTCTGTGACTACTGACGCTGCAAGCGGAATTGGCATTTAGAGTTCAAATTCTAGCTGAGACTGTTGCGTTTGCTTTCACACATTGGGAAGCGTAGGAATCAAATCTTTTCTCTCTCAAGCGGAGGGAAAAGGGAAGTCTGAGGGAAAGAAAAAAGCAGGCTTCAAAACGCAACCTCAACGTGGCATTACGGCAAGTTGAAAAGAATGAAATTCAAAGGCGGGTTAAGCATGTTTCTTAGTAATACCAAATATGTCTTTGTGTGAATTTGCATCCCAGGAATTCAAATTAGGAAACCTAAATCAGTTGGCCGTTAAATAACACCTTTAATCCAGACCACTCGATCCAGAATCTTTGCTTATAATTTATTAGTGTCCAATTTTGCGTCAAATTACCGAGGTTGTTACATAACGGGATTGACAGTCTCTATTCTACGGTGGTTGAGGCAGAAGGGGCCAACGCACCTCCAGAATTTGGGCTGACCTCTCAGTTGCCCCTCCACTTTTATAAGCTTCAAAATTTATGAAACTGATCAGTCTCTGATTTTTATAAGATTTGATCTTCAGCACTTTTCCCTCTACGTTTTCTTTTGCATTTAGCTTTTTATTAACAAAATTATTAAATCGTGAAGTAGGGTTTTTATCAAAGTATTTTTCCAAACAAATCAGCTTATTCAAATTTCATCGATTGATTGGACGAAACGTACCGTTTGTAAATTTCGACCAAAAATGTCAGCGATAACTTCAACAATACTGCGAGGATTTTAACACGCGTCATCATCTTAAAAAAAAACACACTAGTACAAACGCTATCAAATCAAATTAAAGTTATTCTGCTACCTGGTATATCCCTTGATAGACTGCGACGCGTTTCCAGTGATCATTAGGCATTACTTGGAGGTTCTCATAATCATTTAATATGCGATATTCTGCGCTATCATAACTACCAAATGCAAGCAAATAATACAACCGTTTATATATTAATATTGGTCGATAAAACGCAGTGATACATGTCATGCCAAAAGGGGTATTTATTCTCAACGTCCCAATATCTTTTCGTTGATTTCTGCTCAAGGAAGAAGACACAACACCATATGGTATTTCTCCACCGTTAAAAAGGGGAGTATTTTGAACATTCTTTCGAGATGTGCGCTTAGCAGTTCGCCAGCGGATATCTTATTTTTACTTTTAATTAATTTTTGACCTAGAATAATTACCCATGTAAATGCGCTATTTCTCCCACTCATAAAAAACTCTAAGAAGCAAAAACAAAATAACTTTTTTAGTTTTTGTCAAGCAATGAAATTACAAGAGAATTTTGTTAAAAAATGGATCCAGCATTAGAATTTGCGTCAAAGGAAAAAAAACAAAACAAGAAAAAAAAAAAACCTACCGCCCCCCGCCGATGACCCCCGACCTCACCAAAAAAAAAAACAAGTAATGAAACGCAGAAGTGGAAATGATAATACTAAAACCCGCCAGAAAGCTTCAGCATCAAACAGTGCTACTATCGAATTTCTTCTTACAACAGTTTTTTCAGAAAATTAGACTTCTCAAATTTACAAACATTTAAAGCTCTTTCCAATACTAATTAGTATTTCTTTACAATCATTTCGTTTTCTGGAAGGGATGTAATCAGTTTCCAAGTAGGCAATCTATGCAGATGATACCACCACTTACTCCCGTCTCAATCTGAAATCTGCCAGGATTGACAAAGTAAATAATGCTTCTGCTCTTGGAAAGAGCCTCCAATCTGTGATAAGTTCGGTAAGAAATGTCTCGTAAATTTTAATGCTTCCAAAACGAACCTGTTCTACCATAGAGAAGCTTTCCGATTTTCCAACAGTATGGATCACACTACTCACATTGCTCCTCCTCGGCCTCACTCTCTCAGTCAATCTCAAGTGGAATGAATACATCGAATCAATAGCTATATCTACTACTAAGAGTGTGGGGTCGCTGTACTGACCAAGAAGTTTTTCTTGTTAGAATCCATCCTAAATATTTATAAAACTACCATTCGTTCTTGTGTTCCTGTTACCATATTTGGCCGGGTGTTCTTGCTAGTTAACTCGGGTTTCTCGACAAAACCCAACGGAGGATCTGCGATGTCATAGGTTCCGATTTGGCAGCTTGCTTTCAGTCACTTTTTCACCGACGGGAGTAGCTTTTCTATGCCTTTTCTACAAGTATTTTCATGGTTTCTGTTCTGACGATCTTCATTCCCTGGTGCCCCGCTTTCATGAATTTACTCTTGCAACTAGATTGGCAACTAGGTCCCATCCTTTTAACGTCAAAATAGGCAAATGTAACAACCACCACTTCTTCTCTATCAGTTTTTTTCGCACTTCTCGCCTGTGGAGCTCCCTTTCCCATGCTTGCTTCTCTGATAGCTACAATCTCCAAAGATTTAAGTGTAACATCTATTGCCATCTTCTATCTCCTTGACTCCAACCTCTCTCTTACTCTTTCTTCGACATTCCCTGTACCGTTTTTTCTTTCTTCCCTCTCCTCTCAATGTAACCCCCTGTGCACTAACCCCCTGTGCACTAGGCTTGCTTACGCACATATAAGCACAGAGGAATTCGTTACTTAAGAATGTTATATTTCATTCACTCTCGGTCAGGTACACCTGTTTTTATTTTTGTTTCCTTTCCAACTGAGTGAAGCTTTTCTATCGAATCTTTGTTCAAAAAGGTCATTGAATAGCAGGTGGCCTTGCAGCAAAATGCCGTCAAATCTATCGAAGTGATGGCATCGATTCTATTGGTGACCGGGTGAATAGGTGTGGTGGTGATCAACCCACCTTTTAGCACACAAAGTAGAGGCCCGAAGAACTGTTATGAATGGACACTTTTACATTCTTTAAGATTTTTCATGAGACTCTCACAGGTTACTGAGTATGTAACTTCATTTTTTTTTCTCGGGGAGGGGATTGTCCACTGACTTTTATCTACCGAATAATTAATGTAAGTGATTTATTTAACTTAGTTCTTGACATAAGGCAAATATTTTTCCAAACTCTCATGACAGTGGATTAACATTTTGATAGATCAATATTAGCAATTGCAGACATAATCGATCATGAATTTGCATAAATTTCTATAACTCTTAGCAGATTTTTCGCTTTTCTAAATCCCCTGTCTCCCTTTCTACCATTCATTCACCCAAGTTCGTCAGGTAAGTGGTTTGTTTCCTCCTTTTACCTCGCTTGCCCTGAATATGTCCTTTGAGTGTTCATTTTTCAAGCCCTCCTTTCTTAGTATGTGACCAATGAATTTCAGCTGCTTTTCCTGATATTGAGAATAGTTATTCTTTCTGTTGCCATTTTCTCTAAAACTTTCTTGTTACTTACTCGCTCCGCCCATGCATGAGATATTCAATATCCTTCTGTAGAACCACACTGGGCCATGTGTCCTTAAGGATATAGACGTTGGTTAGTTCCTGTGACTTGACTCAAAGAGTTGTGAGTTCAATACCAGGCTACCACAGTGGAGAACAAGTAACTTATAGGGTTAGTGGGAGATAACTCATGACTTCCAGAAGAGGCATTAGGCAATGAATGAAGATCATGTACCCCAGGGATTGTAATAAAGGGTTCGGTTCAAAATTCCTAGCAGCTGAAGAAGGCCGGAGCACACAACGGCCGAAACGTCGTACAAATGTCAACAAAGATGAGGACAATATTCCGAATAATGTAAATACTATAAATACTACCTCATCACAGAAATATGGACAAATACTAAGCTACTTCAAAGTATTTACCTTTTTATCTGAGGATTAATTTTAATTTTTACCCGGTTAGACTTATAGTCGACATTATTTAACCAAATGCAAAGGATGTTTTGTTACTGTGTAGATGGCATTGCGGGTCTTGGCTGTAAAGGTCTGAATTGATAGACCGAAGAAAAGTAGCTTGTTAGAATATTTTCCATGGAATTGGCTTGCGACGTTTCGTCTGTAGTGGAAAATCATTTATCACTTACAAAGCAGCATACACCTGTTGAATTGTGTCAAGGTTGCAAAGAGTGGACTGAGCATCTTTAAACCAGATATATCAGCAATAATCTATTTTTAGTCAGATTCGATTCTACCCTGTTATTTAATCCATAGCAATGGAGGAGGAAAAAAGACAGACTCAAGCCTTTTCTAAGAGTATTAAGGCGAAAAACAGACTCACCCAGAATTTGAACTAGGATTGCCGATTTCAATTCCTGAATCGATATCCCTTACCCTAGCCGAACATTTCCATTACCAAGCACATACTAACAATAATAATGCTAATAAAAAAACAGCTAATCGAGAAACAATAACGATGATATAAAGAGAGGGAGGGGAAAATGAGAAAGTACAGATAACAAGTACAGGCAGTCACCCAGTGAACTTTAATTTTATTTGGCCCATTAACGTCATGCAACATTTGTTAAACAACTTTCATTAGACGCTGGCTCAAAAGACCCGTCACCTACATAACACGTGTGAGCAGACAAGAGTCGTACACCTCGCCCAATGACGAAATTTCCGACTCACTGCCTCCCCAATATGTGTAGGATGATGCAGTTCAAAGAATAGTGAATATCACATATTTTTAAAACACCTTATTTTTAAGAACAGATAATATATAACAAATATTGGCAGGCACAGAAGTTCGTATGAGGGTAAACAATTTTTTGTAAGGCATGACATTGTTACTGATGCTATCAGTTACAAACACGTACACACGCGTACTTATATATTAGTTTAGCATAAGGTTTCAGGTTTGAACCTTGTTACTACAATAATAAGGGTTTATAAGTCTATCTATCTATCTATCTATCTATCTATCTATCTATCTATCTATCTAAATGTTTATATATCAAGAACAATTGTGGAGGAAAGATGTATGAGAAAGAAGATGTCCTAAAGAACTAAACAAAAACTAGAAAACGTGATTGCTTGTAGGCTTAAAAAAATGTTATTAGTGGGAGGGTTCAAATATTACGAACATAACACCAACATCTATCTCCGATATTGGTATGGAACATCATCGTCATTAAATTGTAGGTATTACATTCCTAGCAACTGTTACACACACACACACACACACACACACAGATATATATATATATATATATATATATATATATATATATATATATATGCAAACAGTTAATGCACTTCTTAATGTAGCATTATTTCATATTACTATAAATGTTACAATTAATGACTGCATTAAATCTTAAAATTCTTATTAGTTTTTACCAATGAGGTTATATTTTTATTCTGAAAAACTATATTCACTCATCAAAATAGAAAAGTTTGCTACAATTTAGTGACCCACACTTTTTTAAAAGAAATTTTGAATTTATGTTGTGTGCAAAAACGTGCGTTTTGTTTTTGTAAGAACATGTATATACATTTGAATTTAAAATTTATTGGTAATTTTCCAACATATTCTTAACTAGCGTCTTCGTAAGCAAGATTGTAAAGCCAAAGCAACCAAAATTTACTAAAATATTAGCTTACTTAGAATATTTAACTAATTTTTTAAGATTTAGTTGAAAAAAATATATAAAAAAGTTGTTCACGTTATATTCGTCAAGTATTTTTACAGTTCTGTCCACTCTAAAAAAATTCTCAAACAAGTCTATTTTCTGTGATAGTTGAAATGAAAAGTAATGTTTGTTTCAAATCAGATTAATTATTTTTTATATCAACTAATCTTCCTCAAATAGAGTTTCAAAAAAGTATATTTTATTTTTGGAAGAAATTTTAATAAAAATATACATGTTGTGTTGACAGACATAATTAATTCGTTGATTGTTTAAAATTTTAAGTATTTAAAAATTATTTCGATCAATTTAAGTTGGATTTGAAATATACCAAGGTAATCTGCTTATTGGAAATATTAAATTTAATATATTAGCTTGAAATTAAAACTAAAATAAAAGATTCAAGAAAGTTTCTAAAAATGCATTTCAAACCTTAGGTATTACTTTTCTTTGGAGATATTTATATCAATTTAATACCTTTTAAAAGACACATGTCTGCATATGTAACATTAAATATAATGTTTATAGCAACAAAAAAGTACATAAAGTCACATAAACATAACCTCGCTGCTGATCTTGAGAGGGATCTACATTCTGTTGTGGATTGGGGTAAGAAGTGGCTTGAAAATTTCAATGCTGTCTGTCAATCATCACAGGCAACCTCTCCTACCTCACATAAGCATGGACCAAGCGAGTCTCCCTGAGAGCAATACACTGCGCCTCCTCGGCCTTACCCTCTCTTCCGATCTCAAGCGGAACCATTACATTGAGTCAATAGCTAAATCCACTGCCAGGAAGGTTGGGTCACTGTGTCGGGCCAGAATGTTTTTTCCGCCTGAATCCATCCTGCATATATACAAATAAACCATTCGTCGGTGCATGAAGTACTGTTGTCATATATGGTCAGATGCCCCTGCTATTCATCTCAGTGTTCTTGACAGGTTCCAAAGGAGAATCAGTAATGTGATAGGTACCGACTTGGCGGCTCGACTCCAGCCACTTCCTCACCGACGGGATGTGGCTTCCCTCTGTCTGTTCTTTAAATACTTTCATGGCTTCTGCTCCAACGAACTGGTGCCCCTGCAACAGGTGTTTACTCGTGCAACCACACTGGCAACTGGGTCTCAACCATTCACAATTAGATCAACCAAATGCAGACGACAATTCTACTCATGCAGCTTCATTTCTCGCACTTCCCGCCTGTGGAGCCCGCTTCCATATTCTTGCTTCAGGAATTTAAATGCAATGTCAATACTCATCTCTTAACCACTTGACTGTAGTTCTTTCTGCACCACCCTGTATATCCTTTCCTTTCTCTCCACCTTTGCAACTGTCATCACACCTGTATTCCAATCGTTCTCTTGCTCCTTTCTCACTGGCTCGTCTTCATCTTCACTCTCTTCCTATTTAATCTTTTTAGTCTTATGTAGCCCCCTGCACATCAGTGGCGTTACCGCCTTGCTTGGGATAATACGATTAAAGAAAAACAAGACATACACATATACATACATGTATATGAATAGGAATAGAATAATTAAAGAAAAAGGTAAGAAAAATCTAAGATGTTTCACTTGAATAAGTTTCTTCAGAGACTTTTCAAAGGCGAATGGGATATTATTTAAGGTTTAATTTCATTGGTCAGATACATGTCACGTGTCTTTAGATTAAAGAAACATTGCATTTTTAAAAAAATCATTCGTCTTTAAAAATCTTTGAAGAAACTTATGTTAGATTACAGGCGCTTATTTCCTACCTGTTCTTTGCTTATACTATTCTTCTTGTCGGATTTCAATCCATATATTCAACGTATATATATATATATATATATATATATATATATATATATATATATATAAAACATAAATATCTATCTATCTATCTATCTATCTATCTATCTATCTATCTATATATGATCTGAAACGTCTGAAGATACCGAAAGTTTGAAACCATAGGGGCGTAATCAACTGACTTCCAAATGAAAATATATAAAAGCTTTACTATTGAGTACTTTTTAATACAACTGTATACACCGGTCTAATTTAATTCTGAGCAATAATAATAATTTTATATATATTTCTTTGTCTCCATGTATATATATGCGTATGTGCATCTGTTTTATTTGCTTTATTATGCGAATATGTTTGTGAATAGAGACGTACAGCTTGCAAGGTCAGAACAAAGATACGAAACATTTCAGAGCCAAAGGCAACTTTTATATTAAAATTAAGCACCAAGTTCCGTTGTTAAAGACGCCAGTTCAATCATTTTAATGGATAGACATTCGCGCACAGACAAGGCCGACACATACCCAGTACCCCTATCTAATTTTCCTTCACCCCACACATAAACAAACACATACGCGCATATATATACCAATGTTTTTCCTTGTGTGAATATATATTAAATGTGCGTCGTACAATATGCAAAGACCTTTGTAAGTACTCTATTACATATTTCATTATCTACCTAAAAAAGATCTCCGTATGTTGATGAGGAAACCCGTACAAATGGAAGAAACTGACAAGAGCAAATACAAAGTAACATGTATTTAATAATAGAGGTTTGCATGTTGGACATCCGTACACACACGCCGTCAGGATATCAATTCAAATTGTAGTCCAGTTCTGATTACATATATACTGTGTGCATTTATCCACCAATTCCTATTATATGCGAGTTTCGTTAAAAATGACAGACACAATGTTATGGTTAAGTTATTTTACATAACTCTTTATAGGATCTTATATATGATCTTTCTTTTCAGAACAAAAAATTATATAAAATTGTTCTAATGTTTTATTTATACAAGCGCTTTCGGCTATCTTTCTAGACATTTTCGAGGACGAATAAAAAATTTTTTTATTTTACTTTTAACTAAATATATATACAGAAAAAATAAGGAATTATGCGATCACATGAAAAATTATATATTTATATAATTATATATATTATCTATATTAGCCATAGCATCTTATCTGTCATTTTTAAAGAAACTTGCATATATATATATGTGTGTGTGTGTATATATATATATAAACAAATGTTTAGAGGTACAAAATTGGTATACCATTTTAAAAACAAGGAATTTATTATTAGTCTCAAAGGCTCTTTCGACAAACATCTCATCAGATGAAAAATCGTTGGAAAATGAATTAAACGAAAAGAACAGTAACAACGAAAATGAAGAACAAAAACGAGGGACACAGGATAAAATAAATATACATATAAATATATATATACTCATAATGAGGGGAGGGGAATTCACGTGTAAGTAATTAGCGAAGAAAAATTTAAAAAAAAATTCCCCAACAAATTCAGAGACTTTACAAAATCTTTCTGCCGGCAGAGAGAATGTTTCCGTAATGATATAGATTCCACAATCTTTAAATGATTATTGGAGTCAGTCTTAAGTATAATTTTCTTGGCACAGTCTATATTCTCTAGTAGATGTTGAGCGATATATATATATATATATATATATATATATATATAGTCATCCGCAGACAGATGTTTCGCTGTATCACAGCTCATCGGTACGGTTAGACATCCGATTGCTTTTTAGCCAGGATTGAAACCCGACCGAATTGGCGTCAGTCGGCGTTTCTATCCATGACCTATGGGCGCTCGGTGGAAGGAGCCAGATTTTTAGAGTGTCATATACCATGTATTCTTACGCCAGTAGTGAGAGTGTTCCTATTTATTACTGAATGAACGATGCTAGAGTAGATACTGTTTTTTCAAAGTATATCATTCTTCCAGGGTGTGACAGCATAAATAATATATTGTGTGAAACATCGGAATCAAAACAGCATGGTGATTGACAATTTCACACATAAAGGCATTTTTCGGACCAATTTTACGTTTTTATTGGGGTGAAGAGGTAATTAGTGCGTAAAACTGACAATCACCATGCATTGTTGATTCTTATATTCACACTCTAAAAATATTTTCCGATACTCATAACCCTTCACTCGTAAATATCAAACATTTTAACCTGTATTTATTTTTTCTGTCTGAACATAGTATTCAGGCGTAAAACTGACAGTTATTCTGCAGTGTTGATTTTTGTGATCACTCTTTAAAATTATTTCCCCTCAAGCAAGACGGTAATACCACCAGTACTACAGGGGGTTACAAGAAATGAAAATGAAAGAAAAGACAGCAGATGAAGAATTGCGGAAAAAACAAAAGATGGACGCGATTCAAGATGGACGCGATTCAAGAAAAGAGAAGATGGCGTTTGACGTGTTTACATTTTTGAAGATTGTAGTTATCAGGGAAGCAAGTAAACAGAAGAAAATTCCACAAGGGTATTTTTTGCGTAACTGAATACAAGGAACCCAAGTGGAATTGGAACTCTGACCTCCGATTAATAATTCCACGCTATTTTCCGTTACACCACTCGGACATCCAAACTTACAGCTCCTGGTATTCCCAAGCAGTCACCCATCTAGGTTGTGACCAGTCTCGACGTTGCTCGTTGGTTACTGTTAATATTGCAATGCTGAATGAGGTGTAAGATATGGATGAAAGAAGACGTGGTATGGAGAAAAGATTAGAAGGATAAGGAGGATAGATAACGATTGGCTATTAGGAGGGTAAGAGGGATAGATAATTATTGACTATTGCCTTGAAAGAGTTAAGCTTGCGATATTTTAATGAAAGAGAGAAAAGTGAGAGGCGAGGTGAGGGAAGTGGGGAGAGAGATGGACAAGGAGTGAGCGAAAGCGATGACGAGGGAAGAGGAAAGAGAAGAGAGAGAGAGAGAGGAGAGAGAGAGGGCGGGGAGAGAGAGAAGAGGCCACTATAGATGTTCAATTTGTTTTTATAACCGTCACCTGTTTTTACGAATGATGATGCCTGGCATGTAGAACTCACATGTCTCCGTTCCACATTTTCGGGCAGCTGAATCAACAGTGAATGCAGCAGAGAAAAAATCCTACTTGAAGTGCCTTTTGTCCGAACAGTTATTTACCGGTCAAAAGTCGGGACACTTGAAGTGGATTCCACAGTGATGAAGATAAAAGAACAGATAAAATAAAATCAATGAAAATATAAAGAAACTCGTCTGTTCTATGCACTTGGAAATCTTATAGGCGGTGCCTCAAGGCAAGAATATATAACGCCCCCTTGGGGAATATAGGTAAAAATTTTAAACGGCCGGAAACGGATAAAAAAGAGAAAATACGTTTGTTAGAGAATAGTTTTATACTTATTTTCACTTTAATAATCTACAGAAGTTATAACAATAATAAAATACTTAATACAAATTTTGGCTATTTCTTACAACAGCCACATATTAGCATTTTAGAAAAAAGATCTATAATTTTAGTAGACATAAAATGTCTATTCTTTTGAAAAATACTTGTTTATAAGACCAATTTTTTCCAAAATATGCTGAATTTAAAATTTATAAAAATAATATTTTTATTCTTTTGCGCTATAAAAATAAAAAAGTGATATAAAAGAATTTTTCAGTTCGTAGATTTAGTATTTTTAAGTGTATGATACTATGAAGCATTCCGTTAACAATGGAGATGTGAAATCTTTCCACTGAGATATCGAGTATTTTCTTTCGAGATTGGTATGGTTTTACGGCTTATCAACTTTTTGTGGGTTATTCAAATCTGAAATATATGTTGGAGTTTAAGAATAATCTCTTTAATTTCATTGCCGTTATATTATCATTTCATTACCATTTCAATGTTTTTTGCTAAATACCAGCCATTTTTTTTTATAGGCGTTTCACCCCGAGCAAGGCATGTCACTGCCACTACTGCGCAGGGGGCTACATCGAGTGGAGAAAGGATGATTAAATATAGGAAATGTCAGAGGGTTGGTGATAGGCGGGTAAGGATACCGAGAACGAGGGTTGGGTAGATGAGAGTGTTCTGAGAATAATTAGGAGTTAGTGTGATAGGAGGTGTCTATTGACCCTACATTTAAACACCTGGAGATTGTAGCTGTCGAGAAAGCAGACTTGTGGAAGGGAGTTCCACAGGCGGGAAGCGCGAGAAAAGAAACTGTTGGAGTAGAATTTACGGTTACATCTAATTTGTTTAACTGTAAAAGGGTGGGACCTAGTTGCTAATCTAGTATCTCGTGTAAATTCGTGCTTAGGCGGCACAAGTGATCTAAGCTCATCGGAGCAGAAGCCATGAAAGTACTTGTAGAAGAGGCACAGGAAAGCCACATCACGCCGGTGAGAGAGTGGTTGCAGCCGGTCTGCCAAGTCAGTATCAACCACGTTACAGATCCTCCTTTGTATTTTGTCAAGAAGCCCAAGGAGAGCAGCAGGGGCACCCGACCAGATATGGCAGCAATATTCAATACACCGGCGGATGGTAGATTTGTATATGTGCAGAATAGATTCAGGTGGGAAAAACTTCCGGGCCCTGCACAGAGAACCGACTTTCATAGCAGCAGATTTGGCAATGGATTCGATTAAAACCTGATTCTAGGAACCAGAAGATGGCGATAACATTGTATTTCAGTTTTTGAAGATCGTAGTTGACAGTAAAGTAAGAAGCCAAAAGAGACCTTCACAGGCGAGAAGAGAAAGGAAAGAAACTATAAGTATAAAACTACAACGACTACATACATATAGTCTTTTCAACAGTAAAATCGTTGTACCTTACTTCCAATCTTGTATAGAGTTTAAATTTGTAAAGTCAAGGTACCAACAAGGAAAGCTCACCAGAAAAATGACCTTGAAAACTAATTAACTTACAATATAAACTATTCAACGCATATATTTCGAGCGTTTGATACTATTTTACTTTCCATTGTACATGAAAAAAAAATCTTTTTTTGTAAATCTAAAAAAAAAATTATCTCCAATCTCGAAACCTGTAAATATTAGCCCAAAACTAGGAGCTAGAATTCACATAATTTCGCCTCGGCCATTTGGCCTTAGAAGCGCACGTTAAACACATTAAGTCCAGTTTGAGGAGGCTCATCGCCTCAGGTAATATCTATCCATCACGAGAAAACTTTGGGCACCTAAACGTGGTGTAATGTTTAGCAAACTTGTCTCCCCAGAATCATTACAATTGAGTAGTGAGTTCGCTCTTCACTGGATTCCCCACACTTTTGACCTTGTGTCACATTTAAGCTGCGCTTAAAAAAATCATCATCAAGAGAAGGCTAAAGTTATTATATGACCCCTTGAAGCATCCCTATAAGAGGAAGTGTCGAGAAGACTCGGCCATTTTTTCAAACTCTGAACCTATATATGTCTTCCATATAGTCGTGGTGGAGGGAGATCCTCACTTAGGATTCGGTCTTATGTCCCATCCCGTTTGAGAGAGCGTGCGGATAAATGCCTTTTGCACCCACTTCCAACCACGACTTAAAGACCCACTAACTCAACTTTGGCGATGGGCTTGGTGAAATAATTTGAAAAATTCCAAATTTACCAATTATAAGACCTCGGGAAATTTAAACCTGTTTATCACTTAGTTCATCTGTTAAGTTATCAAGAATTTCCCGTGTTTAAAGAAATCCCCTCACTATGAGATGAAGGTGATTTTCTATAAATATTGATTTCTATTCTAAGTCTTATATTCTCGAAAAGTTTTTGCTCATCACTCGTATACTTCATTTATTACCTTACAAATATATGCGCGCCACGATCTATGAGTGCCAACGTTGACACATGGTCACTGGAAGAAACCAAAGCTGAAACTTAAAAACGGCTTGAACACCTCGCTATGGTGTTGCACCTGTTTCCAAAATATCAGTTAAGTTTCACTACCAAATTCGTTTGAATTTTTTGTTTGTTTGTCAAGCGGATCAGGTTACCCGCCTTATAATTTTAGCTATTTTATTTACTCTATTTTTTTTTTCTTTTTAACGATCTGTTTAGACACATATAAAACACCATTGGCTTATGCTAATCAGATTTGTTTTTAGACGTCAATCTTTCCCAGCATGTTTTTTTTTTGTTTTCATCATCTTCTGATGACCTGAGTATACGTCGAAAAAATATTATGTCGGTGTTCTTGAATCTCTGTTTCAAATTAAAATAGGGCATAAACAAATTAGCGGAAAATAAGGATGTTTATTAATATGTGTCACAAATAACCACCATCTTGTTTGAATCAAAATGGCGTCTGTGTAGTACGGTCGGACCAAATCTTAAACTTGTAAACTTACGTTTGGGGATGGATCTTAAGTTGCTTTCTGGACCAGAGTAGATGCTACATTCATTTTTTTCTGTAAAACAAACGTTTCTGAATAGTTTTTGCTTAGTTTAAAGCTGTTTTGTTTTCGAGTTTAGGCTTACACGCAAAAGAACATATACTGAAGTTCTACAAGTGCGATCATTGGGTTATGTATGTGCATTCGATTACAGATATTTTAATATATAAATAACTAAGAAAGAAAATTGGTGAATAGAAAAGCAGGCTACAATTAACATCTGATGTTTAGAAAAACAATTATAAGTATTTCGTATTTAAAATGATATGCCGTGAGGGTGGATTAAGGAATAGTTGTTTGAAATAAGAACTCGGATGGCCAAGTTCGAATTCCAGTCGTGTCCGTTGCATTTAATTACACAGAAATACCCCTGGGAAAGATATAAATCCACATACTTCTTAAGAATATAGGTTAAAGTTTCGGACTTTTATATAGATAAATCATTGTTAATCTAAAAGAAACTGTTAATGCTTTATTTATAAGCAAAAAAATGAATTATTCTTATAATCATATGTTTAGGCTTTAAATATCCAACAAAGGGTTGATAAGCCGTAAAAAAAACTTAAGACGAACAAGGATGGAAGTTTTTTCAACACGCATCACTTGTCTTCTTATTTTATATTTTATTGTATTTGCTAGATGAATAGTGCTCGATGGAACATGAACCTTTCACATGAAACTTTAAATCACGGGAAAACATTAATATTTGAGTATCGTTTTTGTTATATTTTAAGTAGTTTGGCTTTACAGGCTTACTTACGAAGACATGTATTAGAAAATTACCAACAAATATGGAATTTATTTTAGTTATTGCTCTTATTTTCTGATAATGTCGTATATAGATATCCTTATGTAAAAAAAGGCACGTTTTTAAACACATAATATCAATTCAAAAAATTGCTAAATTGTAGTAAGCTTTTTTATTTATGATTAGTAATATATAGTTATTACTTAATAAAACTATCACTTAAGACAGAATTTTAAACGATTTAATCTAGTGACTAAATGTAACATTTATAGCAATAATAAAAATGCAATATTAAAAAGTATATATATATATATATATATATATATATATATATATATATATATATATATATAATGTTGTGGCCTGTTAGAGCCAGGTGGAAGGACAGGAAGAGAAAAATAAGGTAGGTTGAAGCAATGCATTGGAATAACAGAACATATATACAAAATAAGAGTGTTATTAGTCAGTAGATAGAAGTATCCCTCCGAACTGTTAAGTTACACTTCGTCTCAACTGCCTCTCTCTTTATGAAGGAAGGAGAAAGAGTTCATTCCAATGTAGATAGGGCACCAATATATATATATGGGAAAATAGGATATATACATCTTTATATATCAGCGTCAGCTGAAACCTCATTTACGTCTTGGTCAGTTTGTGAACTTTCTATCCGTCCTTTGTTAATTCAATTGACGGGGTCTGTTTATTTTGTATAAAGTTTGCGGCATTTTCCAATTTTCTAATAAGTTGTTGCAAATCCGAATCAAAATTGTGAATAAGCTGTCCAAATTTCATATTTTTGTTCGTGTATTTTCGGCCGCTTCGATCCTGACCATGTATCACGAAGTCAGTCACTTTCTGCCCGACGTGGTATGGCTTGTCTCTGTTTTTTTTATACTTATAGTTTTATGGTAGCTGATCTGAAGGCCTTTATTTCCTTGGTATTTCGATTACATGAATTTAAGCGTACTTCTAGATTGGCATCTATGTCCCACCCGTTCACTGTTGAAATTGGTAAATACAATCCCCTCTTCTACACCAACAGTTTCTTTTCTCGCATTTCCCGCCTGTTGAAGTCACTTCCGTTTATTTGCTTCCCTTTATAACTACAATCTTCAAACATGCAAATAGAACGTCAATCACCATCTTCTTGAATCCCGTTCATCTTTTCTCCTTTTCTCAGTCCTCCCTATGTTCAGTTTTTTCTTTCAATTTCACTTCCTGTAACCCTCTGCGTTCTATTGGCATTGCCGCCTTGCTTGGGGTGAAATGATTAAAAAATATTACCAAGAAAAACTAATTACTAAAAGTTCCTGGGTCGTTAAAATAGTCCTAAGAACGTCTAGTATTTGGTCAGGTTTATGTGAATGAGCAGTGACGTGAATATTTCAGCAGCATCATGCGCCTTGTAACTGTGTTAGTTACAGTTTTCCCGTTGGTGTCAGTGCTGATGTTCGAGTCTGTATAAAGCCATGATTTCAAGCTCAACAAACAACACAACTTTACTTAAAAGATTAGTACACGACAATCTTCTTACCACTTATTTTCACTCATTTCGCCTAACCTTACACCTGACTTCGCTTAAAAATGTCTATATATATGTGACTTCGTACTCTCATTAAAGAAGTTTTTTATGCTTTTTTTTCACAATTTTCACGTAATTTATGTAACGATCATAATTATTCTTCATCGCATCAAACATATCATTTTTTTTTTTTACATTCAATCTGTTCTTTTGTTTGTCTCGGGTTGCCAGTCTATTTTCTTTTATATTCCCTTATTTTCCCTTCTTGTATGCAGCCCTTTTGTTTCTTGGCGTTCTTGATTAAATTTTCGCGCCAAAAATCACGAAATTGGAATCATCTCGCTTCGTAGAGATAACACAGTTCAGGAAAGGAAGATAAATTTTAAAGATGAATTTGAATCTTTTTCGAATAGTATCGATCATTTCGTTTTTAATAGTAATATTTTGATCGTGGAACGCTGTTTAAAAAAGAGAAAAAAAGAACCAATAATGATATACCCGGCTTAAAGCAGGTACAGTAAAATTCATATATACAAGAAAATGCATCTGATAGCAAAGTCAAGCGATATTTACTTATATCAGCAAACAAAACAACTATTTTTTTTATTGATCATCGAAATATAATGCAGATATTTTTCTCTGACCCAAATAACATTGTTCCCAATAAAACGAAGAGCAAATATTTTAATCGAAAAATATGTTACGATTCAGAAAAATTTTGTACTGATCAGCAAAATTAAAATTTTATTTTCAATGTAACTAAGACGAATAAATATTCATTTTTCTATGATTTAGAGATTATTTTATTCTCATACAAATATACCGAAGAACGCTTATATTCTCCCTCTTTGACCAAGATGGAGACTTAGCGGGGTTGGCGGTCTTTAAGGGTTGTGCATGATTTGGAAATTTAAAAAAATACTACGATTCATTTGGATTACTGAATTGTTAACATCATATCTTTGCGGAACAGCTTTTCTATTTATAATACTTGTCGATTTTTAAATACTTCTAGCCTTCGAATAAAGCTTATGCACAAATGCAAGTAATATTCCTTTTTTGTGTCTTAGATTAATGGATATTTGTATCTTAGATTAATGGATATTTTCAAATTGAAAAATACAAAAGAAAAACTATTTTGATTAGAAAGTGCAACTATCAATGAGAGATGAGTAACGGAAGCAAGTGAGTAAAGTTAACATATAAAACATAAAACCGTAGATAATTTGAAAGAGAAGCGAAGAGAAAAGGGGATGTGAATCTACAAACACTTAAAAAAAAAAGACATTTAGAAATAAATAGGAACACATTTACAAAGAAAGCAAAAGAGAAATGAAAGAGATAGGTGTGGGCAAAGAAATAAGAGGAAAAACAAAATACTTGAGATTTGGACATACAGTGGAACCTATTGTATGCAACCACCCCTACTGCCATCAAAAACTGGTCGCATACGGCAGGTGGTCGCTCACTACAGACTCGTAAACTATCCTTTACATGATCGTATATTTCACTCTCCAGAATGTACATATGCGACCACCCCTACTGCCAACAAAAACTGGTCGTATACGGCAGGTAGTCGCTCACTAAAGACTCGTGACCTATACTCCACACGATCGCATATTTCACTCTCCAGAATGTACATATTTTAGTATTTTACCATGTAATCTGATAATAAATAACTGAGAACATAAGAATTTATCCAGCATAATTATTTTTTTAACATTAAAAATGTATTTACAACGGTTAACAAAAAAAATAAAAATTATTTATTCACACTGGTGTAGACTTAAAAATATCAGTTATTGCAGTTTGTATGGTGTTTTTTTTTTCTAATGTGACCAGTTCGATTTTTATTGATGTTGGCACTTATTTCTTATAAAATATGTACGTTGGAAAAGTTCGCGATGTAAGTTTTCAATTTTTTCTTAGAAGTGAGTGATAGTAAAAGAGAATCTGCGATAATATATGGAAAAATAAACAAACGTACAAGAAAAAAAATGACAACGATCAGGGGAGAGAGAGAGAGTGAGAGAGAGAAAAGGAGAGAGAGAGAGAGTAAAGCGACTGAGAAAAAATAAAGATAATGAAAGAGATAAACATTGAAAATTTAAATTTTAAATAGATGTTATTTTTTCTCCTACCCCCGAATTTATCCAAGTTGGTACAGAAACCGACAAATCTCTTGAACTTGTCAAATGTAATAAGTACATGTTAATACAAGACAGCCGCCGTTTGACCACCGCCATTTCCACAAATAATGAAAATTTGACACTTCACTACAATAACAATAGATTAAAGGAAAATGAAATAGATTACTAACTTAAATTCTTCTAATTTAGAAGTTAGGACTGTACTGCCAAAATGAATTTTTGTTAAAGTGGTCGGTTGACCAGGGATTTTTATTCCTTCATACTGGTCCGTGGTTGTGATCGTCCGTGGATAGAAAAACGGTCGTTAATAGCAAGTGGTCGCTGACGACGGCGGTCGCATACACCAGGTTCCACTGTATTTTCAAAGAACGAAAGAAAGTGTGTATGTGATTGTGTGTGTATGTGTGTGTGTGTGAGAGAGAGAGATGTTTTTTAAATCATCTCACCCCAAGCAAGGCATTCTGTGGCCACTGTTGCGCAGGGGGTTCCATAGGGGAAATTGATGAGAAAGATGGGTTAGTTATAGGAAAAGTCAGGAGGAGAGTAATAGACGGATGAAAATACCGAGGATGGGGGTGGAAGTAGATGAAAAATGTGCTTGAGAGAATGGATGCGAGTTATTTTGATAGATGTCTATTGACCTTACATTTAAATTCCTGGAGATTGTAGCGGTCGAGGAAGCAAGACGGGAAGAGAGAGAGAGAGAGAGAGAGAGAGAGAGAGAGAGAGAGAGAGAGAGAGAGATAGATAGAAATCCTTTGAGAAATTTGAACATATTGTGAAAGATATGTTTTGAGAGTCTGACGTATTACCAAAGAAAAAGAAAGAAAAAAAGAAAGAATGAATGAATTCAACAAATGAAAAAAAAATACTGTGGGAGATTTAAACATATTGACAAAGAAAGAAAAGATCGAAAGAAAGAATGAAAAAAGAAAGAAGAACCGAAAGGAAATAAATAATAAAAGAAATAATTTGCGTAAGAAAACAGAGATTGGGACAAGAAAGAAGGAATGGCTGAAATCATGAAGCAGGTTTAATGAAGAAAATAAAATGAAAAGGCCTAAATTATTCACACAACCAGAGAGACGGGTGAAAACTTGTTAGCGAGACAAAACTGGACAAAACAGGAAGAAAGAAAAAACCAAGGAAAGGAAGAATTAAAACAAAGAGCCGAAAAAAAAAAGGTAAGGGAACGGAGAAACTCATTTGGTTTGTTTATAACTGCAACAAATAGTTTGTCAAAAATAAAGATAAAGGCAATCATAAAAAATTACTTTCGAAACGAAATGGCGGCAATAATAATAAAAAAAAAATGGAAAAAAAAAAGGCTGATTATTCCGAGGCTTCCAAGTGTTAGAAACATGAAAGAATAATCTGTACGGAATAACAATTTGTTCGAATAACATTGAAGATCAAGGCAAAGACAAGTGAAGAAGAATTTTTGGTTGTCTTTAGAATTATGACCTTTGTTCTTTTATGATTCTATATTTCATTGTTTTCATCCGATATGAATACAAAGAATAATAATGATTTATTCTTTGAACCAGGTTCTTGCTTCTTGATCATGACAGCCACAATATATCAGATGGCGGTTCCCAGGAAATTGTATAGAAGATTAGATTTTTGAAACTTTTTTTCATGAGCTTCTCCAGTCAGCTATCTTTAGTTATTTGCGGTCGCTAAGCGGCTAGACATTCTGAGAATCGAAAAAAATTCACACTTCTTCTATGTGCCGTGTCTATTCACGATGTAGGCAGTTATGGCTCTCCACAACATTCCCTTTGTGGTTCTAAGCACTATTCGTCCGTTTAATATCCCTTCCAGTCCAAGTTCTGTAATCCAGCTTATTAGGTACATTATTCGCTGTTTCTCTCAGATTCTATTGCTTTCAGTATGCTCTGCGAGTGTCACATTCTCCAAGGCCGCTTTCCTCATTACGTTTCACAAAGATTTGACTGTTTTTTTTCTGATCAAAACAAGTTTACTTTTTTTTCTATTTTTCTTCATGTTATTCTCAGCATTCTCCTGCAGAAACACATCTCTGTTGACTCTAGTGAGGAAACTCTTCAGCATTCACTGTCATACAAGAGAGTCATACAAGAGAGTCATGCATTCACTGTCATACCAAAGAGTCGATATCACATAACAGTGCAGTACTCTTTCCTTTGTTTCTAACGAATGTTTTTTGTTCTTTACTTAACTTTTGGAAGGGATCTTTCACTTTCACAATGTTTAAGGCCATATAGCGTTGAAAAAACGGTTCTCGTACAATCACCGAAATTAAGCAACGTTGATCCTGGTCAGTACCTACATGGGTAACCGTTTTGAAATGTGCTGTAAACTTCGATGTGCGAGCGGTCTCGAAGTTGTTAATCGGAGAGACGAGTTCTAATTCCCGTTCGGTTCATTATATTCACTTACACTCAAAGATCCTTTTGAAAGGTATAAATCCATCTATTCTCTTCCAGCTTTGGGTTGATTAGAAAGATTTTTATCTCTAAATCAATATTATCTAAAAAACCAAAAACCAAAAAAAAAAAACTAACAATCTCAAATTGTTTTCTGGTTTTAAATAATCGGCAAAGGGGTTGATAAGCCGTAGGAAACAAACCAATAATCGGCAAAGGGGTTGATAAGCTGTAGGAAACAAACCAATCCACCAATGAAACACGGACTAGCTACGCAAGCATGTAGTTTATATAATAATATAGAAATTACCATGGCCACAAAGTGAGGGTCCAGTTTTCACACTCGTTATAATATAGAATTGATTCCCATTTTATATACATATGATGGTTTATTATTTATCAAATTCTGATTAGGCATGAATCTAGCTTCCTTCCATACACCGGTTAATTAGTAAGATGTATCTAATTAAATCAGTATTATCTAAAAAACTTACAATCTAAAAACATCTTCTGGCTTTAAATAGCCTGTAAAGGGTTGATAAGACATAAAAAAATCAATCGCTATGTGTTCACGTTACGGTGTTGCATTTTTCGTTTTTTGTTTACAAACTTCCCAGATATTTAAATTGTTGTAGTTGCTTGATTTTGATATTTTTTATTTGTAATTCACATGTTGGTCCAGTCTTGAGAAATTATATTTTCTTTCCTTTTCCTTGATTTTATAATAAGAGGATTGATATTACATAGTATTTGAGCGTATTTTTCTTTGTTTCTAACAAATATATTTTCCGTTTCTTAATATTTTCCTTATATTTTGAAAGGCATTTTTTTTACTATCCTAATTCATCTTCGGATTTCTGTGTTACATTTTTCATTGCCTTAATATTTCATAGGTATTTAAATATCTGTAGTTGTTTTTATTGAACATTTCTTTTACAATAACGAATATTTATCAACGGCTTACATACAGACACGGCTTACGGGATATCACGTTGAATACACTGGTTCTCACTCGATCACCGAAGTTAAGCAACGTTGAGCCTGGTCAGTACTTAGATGGGTGACCGCTTGGGAATACCAAGTGTTGTAAGCGTATAGTGACGGATATTCGTTGTGGTGCAGTGGATATCGGCTCGGAAAGAGAAATCGGTGAGCCGAGTTCGAATTCCAATTGAATACCCTGCATTCACTTAAACGCTAGTACTTTTGGGAAAGGTATTAATCCGTCCCTTCCTTCCAGTTATGGGTTAAATAACATAACAAGGGTAGGACTTGATGACCCTGCCCTTAAAAAAAAACAAACCCCAATGAATCTTGATACTCGAAAAGAAAAATGTATTACTAGACACAAAAACTTATATAAACAAAAATAATTTATTGAAAGAAAAAAAGGTATTACCAGCAATAAATAAATAAAGTTTAGTTGGCAATAAATGACCCACCAAGGTTGATTTGCCATAAAAACAACCAACCAACATACAGAAGCAAGCATTCTAAGGGTGTTTGAATATTTCCATGTGTAGAGTGGATATTCTAATGGACATTGCGCTCAGTTTCAAATTCAAGAAATATGAAATAAATGACACCGTGGATCACTGACCGCCTATCCCCTGAAGGGATAGGGTACTAAAAATACATGTTTGTAAAATAGGGGGATAATCCCCACAACCAATACTTTATAGACTTTCAAGAACTCTTTCAGAATTTATACTTTCCCATCGCATACGCTCATGCTTACGGTAATAGCACATTGAAACATCGGTTTCCATACTATCGCCGAAGTTGAGCAACGTCGAGCTTCGTCAATACCTAGGTGAGTGACCCCTTTGGAATACCTGGTCCTGTAAGCTTAAATGTGCAAGTGGTGCAATAGGTAAAGACTCGGAATTGGAAATCGGAGAGCCGAGTTCAAGTTCTAGTCGGATTCGTTATATTTACTTATGCGCAAATACCCGTAGGAAAGCCATGGGTCCACCACTTATTCCCTTAGCTATGGGTTAATTAGTAAAACTTGTATCAGTAAATTCTTATTTCCAAAAAGAATTCTTACAATCTCAAAATATTTTTTGGCTTTAAATAACCTGCAGAAAGTTGATAAACCGTAAAAAAATTAATCAAATATTTGTGTTTAAATTCATCTTCTTAGCACAGAAATTGTTCTGGTTTTAACAAACGAACTTTTCCGATAATTGCTATTCTTTTATGTAGCATTGACACATACAAAAAGAAGAAATTTTCTAAACATATTCTGTTAAGTATAAGAGACAATGAATATCTATTATGTTTAATCATGAGCCGTTCTAAACATCATATTTTTGCTTTAATTTCAGGTGAAAATAAAGACAAAAATTCACCAACATTTGGATATTTTTTTATTAGGTTGGTTCTAAGCTTTCGGCTCATATGAGCCACCTTCAGAGAGGTTACAAGGACGTTAACATAAAAACATCCACCATCAGCGACGATTTTATCTTGCGTTGACATAAAACTTTGCTAAGCAACTAGAACAGTTACCAAAAATAGCAAACGCAGTTCGTAAATTTGTAATGCGGTTCTATTAAGTTGGTTCTAAAGCTTAGAACCAACTTAATAAAAAATTATTCAAATGTTGGAGAGTTTTTGTCTTTATTTTCACCTGAAATTAAAGCTAAAATACGGTATATAGAACGGCTCATGATTAAACATGATAGACATTCATTGTCTTTTATATTTAACAGTATATGTATAGAAAATTATCTGCTACCTCGATACACTAAAGAAGAAATTGTAAATGTTATTATTCTTAGATATGGACAGATTACAGTTTCTATCTACAGTAATTTATAAAAGTTTGAAATATATACTCGTTTGAGTAGTCATCTTTCTTTTTGTGTTTAAACAAAAGAAGTCGTTTCTACATAGAAGACGGGTATTTGTTCATTTCAACGTGGGAAGAATTCAATGTTCATAATATCCAATAAAAGCTAGGAAGATGAACCAATTAGAAAGGATTGTGTATTCTGACTTTAATTATAAAGTAGGTCATTTTCCACAATATAACATGGGTAAGGGGGAGCCGTGATTTGCAGAGGTCAGTTAAACAAAAACTTAGTCATGCATATCTCTATTTACAAGCTAACAAAACCATTGAATCATGCTTGTCATATAGTGAAAATTGACTCACGGGGTTTGTTATAAAGGGGAGAGGGCCATATAAAATAAACCATTCTTTATTAGGTTCTGAAAAGGTTCAATAACCAGGCATAGTTTCCATTGAATTAACATTCGGTGAATTGTAAACAGCGGGGAAAGTGGTAGATTTAGGTCCGTTGAACAGAAAATATGTTAACTTTTGGAGTATTATTCAATTACTGCAGAAATCGTAGAATAAAAGATGTAAGGACAAAGGATTTATAACAAATTTGACACGAGATTACATTTTAGAGTATTCCCTGGTGATTGAACTTACATTTAATGACTCACAAAACCGATTTCATAAAATATTCGCTAATACAGATTGTTAGTATTTGATTTCAAGCTGGTGCTAATTCTTATCTGAACTACACATTCTTCATCTTTTTTTATTTAGGCCTTCTAGATCTCCCTATCGCTAGTGGCTCTTAGCGCACTTTCTCCTGATACCCACCCAAACCCCGTTCTGCCATCCTCTTGTTCAAGCCTGTCAAGTATGTTAAACGTTGTTTTCCCTATCTCGCTTTCTAACTTAGAATAAAAAAGATACAGCTGAAATTTCTGATGTATATAATGAAGGAATAGGAGTTAGAAATTTTGACACACTGAGAACATGTTGAGGGCAAAATGATTGAGAGGGCTGCGGCCCACCTCTCTGACGGGCTTGTGAGAACAAATTGTACAACGAGGATCGGGAAAGACGGTAAAAAGAGAAATATTACGAAAACCTATAAAGGACCGTGGAGAGCCATGTTCTGAAAGAAGATGCCTCTCAGAGGAAAAACATCCCTTCATGAGTGCACATTCTTCTTGGTACGGGGTATATGTGGCCTGAGCTTTTAGTGGTTTGGTAATATTGAAAAGTCGAGGGTGTATATTAAAGAGATATTATGGTGGATTTCTACTTTTAACAGTTAACATGTGAATAGTACTCTATGAACGAGGATAATAAGCAATTTTGACTTTTAAACATAATTTATATTTTAAATTGATTCCGTTTATTAAACTCTTATAGTGGAATGTGTAGTGTAATGGATATTATCATGTAAAGTGAAATCGGCGAGCCTTGTTCAAATTCTAAGCAAATACGTTGCATTTATTTTCGCACGTATGTCCCTAGGGAAGGCATTAATTTGTATCTTCTACCAGCCTTTAGTTATGCGTTAAATGACAGTCTTGGATTATAATTCCTTTGAGTTTACAAAAACAAAAACAAACAATCTAAACCGTTAGCCGAGACAATAGAAACTCTCTTTAGGTGAATAAACTTGTGACTTTGCATATCGAGATCCGTTTGTCCTCAACTTTGGACTCGTAACACGTATAGCGACACAAATACCATTATGTACACTTAATATACGAAAAACAAGTAATATTAATAATAATAATAACAATAAATCTACACTTTAAACAAAACGTTCACTGTTCTCACACTTTATATATATATATATATATATATATATATATATATATATATATATAAAGTAATGTGCAAGAGTATTAGAACAACAACTATTTTATCTTTTATGAGGCATCAAAATAAAGTTTAAAATCACCACTGTCCTAACACTTTTCCACACTACCGGTACTGTGTAAAAATCATTACGACATGGGTGATTTTCCTAAAAAACCTCACTGAAATTCAAATACAGGTAAAAAGTCAAACCTTTGTAAGAATTATTTAACTAAAAAGGAAGAGGAAGGAAAACTTTGCAATTTGAATTGGCTCCCACAAAGCCCTGATCTCAATCCTATTGAACATCTATAGTATATTTTGGATAAAAAAAAAATTGATAAATCTAATATTACTTCGCAAGACACACTTTTTGAACAAATACAAGCTGCTTGGCAGGAGATACCATTAGATACATTGAAGAAGCTTGTAATGTCAGTTCATGACAGAATGAAGGCTGTGATCAAAGCAAAAGGCTATTATACTAAATATTAAATTTATTTTGTGAGAAGCAATTTTTCTTGTTGAAGCATTTGTTGAGTAAATCAAATAAAATTACTTTAATTAATTTGTTTATTTTCTGTCAATATGTCTCATAAAAGATAAAATAGTACTTGTCCTAATACTTTTGCACAGTACTGTATATATACATTAGGTGCGAGTGGTAAATTGTCGCGATTATATTATTATTCCAAAGCAAAAGGCTATTATACTAAATATTAAATATATGTTGTAACAAGTATTTTTTCTTGTTAAAGAAGTTGTTGAGTAAATCAAATAAAATTACTTTAATTAAATTGTTTATTTTCTGTCAATATGCCTCATAAAAATAAAATAGATCTTGTCCTAATACTTTTGCACATTACTATATATATATATATATATATATATGTATGCGTGTGTATGTTTGTGTGTGTGTGTGGTTATTTTCAGAGAGTGTATCTGTAAAGGAATAAAATGAATAAAAAGACAAAAGAAACAAGGATTCATAGCCAACGCGTTTCGTCCTCTGAGAAACTTTATCAAGGCAAAAGTAAAGATTTATTTTGTTGCACGTGTTTATACACAAGAGTAAGGATGTCTATTGGTTTATCAAGGCTTTTAAATTTGAGAACGTCATGAATATTCATTAGGATGTTGGCAGGTCAATCAAAACCTGTGGAGAACACAAAGTGTCACAATTCAAAGACTGGTAAGACAAAACCGGGAAATATATATATAAATATACATAATGAATTAGAACACTCTTTGCTACTGGCGTGTGTTTACATGGTATATCAAGCGCTAAAGGTCTGCCTTCTTCAACCGTTCGACCATAGCTCAGAGGTAGAATCGCCGACTGATGTTAATTCGGTCAGGTTTCAATCCTGGCTAAAAGTAATCGGATGTCTAACCGTACTGATGAGCTGTGATACAGCGAAACACATCTGTCTGCGGATGACTATATATATATATATATATATATATATATATATATATATTGATTGATTGTTTGAGAATAAGACTAGGAACTGAAATTGTAATCTATCCTCCAATCAGTGAAACAACTTTAAAACTAAGTAGGCCTTATGATTAGGCCACTGGATGTTATCAGAGCTAAGTAAGGCTCAGTTAATATATTTAAAGAATGCACAAAAATTTCTAAGTTTATTTCTGATATCTTTCATTTTTTATCGGAAACGTAAAAACAGTATAATTTAAGCAATATGTGGATTTTAGAAAATTTTATACTCTTTCATATTATATCTTATATTTTTTTCTTATGATCTATCTATCTATCTATATATCTATCTATCTATCTATCTATCTATCTATCTATCTATCTATCTAATTCTAATTATATATCCACCCCACACTACGTATGTTAAATATGTATGTATGTATGTATGTATGTGTTTATACATACATGTATGCATATATGTATGTGTTTATACATACATGTATGCATATATGTCAGTTTGTATGTATTCATTTATATATTTTGTGTGCCTGTTTGTGCGTCAACTCGTTACATTCCGAGTTCACTGAAAAGGTTACAAAATAGCCAGTAAATATGAGGTTTTCACGTAATGATGACAATGTTTGAGATGTGTGCTCTCGTAATCAGCTCTGGTATGTGAGTGAATGTGTAATTATGCTTTAACTAATTGTCCTGGTTTCAGATTTCTTGTGTGTTTGTGTGTACAAAAGGGGATCGTACATTTGCGTATGAGGAAGCGCGAATTTGAATTGCAATGTCAGCATGAGACATGGAAGTCGTTTGCAAGTTTGGACAAAGTGACATAGAAGAGGTGCATTAGCGTTGTGGTGCATTAGATATCGGCTCGGAACGAGAACTCGGGGAGCCGAGTTCGAATTCCAGCTGAATTCATTGCATTCACTAATGCGCAAATACCCTTGGGAAAGGTATTAATCCGTCTCTTCCTTCCAGTTATGGATTAAATAACAGGACAGATTGGGTCTACCGCAGAAAGCAAAGGCAACCTACTGCGGGATAATCTTCTGCTCAGTCAGTCATGTTTCTTTCGAGACATGATCACCCAAGCGTGTATCACGTATGGCATTTAACTGACTGACTGACATAGAAGAAAGTTAAAGGTCATTGTTTATATGTTTAGGACTTGTATATACATGTGCGTTGTGGTGCGGTGCGTATCGAAGCGTCAATGGCAACTTAGTGCAGGAAAAATCTTCTGCCAAGTCAGTCATGCCTCTTTCGAGATATGATCATCCAATCGTGTATCCCGTATGGCACATAACTAGCTATATTCATGTGCCTTTTCTGTTAAGGAATCTGATTAAAAAACAAAACAAGAAAAAAACGGTACTTCAAAAGATTAGTTTAACATTCAAAACACAGATTCAGTCAGTTAAATGCCATACGTGATAGACTCTTTGGGCGATCATGTCTCGAAAGAGACATGACTAACTGGACAGAAGATTATCCCGCAGTAGGTTGCCATTGCTTTCTGCGGTAGACTGGTTGCCAGCCAAAGCTATACAACCCAATCTGTCTAATTATTTAACCTATAACTGGAGGGAAGAGACGGATTAATACTTTTCTTAAGGATATTTGTGCGTAAGTGAATGTAAAGAATTCAATTCGAATTCGAATTCGGCACCCCGAGATTAGCAACCCCAAAATCAATCCAGTATAAAAAGCTAAGTATTTAGGATTTGTTTTAACAGAGGAAGGAAAATGCGACACCGAAATCCGATGTCACATTGGAATAGCAAAAGATGCATTGCTAAATTTAAGCAAAGTATTAAGAAACAGGAAAATTTCATTCGAAACAAATAAAGGATTTATGAACTGATGTGTAATATCGGGTCTACTTTATAAAAGGGAATCCCAGACAATCTCCTCATAGATACAGAAGAGACCTTATACAACATAAATGTAGTTCTACAGAAGAATGCTGGCTGAACACGTGGACTGAACACGGGCAAAGTTTTAGAGAAAATAAAAACAAAAAGGACACTTAAATGAGAAAGAGATAACTGAAATTCGTAGGGTACATAATGAGGAAAAAGGGCTTGGAAAATTTGACACTCATAAGAAATACTGGAGGCAAGAGATAGAGGGAAGAGCAGAACATAACATACCTAACCATATTGTGTAAATGATTGGTAGAACAGGGATTAGGAAAGATAGCAAAAATGCAAACGCTACAACAGATAGGAAACTGTGGTGACTCATGATTAGCCAAGGAATACGGCACATAGAAGAAGATGGAGAAGGACTTGAGATGATATAATTTTATGAACCGTGAAACAAAGAAACATGCATATATATATATATATATATATATATATATATATATATATATATATATATATATATTGCCCAAGGTTGTCAGAGATGCGATTGAAAATATTTTATGAATTTATTTTTGTCTAGCATTCAAATGGAGAGAGGAGTATTTAATTAAAGAACGATGCTTCTTACTGTAAAGAGATTCTTATGAGCCATGATACAGCGAAACGGGACTGTCTGAGCACTCTGGAGAAATGGTAGACTTTTAAACAGTAGCTACTCACCACTATTACGCATCGTTCATCAGTAATGAATTAAATACTCGGCTACTGGCGTGTATATAACACGCTAAAACCTGCTTCCTCTACCGTGCGCCGATAGCCTAGAGGTAAAATCTCCGACTGATGTCAAATTGGTAAGGTTTCAATGAATGCTGGCTGGAAGCAATCGAATGTCTCACCGTACTGATGAGCTGTGATATAGGGAAACAGGACTATCTGCTGATGACTATATATATATATATATATATATATATAATTATTAGGTTAGAACATGTGCAAACCAAACTACAAAATTGTACATTTTGTTTTGACATGAAAGAATAATGTGTTATATAAATATATATGACGATCCAATGAGGTAGGAATCATTCATCATGCAATGGTATCTTAGTTCGCTGTATAGACCTACAGACGCTAAATATCCGATACTGAAGTGTCTTCCTTGACAAATATTCTTCTTCCATGTGCCGCGTCCCATCAGTACGGAGACGATACTGGCCTGCCACATCTCTCTGTCCCCTTAGAGCACTTAACAGCCTTTCTCATACTACTCGTCCAAAACCCTGCTTTGACATCTATTTTCTCAGGCCCATCAAATATGTCATATATTACTTTCCCCTGTCTCACTTTGCTTCTATCTGACCTTTGAATATCTGATTCTCCAAGCCCTCCTTCCTCATTACATGTCCCAGAAACCTCAGCTGTCTTTTTCTGATGTTAAGAATAAGTTTCGTTTTCGTTTTTATCCCTGTTGCTAACATGTTCGGTATATGGTAACCCCACTGTAGAACCACATTTCGTTTGCTTCCAGTCTTCCCCCCCCATATATATATATATATATATATTATATTTATATTTTTATATACGAGGATCAGTCAATAAATAAGGTGAATTTTTCGATATAAGGACTTCTAATATAGATAGAAGCTTAGTTTTATTTTTAATTTTTTAACGTAGTCTCCCAGCAGTGTCACACACTTTTCCCACCTGTGCACAATCTTCTGTATTCCCTCAGCGTAATAATCTTTGGACTGATGTCTCAGCCAGTCGCTAACAGCATTTTTGACTTCATCGTTACTTTCAAACTTTGTGCCTTTCTTGAACGCTTTCAAGGGACCAAACATGTGAAAGTCTGAAGAAGCGAGGTCTGGGCTGTAAGGGTAATGAGGGAGCTGTTCCCAGCCCAGCTCGTTGATGGTCTGCACCGTTTGGGCTGCTGTGTGAGCTGACCTTCGAGTAGGCAAGGTCATCATAGACATTTTTGTGTGCTGTCCCAGCAGATAGGCTCACAATCCTTGCAATTACACCTACTGTCACCTTTCTGTCAGACTGAATGAGGTCATTGACTGATTCGAACACCTCAGGAGACCTCCCTTCTGTAAGCCTCCTAGGCCTGTTTTCATCCCCAACACTGCTCCGTCTTCTATAAACAATTTAGCTCACTTGTATACATTTTTTGGCTGAAACATGTGGCACCATAAACAGTTGACATTCTCCTATGAATTTCAACTGGTTTGCACCCTTCAGTAACCAAAAACTTGATAAGTGACCTCTGTTCAATCCTGTAGCATGCTTCTTGGTTGGCCATCTTTGTTAATCTCTAAAACTCTCAAATATTTTTTCAATCTGCAAAAAAAATTTAAATCTCTTTGGAAAAGAAGTAAAGGAAAAAAATTACAAAAGTAAGCTTCTATATGTATTAGAAGACCTTATACCGAAAAATTCACCTTATTTATTGAATGACCTTCGTATGTATATATACAGCAATTTAACGTATATATATATATGACGAAATTTTGACATAATCCGTTACGAACAGATTAACTCCGACATAATTCTAATTTATTTGTTTAAATATTATTTTTAATGGATATTTGTAATTGAGTAAATACTCTGTTTCTATAATTAAACGGTATATTTATTTACATCTACCGGCTTGAATAATGAGGAATTCTTGTTATGAAATTATGTGTTCTCTGGCAGAATTCACCATTAAAGATAATGTTCAAACAAATAAATTATATATATATATATATATATATATATATATATATATATATTTCTATTTGATAAATATATGTCTATTTATCTATCTATATTTCTCAATTTATGAATTTTTATCTATCTATCTATCTATCTATCTATCTATCTATCTATCTATCTATCTATCTATAAAATTATTTAATTACTTAGATTTGGTTATGATTAAATTAAAATAATACAAAGTTGTATTAAAAAGTGTTCAATACAATCATATTGTAGAACATTTGAATATTTTTCATTTGTAAACGTGTTATTACCAAGGTTTCTACCATCTGGTGTCTACTATTTGAAGACATCAAATGGTAGAAACCTGGGTTGCGTAATAGCACGTTTATAAATACACACACACACACACACACACATACACACACACACACCCACACACCCACACACACATATATATATATATATATATATATATATCTGATCTCAAATCTTCATAAAGGGTTTGTTGTGAAATCGTCGAATCACGTTGCCTTGAAAATCAGCATTTCCTTTAACGTTCCCTTGAAAAAAAAAGCTCTGACATCAGTGGGATACATACTACTATTTAATCATAATGTCGACTGAAAAATCTAAGCAATATGTTTGAATTCATTCTATCAAGCATTAATTAATTTTATTTTTGCTTGTATTTAATTTTTTGTATTCGTTTATTTTATCACAAATATTAAACCTTCTTTTTTTTTTCTTTTGTTTTTTTTACTCACCTTGCTTTTTTTTTTTTTGGCCGAAGTAGTATGACAGTTTTCCTGGACACGAACATTCAGGTGCCAATTATTCGAATGTCATCAGAGGCTTATTATCTTGTTTTTGATTAGCTTACAAGCGATCATAAAATGACGGTGTAAAGGATTAAAAAAAACACACTAAACGCAATGATTAGATCAGAGATACTTTCAAATATTAATGTAATGAACGCGTACTCATATAATTATTGAGTTACTTGCTACAGAATCAGATTAATAACTTCGATCGAACATTTTAAACTAGCAAAATCTAAGCAAGATAGATTTCTTTCGGATAACGCTATGCTAGACTCCATAATACGAATAAATGTATGCACTTTTGCAAGTATAAATCAATCTGTCCTACAAAAGAGTACCTATAAAAGCATACATATCATACGATAACTATTAAATAAGACATTTCGTCGTCTACTCTGAAAGTTGCCCCATTACTCTATTAGGCATAAGTAAATTTGTTCAATTAATAAAATATTTTAAGAAGGCTTGTGACATTTTAACGCTTTCTTAAAAGTCCTAGTTTATACAAAAATATGTGAAAAATTATCTTCTGCCTCTTCTGTGTGCAGTGTCCATTCAAGACTCTCTACAACTTCCTATCCTTTTTAGCTCTTAGTAAAGTTTGTCTTTGTTTGCTTTCTCTCTTAGTCCTTGTTCTGACGAACATTTTCACAAGCTAGTTAACCGGTTTATGCGCTGTTTTCCTCTGTACGTCTTACTTTCAATATGACCTATGAGTAGACCTATGAGTATTTAAGGAGTATTCAATATGACCTAGGAGTCTCAAATTGTATTTCTTTCCTTATTAGGTTCTGGGCATGACGGTAAACTGCATCCGGTAGCAAGGCCTCTGATTAGGAGGTTGTGAGGTGCATGAAACCACCTCTTAATTGCTGTTGTTCCCAGGTCCACCCTGACCCAGAGTGGTAGTACCTGTTAGGGTCTCAGCTATGGGCAAATAGTTAACCCCCAAACTGGATCAAAACTCTATGAAAGTATAAAATAGACATTTTTAGAAATATATACATAAAAATAGTCTTTTATAGAAAAATATACATTTTTGAAGGAAAAATATTACCAACAATACATTTTTGAACAAAACAATTATTCACAGCAAAACATTTTTTAATACAAAGCTAGAAGACATTTTCAGTTTTCTAAAATAAAAAAGAATTGAAAACAAACTATTTTCATTAAAATCTGACTAAATCAACCTTCTCACTATAACCGAAGATTTAAAAATACCTTAAAACCCCACCTTTTTGGTATTAAATAACTCACAGATGTGTTGATATGCTATTAAACAAAACTCAAACTCAAATTCCCCGTCATTTTGTCCCAGCAGCTTCAACTGTCTATATATATATATTGGGCACTCTTGAAGAATGGTAGACTTTGCCAAAAAAAAAAAACAAAAAACAGTAGCTACTCTAGCATCTACGAATCGATCATTCAGTAATGAATTACAGCACTCTAACTACTGGCGTATGATACATCATATGCTAAAAGTCTGCCTCTTCTACCGAGCTAGAGGTAGAATCGCCGACTGACGCCAATTCGGATGGGTTTCAATCCTGGGTAAAAGCAATCGGATGTCTAACCGTAATGATGAGCTTTGATACAGCGAAACAGATCTGTCTGCGGATGACTATATATATATATAGAGAGAGAGTATTGCGGTAGCAGATAATTATCTAAACATATATTGTTAGAAAAATAGATAATGAATATCTATTATGCTTAATCTTGAGCTGTTCAGAAATTGTCCAACATTTGGATATATTTGTAATAAGCTGGTTCTAAGATATAGGGTCACATGAGCCATCTTTAGAGTGATTGTAGAGACGTTAACATAAAGATGTCCACCATCAAAGAATAAATTTTTCTTGTGTTGACGTAAAACACTGCTATTTGCTGATAACAGTCACCGATCCTGTTTCAGTATTGTTAACAGTAATAAGTTTATTGATATGTTTTTTTAAGTTGGGAGGTAGTATTTCAAATTTAATTAGTTTTTTTAAATTTATTGTGATAGTTTAAAATAGCCTGTAATTTGGAGTGGTACTCATGTTTGTTTAAAATAACAAATGTATTAACATTATCAACACGTCGGATGACAATACTTTTGTTATTTTTTAGTTTTCTTCTTGAGGGAACTAGAGGGAAAAATACTTGTAATTTCTATCTCATTATTTATCTATTCCTACATTCTAAAGAAGCAAATCCCAACAGAAAAAATTGCGACACACACACCTTTATTTTATTTTGCTGGTCACATAACGCATTAAAACATAATGTTTCTCATGTAACAATCGTGTGTATAACATTCCAAAACTTTCCTTCGCAATGCCATATGTGTGTACAAATTTATATATATTTTTTTTGCATTGATCAGTTCCTATTTACAGTTTACTCTTTTTCTTATTTATAAACAAGCAGTAGAGCCAGGCTTTGCTCGGTTGTAACGAAAGTTTTAAAATTAATTCATGGTCCTGGAGCTCAGACTCTTTGGACGTTGGCACGAAACACTAAAAAGCAATAGTTGTTTCCAGTTAAAGCGAAACTGTAGACTGAAAGAAAAATGAATGGATATAAGTCAAATTTTGATTTCCTGGTATCGATATCAAATAAGTTTTTTCGTCGAGAACTGCAACCTTGAAACTTCTGAATATCGTTTCTTATGTCTTTTTCTATGAGTGTATCAAATTTGATTAAAATCGGACTACTAAATCTATAATCCGATTTTTTCGATTATCGATTTTTGATATTTATCTGGGGTACCTCGACACAAAACCTAGCTAAGAACACTCGCAGATGCTTATAGTACAACTGTGTAAATTTTCAAGAAAATCGGTTCAGCCGTTTCGGAGTCTATAGGTAACGGACACACAGACAGACACATACACACAGACAAAGTTCCATTTATAAATAAGTTTAGACTAGATAGTTTTCTGTTGATTATTGAATGCCTTCATGAATGAGTTTGTAAATATTGCGATGTTTGCATCAAAATGAGGGAGAAGATTTCAGCGGAGATCAAATGCTGTCAAGAAGAAACAATCGGAGAAAACTCTACAAAACACTCGTTTTGTGAAGTCATGTGTGTGTGAGAGAGTTTTCTTTTTTTTTGTTTTTGCTAATCTCTGATCTTTCATTACTTTTAAACATCTCTCTTTTTTTCTAGACTTGCATCGCTCTCAGTATTATGCTGTTATTTCAGGTTCAATCCCTACTCACTGCCGGACTTACGGTCATATCACGCTAAACACCGTTTCTCGTACGGTCATTGAAGTTAAGCAACGTGCGGGAGGTGTAATGGATAACTGTTCGGAAATGGAAATCAGAGAACCAAATTTCAATTCCAGTCGGGTTCTTTCGAGTCATATTCACTTAGGTACCTTGAAAAAGGTATGAATCTACTATTTCTATCCCAGCTATGAGTAAATCATTATAATTTCCAAGAATTATTTTTACGGTCTAAAAGTATTTTCTGGCTTTAAGTTGATAATCAGTAAAAGAAAGATCGATCAATGAAAAACCTATGTATTGCTACTTGGATATAGTTTTCATGTTTGCTATTTTTTCTTATTTATTAAGAATGTTTGTGCCGATTAGTGAATGTTCTCAGGACAATGCCCATACGCATTTATATGCTTGTATCGACGCAAAAGAAATGATTCCAACAAAGGTTAAAGTTATATAATGTTAACACAAATGTAAAAGGAATAACTGTCTTTTTAACACATTTTTTGAAAGAGGTTTACGTTGGTTAAACAATGCTGCATAATTGCCGTCTGGCCATCACTAGCTTCATCTAAGTTTCGTGTCTTTTTAATACGTTGGATGAGAATGGCTTTGATATCCTTTGTATGTCTTAACAAGGTTTCTGTTTTTAAAGTCCATTTCAGTCCCTGTACTCAGAATAAATTTTTATCACTTAAGTTAGTAGATGAATGGATCTGTTTGTTTTGCCGATGTTTAACAGCATATCAACTCCATAGGGTCATTTAAGGCCAAAATTTAATTCTCTTGTTAGCTTTGAAGTAACAACAATATAGTATATTATATTCTACTTTCACAGTTGAATACATCGTAGAAGATACCCAGTTTTTGTGTATATACATATTTTTGCGGACATAATTACTAAGTGGTGATAGTGGTGATATATATGTATATATTTCATTTGTCAACGAGTCATAATGACTCGTTGACAAATGAAGAGTATTCAAAAGTTCTACAACATAATTTTTAATACAACTCTGTACTGGTCTAATTTATTATGACCAAAAACTAAGTAATTAAACAATATATATATATATATATATATATATATATATATATATATATATAGTCATCCGCAGACAGATCTGTTTCGCTGTATCACAACTCATCAGTACTGTTAGACATCCGATTGCTTTTAACCCAGGATTGAAACCCGACCGAATTGGCGTCAGTCGGCGATTCGACCTCTGAGCTATGGGCGCTCGGTAAAAGGAGCCAACCTTTTAGCGTATGATGTAACATACACCAGTAACTAGAGTGATCTAATTCATTACTGAATGGGCGTATGCTGTAGTCGAGTTGAAATTATATTTTGGACCACAGTTTAGTTTCTTTATGGAATTATAGAATATTTTATGGATTAATGTCATAGATATTCTTTCATGTTAGTTGTTTAATTGATTGTGTTTAGTGGCAAATCAACACCTCTATGGGTTATTTCATGCTGGAATCTAAATAATTTGAACACAATTGTATGCCTTCACCTACGGATAAAATGTATTACTGATCTTTTTGTTCTAACAATATATTATTGGTATATTTTTATATAAAAATATATCGTTGGTATTTTTACTATAAGAATGTATTTTCATACTTTCATAGTGTTTTATTTGGGGATCCACTATTTACTCAAATCTTGGATCCTAACAGGTGCTACCAGACCGGGTCAGAGTAGACCTATCAAGAACAAAAATTAAGAGGTGATTCCACGTTCATCATAACCTCTAATCTACCTTGTTGCCGGATGTACACTACCGGCCATAATTATTAGGTCACCCCATTTTTTTAAAACGTGATGTATTCCATACAATGGTTCTTTTGTCATTATTACTTCGTAAAATTTTATAAGGCAGCCAGGAAGCCTTTGCTTTTGGCTGACCATTAAGAATAAGAGACTAGCATCGGGAAGAGAGCACAAGCTGGACACCAGAACAGTTCATTTGTTGCACATGTTATTGTGCAGTATTAACAAAAGAACAATTCTGTTTTCATTTAGAATTATCCACTTAGAAATAAATAGTAAAAATAGTATGAAATACATTTTTCTTTAAAAACTGGGGTGGCCTAATAATTATGGCCGGTAGTGTAGTTTATTATCATACCCAGAACTTAGCTAGACTTAGAATGTCTTCTATTGCACGTGGGTTAGCAATTGTCTAATATTGTCAGAGTGCTCAAATATAATGACCTTGTTTCATATTAATGTGTACTTATTAAATAACCATTTAGGCAATTTTAACAAATTCAAAAAGAAAAAATATTATAATAAAAAAAACGAAAAATCACGATTTAAAAAATAATTTAGAACCGACAACAATTCAGTCGAATATCGATAATAAACAAATACAAATATTTTTATACTGCCTATAAGTGAACAATGAATCTGAAATAAAAAAAATAGATACAAATAAAATAATTGAACAGAGCAAAAATGCAAATCCTTCTTCTAGAAACAAAAAACAAAAAAAAGATGAACAAAAGAGGACACCAACAGGTTAATAGGTTAAAGGTTGAAAAAGTAAAGGTTTTGTAGGGTCAATTTCTGATTGGGCCCTCCACCGGAAACAGTCAGGCCATGTGGCATCTTAAATGTAATCTGTAAGAAATTAGGCAACCTCGATGAAACAAGATGTCTGGCATTTTTCTCGGCATGATTCGGGGTGGCGGCTTAATAGTCCTGGGTATCATCTTTCTTGTCTTCGAATACCTCTGCTTTCCTTATTCCATTACTCTTTTTACTTTCCGCACTGTTAACCCTTTAATTACCAGTGTGTTTTCACAAGAACTCGTTGTATGTGAATAGAAACTAAATGTAGAAAGATTTCAGCACATACTTAACTGAAGAAACAGTATTTTTTATTTTCAGATATTCGTATTACGCGAGACCTCTTGTCATGGATCTCTGTGCATTATTAATTGCTATTGTGATTTCAGTTTTGGCAGGGTACTCTGCGTATTTGGCCCTTTGACAGATTAAGTCAAACTCGCCTATCGATACAAATGGAATTGGCGTGAAGCTTTCATATCATTTATTGGCCTAATTAGTAATACATTCGTATTTAAGATGTTCCTTAAACTAAAACTAGAAAATATTAGCAGTATAGCCCGGCGTTGATCGGGTGTAATGAAAAAATAATCCATGGCCCTGGAGCTCAGACTCAGCCTAAAGAATATTTATGTGAATTTGGTGAGAATCGGATAAAAATTGTGGATTTGTATAAAGGACATACAGACAGATAAGCAGACACACACATTAACATCTTGCCCTTTATATATATATATATATATATATATATATATATATATATATTATCGATTTTCTGCACTATTGTAAGAACTGCAACCTTGAAACTTCTGAATATCGTTTCTTATGTCTTTGTCTATGAGTGTATCGAATTTCATTAAAATTGGACCACTTCTTCTATAACCCGATTTTTCGATTATCGATTTTCGATATTTATCGAGGGTACCTCGACACATAACCTAGCTAAGAACACTCACAGACGCTTATTGTACAACTGTGTAAATTTTCAAGAAAATCGGTTCAGCCGTTTCGGAGTCTATAGGTAACGGAAACACACATACATACACACAGACACATACACACAAAAAACAAAACAAAAAAAAAACAATGATACACAGAAGTTTTTAATATTATAAATATTTATAAAAATTCATAAACTTAAAAGTTTCCAAAGCCATCAATATCAATAAGGGACTATTTTATAAATCTAATTTTCCCCTTTAACTGAATTCCCGAGCTGAAGACATGAAAATAAATAATAATTAAAAACAATGTGCCAGGAAGCATTAAAACAATGTGTCGATTTTACAATGAAAAATTTTAAACATGACAATATGCTTATCTATTATACGCGGTTAGTTGATAAGTTAAAATGGGCCTCCAATTTAATAGGTACTGTCCAATAGGATGACGATTTCCTAGCAAAAAGACTAATATGACTATCTATCATTATTATTAGTTGATAGATTAAAAATTAGTAGCGATATCTAGGTGGAAAGATTTAAACATACAAGTATATTTATCTATTATCCGCGGTTTGCTGGTCGGTTAAATTATTAGTTTAATAGGTTAAAATATAATGAACAGGAAATATAGAAATAGGCACCGATCCATGCTGCTTTTCAGGGTCGCAGAATGTAAGACGACCTGAGCGTTGCGATAAAAAGCAACAATATTAAGATGAAAGATAGACTAGTCAAAATTGATAATAAAAAAACACCTTCAAAGAAATTCCGAGAAGTAGTTTTGAATTACCGACATTCTAGAATTTATCACTATGCTATTGCAAGATCAAAAGAGACGACAAGTAGAGAAACTTATTCATTATAAAATTGCTTTTTCATATTCAGAGCAATATGAGGATGATTCGTTTTCTCTTTTCATCTCTTTCTATCTTTCTCCCTCTCTCTCGTTTATATACAAGATGTTGTTGCAAAATTCTCAGCTCATGAAGAGACTAACATCTCCCCACAAATTCTGTTATATATATATATATATATACACACACACACACACACACACACACACACATATATATATATATATATATATGTATGTATAACAGACACAGTGTGTGAATGTGAGCGGTGCTGAAAATTTCACTGCTATATCTATCTATCTATCTATCTATCTATCTATCTAAAACCCAACACTGTTTTCTTGCCAAAAGACCTAATGTATTCAGTTAAATGCTATACGCGAAACACGCTTGGGTGATCATGTCTCGAAAGAGACATGACTGACTGGGCAGAAGATTATCCCGCAGTAGGTTGCTATTGCTTTCTGCGGTAGATTGGTTGCCAGCCAAGGCTATAGAACCCAATCTGTCCTGTTATTTAACCCATAACTGGAAGGAAGAGACGGATTAATACCTTTCCCAAGGGTATTTTCGCGTAAGTGAATGCAATGAATTCAACTGGAATTTGAACTCGGCTCCCCGATTTCTCGTTCCGAGCCGATATCCACTGCACCACCACGCACATCCGTTTATTGTTAAGATTTTCGTTTTGGGTTTTTTTTCTTTCTTTCGAATGCTTTACTTTTTGTTCAGGTACTTCGTTTGTTTCTTTTTTTCTTCCCCTTCTTTTCCCTCCGGATTAGTTCCAGGTGGGTTTCAAGACGATCTCAGTTGTAGTTTAATTATTGATAATCTTGACAGAATTAGTTCTGTTGTTATTGGTATTACAACTATAATTAATATATATGTATCAGTAAAAGAGGTGCTGGTTGGACCAGCGGAAGGTAAAAAAAAAAAAAAAAAGAAGCTCAGTGAACAATCAAAACAAAAGAACGGAATATGCAGAGCTAACATTATGTCACAGAATGAAATACACACCACTTATTTGCTACCGACGTCTCGAGCACACCGGTCTCCTCAGACAAAGTAGTATATAAATTCATCCGCAGACAGATCTGTTTCACTGTATCACAGCTCATCAGTACGGTTAGACAGTCAATTGATTTTTACCCAGGATTGAAACCCAACCGAATTGGTGTCAGTCGGCGATTCTACCTCTGAGCTACGGGCGCTCGGTAGAAGGAGGCAGACCCTTTAGCGTGTATATTATCATTATAAACGCCCAATAACTTTTAGTATTCTAATTCATTGCTGAATGAACGATGCGTAGATGCCAGAGTAGCTACTGTTTTTCAAAGTCTACCATTCTTCCAAAGTGCTCACTCAAGGTGTGAGAGCGTAAATAGTCATCCGCAGACAGATCTGTTTCGCTGTATCACAGCTATAAATGAGAAATGAATAGATTTTTTTCTCCGACTGTATTTCCATTTTTTGAGGATACACCTTTTTGAATAGATACCCTGTCTTTTTGTGTATCTTTAAAACAGCAAACCACAAAGGGATAAGTTTCAGTGCAAATTTCAAGTGCATTATGTTCTTTAAGGAAAACTGTGTCACTGTGTCTTGCCAGAACGTTTTCTCCTCAGTATCCATCTAACAAATTTACAAATCTACAATTCGTGTGTTCATTGAATACTTTTGCCATATCTAGTGTGGTGCTCCTGCTATTTATCTCGAGGTTCTTGACTAAATCCCCAAAGAGGATCTATAATGTAATCGACACTGACTTGACATCTCAACTTCAGTCACATTTCCATGGATATTGTGCAGCTTCCCTCTGTCTTTTCTACAAATATTTTCATGGCAACTGCTCTGTGTCCCGACTACATGAATTTAGTATGCTACTAGATTGGCATATAGGTCCCACGATTTACTGCTGAAATAACTAAATGCATCTACCACTACTACTTCAACAGTTTCTTTTCTTGCATTTCTCACTCCTGGAACTCTATTTTATTTACTTGCTTCCCGGAAAAAAACACAATTAAAAAAAATTTAAATGCAACGTCAGTCACTATCTTCTATCTTCTTGAATACTGTTCGTCTTTTGGCTTTTCCTCAATCCTCCTATACTCAGTCTTTTCTTCCGCTTTCACGCCCTCTAAGCCTTTGCGTAATAGTAGCTTTCCCGCCGTGCTTGGATAAAATGTTTTAAAAAAAAAAGATAAAGAAAAAAGTATTTCGAATGTGAAGATCGCTAGAAGTAATTTATATTATTTGAAAACAAACAAAAAGCAAACAAAAAAAAAACAACAGGTTATCTCCTCATGTATTCACGAAAATTAATGTTTAGAGCAAATTTCCTCGCACTTCCCGACTGTGGAATTCTCTTCCACACGATTGCTTCCCCGACGGCTACAATCTCCAGGAGTTTAAATGTAAGGTCAATAGACACCTCCTAACACACTAACCTGCTCCCATTCTATCAAACATTCTTCCCATCTGCCCAACCCTCATCCTCGGTATCCTTACTCATCTGTCACCTTCCTCCTGACATTCCCTATGTCTAACCACTCCTTCTCTTTACTTTCCCCTATGTAGCCCCGTGCACAATAGTGGCAGTGGAATGCCTTGTTTTGGGTGAGATGATTAAAAAACAAAAATGTATATACGAGGGAAAGAATAATGTAAAGTAGGAAACGTATCTTTAATCTCACTTTTCGTTTTTATTAAAGCTTCTTCAGAGAATACGGAAAAATAAAAAATAAAAACTTTCACAAAGGGAGAGTATACTGGAATGTTCGTTGGGGTTGATTCTTATTGGTCAGATATGTGTCACGTGTATTAAAGCAATAGATAATCATTTTCAAATGTATGTGCGTGGAATATTTTGTATGCTTATATATGTATAGAAATGCTTGTCTGTTTTCATGTATGTATGCGTATTAATACGCATATCAAGTGTATTAAAATGATGGACAATTTTTAAATATACACTACCGGCCATAATTATTTAACCACCCCAGTGTTTTAAAAAAATATTTATTTCATACTATTTTTTCGTATTTATTGCCAAGTGAATAATTGTAAATAAAATTAGAATTGTTCTTATGTTAATACTGCACAATAACATGTGCATCAAATGAATTTATAAATATTTAATAATTACCTATATTGCAGTTTCATCAATGAAAGAATGAAGAAAATTTAGGGTGATTCGGACGAGTTCATTTTTGCTTCCTTGCATTGTAAAATTTTGCAAAGTAATGATATCAAAGAAACCATTCTATTTTCATTTAGAATTATCCACTCGGCAATAAATACTAAAAGCAGTATGAAATATATCATTTCTTTAAAAAAAAATGGGGTTACCTCATAATTATGGCCGGTAGTGCATATGTGATAAAACTTTCGTACGGTAAAGTGTATGATGGTGCATGCGTGTGTTTGTTAGTCGGTAACGTTAGTTAACATAAGTATATATGTGAAGACAATTATCTCTCTCTCTCTCTCTTTATATATATATATATATTTATATATATATATATATATATATATATATATATATATATATATATATCCGTATTTGAGAAGACGCCTCGTTTATTTTAAACAGCATTTTATCTGGTTTACCGGCCGGCACACTCGAGAAAACTTATTTAAGAATATGCGCTTTCAAGCATGATTCGAAACTGTGGTTCTCTTTGCAGGAGAAACTGCCGGTTAATTCGCTATGCTTTGACCGCTAGGCTACGAAGAGCTTCGCAGTCAAACAACGTTTTATTTCATTAACGCATGATTATTTTTCATCGAGAGATGCATCACATGATTCTGGTTCTTTCTCTGAAAAATCTACGTTTTTTCCCCTCCTTTCACTGCATCTTTCTATTTTCATTTTCTTTATTGCTGTAGTTGACTCATTATCTAACACCGAAGATACAATGTATTAAACCAGAGGTCACAAGCTACACACATCCGGCCTGTCACTAGATATTCCTTCTTTGTAATTGTCACATTTCTCTTCTAAGTCGAAATAAACCGTATTCATGTAACTTTTTTAATTGCTTTTTCAGAATATAGGCGATTACGAATCTCTCTATATTTTTCTTTATTGTCTTTGAATTGTCCTGTATTCCTTAGAAAGATAATGGAGTGATTTCCCATTGCGTTCTCCTCAAATTAGAATATAGATTACAACATCCCCTTAGGATGTAGGTAGTCATGACTCTCCTCAGCTTTCTTTTCTTTGTTATGTGTAAATTGCCATGCATTCATGGGAAATGTGGTGGAGCGTTTCTCTCTTGACTTCTCTACGGTTTTAGATTCATAATTATGATCAACTTAAACTGGTTTTCATCCAAAGCTAGATAACCCTGCCTACTCTGCTATGTAACCCGTAGCTGGCAAGAGAAAAGAGAAACTCGGGTATTTCCAAAGGGTATTAGTTCCATTTTATCGTCGATATCCGTTACACTTCTCTCACACATCATTCATTTCGGAAGACAATTTTCTGAAGAAAAATTTGCAAAATATACAATGATTCACTTAGTCTGAAATTATTAAAACCCATTGCATAAAACAACCAGCCAGTCAGTTAATTGCCATACATGGTTCACACTTGGGCGATCATATCTCGAAAGACTGGCTGGGCAGATCCTCTCTGACTTGCTACTTAACCCATAGATTGATGGAGCCGATATCCACTGCACCACAACACACATCTGCAGTTTTTAATCCTCAGCCAATTTTCATTAATGGAATCTGGCTTACTCTCATTTTCTACTTCATAAAACGAGTCGTATACAATTCCAGAATATTATGGACTAAATGTCAACACGTCGACAGCATTGATCAATGACTATTGCAGACAACCGGATAGAGTTGAGATTGCATACTACACTAAAGTCAAACAAAATTATAAATAACATTAATAAATATATTTCAATTTACTCAAGATTAAACGTATAGACTATGTGGAGCTAGATTACAGTAAATTACCATATATACAGATCAATACTTAATTCTATAAAAGTCTTTTTCAACCCATGAAGCCAATAAGACGAAGTGGTTTACTAAAATTAAAAGAAAAGGACAGATCCTCAGTGAAAAGAACAATTAAATATAACGAATGTTACATTACATTAAAACTTTTGATAACCGTAGTTGATAGCAAAGCGGTAAAACTGGAAGAGAGTACCAGAGTTCGAGAAATGCGAGAGAAGAAACTACTAGAATAGAACTTACGGTTCCATCTATTTCAACAGTAAAATGATGAGACCTAACTGATAATCCAGTCTTCTTCTTTATGTATCGTGTCCCGCAAATTCTCCTGTCCTTAGTAGCCATTAACTTTGCCTTTTTTTATTTATCCTCAACCATGTTTAGTCAAGCTCATTAAGTATGTCATGCGTTGTTTTCCTCTGTTCTTCTTGCCGTCATTCTGTACTATGCGTGTCAGATTTTCTAAGCCTCTTTTCTTCATTATATGCTCTTGAAATTTCAGCTGCCTCTTTTTGATTTTAACTGTAAGTTTTTTGTTTCCATCTTCTGTCCATGGCATTCTCAGCATTCTTCTGTAGAACATCATTTTTTGTTGCCTCAAGTCTCTTAAGAAATGTAAAATGCATGTAACTTGGGATGATATTAGTTACCTGCACAATCGTATGCATGTACGTAGAAATCCTTCCTTTCGTCTACAAAAATCTCAACCAATAATCCCCGACCTTAAGTGGATCTTGCTCTTTTTATTAAGTAAATGAACAGTAAAACATATAGAACATACAGTGTAATATGGAATTATCCTGCCGAAATAGAGCATCGCCTTCGTTTCACAGGAATGGCTGCAGAACGGATTGAAGAATATTCTGGACGTACCCACTTCATTGTACTAGGGTAAGCAAGTGCAACTGCTATGTAACCCGTAGCTGGCAAGTCATCAATGGAATTATTAGCCCTACATCTTTTTTTTCCCCTATCAACGTTATTTTTTTGTTTTTAATAAGAACACGATTTTCAGTTGATAACCCTGGTATTTTAAACAATAAAATTAATATCGACGAGCTTAGAATTAGAGAAGGACTATAAAAATTAATCTAACTTGCGATCGAAAAGTCCATCTAAAAAAAAAATACAATTTGGGAAGCACATTTTCTTTATTCGGACTTCTTGATACTTTAAAATAATAGGTAAGTTAAATAATGTTTATACAAATTAGTTAATGTATGTGTGTTTTTTTAATAACTGCGGATTAGATGTATTCTTTCCAGCATAAGACTTTCACTTTTAAATATAGGAATACAAACGGACATAATTAAAAGAGACAAAAATGGAAAAATGTTACGATACTTGGCAATATGAAAGAAATATTAAAAAAAAGAACAATAGAACCGGTTATTGCTAACCGGTTATCGCTCGTCACTCATAAAAACTCGATCAAGAAAAGTAAAATAACTTTTGTGCACAATCGAGGAAAAATAAAAAACAATATTGTATTGAAACGGGTGTATATTTTTAAGAAACAAATCACATTTATTCTTAAGAACCATTCATTTTGTTCACATAGGGAAGGTTGCCTTGATTTAATGAAAATCGTTTCAAGGATTTTTAAATGATAGTTAGAATGTGATTCACATAAAACTGAGAATATGTCCTATAAATTTTACTTCCTTGATCGGGTTCTGATGAATGAAATGCAATAATCAATGAGCTCAATCTGTTTTCTTTTGTTTTGTATTGTCAATTACCTAACCTGTTTTCTGTTTTTCTTCCTTTTCATTATGTTTGTTCTTTTTTCTATAATTAAAAATTCTATATGTCTAATAAGAGTTACTACTTTTGCTAAATTCAGAGCCAAGTATTCGAAAGTAAGGAGTACTTTTTTATCTCGATTATTGTTGCTTCTATGGTTACCGGAGTTAAAAGTAAGTTACGAGTTCCACGACTCTAAGATACCGATAGAAATGCCTCGTCTAATTTTGAGTTTAATAACTTTTACAAAAAATTGCAATAACAATCATAAATATAAATACTGGTCATTATTTAAAGAAGTAAGAGGGTACAAATGAAAACACTCAAAATTGACAAAGTTTTTAATTTCTCTGAAGCAGACGTTAAAGTCATAAGAAGGTGATCACTTTCTTTCTTTCTTTCTTTCTTTCTTTCTTTCTTTTCTTTCTCTGAAACCAAATAGCGTCTTTCATACCCTTTTTTCTTCTATCCTCTATTAAATAGACATGGTCAGTTGTTTATTTATGCGTAACGTTAACTAAGGAGCAAGCAGAATTATAATAAAGGGATAGCTGTAATCTAAGTAGTCGTTGCAGTAATAGAAATTGTTGGAATTTATATAAGCGAATTTCCGTATTTTAGTTTTAAGAAAGACAAGCCATTTTTTAATGTTTAAATTATATATAATTTTACTTATAAAGACTATGTATGAATCCATCGGAGAAAGCGCGTATATGTTTGTTATATTTTGCATTTAAATGAAAAAAAAAACAACTTATTTTGTATGACGTAAAAATTTTTGCGATGCGTAATTTTTTCTCTCCCTCTTCCCTGCCACACCTCGTTAAGCAATAAGATTTTGTGGCCATCCATCAGTGTACAAACGCACAGACACTTATTGACAGAGACGCAAACACAAATATGTACCGTGACACTTGCATAAACGGTGTACGTTCTGTCACAGTTGAATAATTTTGTATACATATAGAAATGTAATGAGCGTAGTTTTATCATATCTATCTATCTATCTATCTATCTATCTATCTATCTATCTATCTATCTATCTATCTAGATAGATAGATAGATAGATAGATAGATAGATATGTACGTATGTGTGTCTCTGAGGGTCTTCACGTAAATATATACATATGAGTGACAAAAAATAATTACATAAACATGATGAGCTATGAAAATATTTGAATGACAAAACAGATTGACGGAGAAAACTAAGTTAAACTTAGAAAGCACACACACACACACACACACACACACACACACACACACACACACACACACATATATATATATATATATATATATATTATAACAGATTCAAAAACAGGTAAATAACAGGATATGAGAACCTTCTACGAAGGCCTAACATGTAAATAAATACGCTGTTAGTCAGTTAAGTGCCATACGTGATACACGCTTTGGGCCATCATGTCTCGAAAGAGACATGACGGACTGAGCAAAAGATTCTGCCGCAGTTGTTATTGACGACCACAATCTTATAACATAAGACATGCAGATATATTAATGCCATACGCTGAAAAGAAACTACATGATCTTCTACAGAAAGTAGTAAAGAAAATCAAGGTAAAAAACAAAATCAAATCTAAGAAGACAGAATGTATGGTAATCAACAAAAGAAACAAGCCACCATGCAAATTACAAATAAAAGATAATAAATTAAGCAAGAGCAAAAATTTAAATATTTAAATATTTAAATATCTAATCTAAACTTATTTATAAATGGAACTTTGTCTCTGTGTGTGTGTCTGTGTATGTGTGTATCCGTTACCTATAGACTCCTAAACGGCTGAACCGATTTTCTTGAAAATTTACACAGTTGTACTATAAGCGTCTGCGAGTGTTGGTAGCTAGGTTTTGTGTCGAGGTACCCCGGATAAATATCGAAAATCGAAAAAATCGGGTTATAGAAGGAGTGGTAGGATTTTAATCAAATTTGATACACTCATAGACAAAGACATAAGAAATGATATTCAGAAGTTTCAAGGTTGCAGTTCTCGATGAAAAAAACTTATTTGATATCGATACCAGGAAATCAAAATTTGACTTACATCCATTCATTTTTCTTTCAATCTAGTTTCGCTTTAACTGGAAACAACTATTGCTTTTTAGTGTTTCGTGCCAACGTCCAAAGAGTCTGAGCTCCAGGACCATGGATTAGTTTTAAAACTTTCATTACACCCGAGCAACGCCGGGCTATACTGCTAGTTTTAAAAATGCGACACCGAAATCTGAAGACGTATTACGACAGCGACAAAGGACTTAGGCAAATTATTAAGAAACAGGAAAATTTCGTAAGAATAAAAAAAAACGAGCTGAACTGTTATGTAGTATCGATACACTTATATGGCAGTAAATGCTTGACTATCTCATTAAAGAGGAAGCAGAGATTTGAAGCAATAGATATATGGTTTCACAGAAGGATGATGAGAATCCCATCGATTGAACAAGTGGGCAAAGACGGAATTTAAAACAAAACACAAAGGACACTTATTTATACAAAGCATCAGAAAGCGATAATTGAAATTTATAGGGCGCGTAATGAGGAAATAGGCTTGAGAAATTTGACACTCACAGGGCAGATTGAAGCAAGAGCGACAAAAGAAAGCAGCACATGACCTACCTATCGAGTTTGTGTAATAATGAGGAAAGTGGGCTTGGTGAATTTTACACACGTATGGAATGTTGAAGTCAAGAGAGACATAAGAAAGCAGCGCATATCCTACCCAAGGAGTTTGTACAAATGGATGGAACAACAGGCACACATAATGAGGAAAGTGGGATTGGTGAATATGACACTCGTAGAACATGTTGAAGTCAATGGAGACAAAGAAAAGCAAACCATAACTTATATAAAAAGTTTGTGCAAATGGATAGAAAAAGAGGCACACCTAATGAGGAAAGAGAGATTGGTGAATTTGACACTCTTAAGACATTGAAATCAAAAGGGACAGAGAAAAGAAGCGCATAATCTATCTAACGAGCTTACGGAAATGGATGGAAGAACAGAGATTAGGAGAGATAGCAAAATAAAGTAAAATAAAATAAACTTTACTAAATGCTACAAAGTCCATGCTATTGTGGAGAGTCATGGTTGACGACACCCTTTAGTGACACGGCTAAAAAGAAGAAATATCCCTAACACATGTAAAATTTTAAATGGGCATGATATTTAGATTTGAAATTTGATCATCTTGCCGAAATAAAGCAACAAGTATTGAGTTAATATTTTATAATCACAAAGTTGTTGGCTTTGCATCTTCATGTAAAGGAAGGCACAATTAGAACGTTTATGTCCTTTCTGGGCTAAATGAAACGTTGAACTAAACATTTGTTTGAGAAATTTTGATAAAAATTCTACGTGAATGAATTCCTAAATCTATTTGAAAAGTTGTTCAATTTGACTCATTTTGTATCTATGGATGGCCACTCGTATCCAAGAATGCCTGTCTACTAGGACGGCTAGCTAATCCCCGTTGCAAACATCCGCTCAGGCACATTTGTGTTTGTTCAACGCCCACAGAGCCCAACTGTGGTTTAGCCCACCTGATGGACCTTAGTTACTCTGGTAGAGAGAGCATGTTATTTACTTTTAGTATAGATAAATTTATTTACTTGACTGATTTTGTATCTATGGATGGCCACTCGTATCCAAGGATGACTGTCTACTAGGACAGCTAGCTAATTCCCGTTGCAAACATCCGCTCAGGCACATTTGTGTTTGTTCAACGCCCACAGAGCCCAACTGTGGTTTAGCCAACCTGATGGACCTTAGTTACTCTGGGAGAGAGAGAGCAGGTTATTTACTTTTAGTATAGATAAATATATTTACTTGACTGATTTTGTATCTATGGATGGCCACTGGTATCCAAGGATGCCTGTCTACTAGGACGGCTAGCTAATTCCCGTTGCAAACATCCGCTCAGGCACATTTGTGTTTGTCCAACGCCCACAGAGACCAACTGTGGTTTAGCCCACCTGATGGAACTTAGTTACTCTGGGAGAGAGAGCATGTTAGTTACTTTTAGTATAGATAAATTTATTTACTTGACTGATTTTGTATCTATGGATGGCCACTCGTATCCAAGGATGCCTGTCTACTAGGACGGCTAGCTAATTCCCGTTGCAAACACCGGCTCAGGCACATTTGTGTTTGTTCAACGCCCACAGAGCCCAACTGTGGTTTAGCCCACCTGATGGACCTTAGTTACTCTGGGAGAGAGAGCATGTTATTTACTTTTAGTATAGATAAATTTATTTACTTGACTGATTTTGTATCTATGGATAGCCACTCGTATCCAAGGATGCCTGTCTACTAGGACGGCTAGCTAATTCCCGTTGTAAACATCCGCTCAGGCACATTTGTGTTTGTTCAATGCCCACAGAGCCCAACTGTGGTTTAGCCCACCTGATGGACCTTAGTTACTCTGGGAGAGAGAGCATGTTATTTACTTTTAGTATAGATAAATTTATTTACTTGACTGATTTTGTATCTATGGATGGCCACTCGTATCCAAGGATGCCTGTCTACTAGGACGGCTAGCTAATTCCCGTTGCAAACACCGGCTCAGGCACATTTGTGTTTGTTCAACGCCCACAGAGCCCAACTGTGGTTTAGCCCACCTGATGGACCTTAGTTACTCTGGGAGAGAGAGCATGTTATTTACTTTTAGTATAGATAAATTTATTTACTTGACTGATTTTGTATCTATGGATGGCCACTCGTATCCAAGTGTGCCTGTCTACTAGGACGGCTAGCTAATTCCCGTTGCAAACACCGGCTCAGGCACATTTGTGTTTGTTCAACGCCCACAGAGCCCAACTGTGGTTTAGCCCACCTGATGGATCTTAGTTACTCTGGGAGAGAGAGCATGTTATTTACTTTTAGTATAGATAAATTTATTTACATGACTGATTTTGTATCTATGGATGGCCACTCGTATCCAAGGATGCCTGTCTACTAGGACAGCTAGCTAATCCCCGTTGTAAACATCCGCTCAGGCACATTTGTGTTTGTTCAACGCCCACAGAGCCCAACTGTGGTTTAGCCCACCTGATGGAACTTAGTTACTCTGGGAGAGAGAGCATGTTATTTACTTTTAGTATAGATAAATTTATTTACATGACTGATTTTGTATCTATGGATGGCCACTCGTATCCAAGGATGCCTGTCTACTAGGACAGCTAGCTAATCCCCGTTGTAAACATCCGCTCAGGCACATTTGTTTTTGTTCAACGCCCACAGAGCCCAACTGTGGTGTAGCCCACCTGATGGAACTTAGTTACTCTGGGAGAGAGAGCATGTTATTTACTTTTAGTATAGATAAATTTATTTACTTGACTGATTTTGTATCTATGGATGGCCACTCGTATCCAAGGATGCCTGTCTACTAGGACGGCTAGCTAATTCCCGTTGTAAACATCCGCTCAGGCACATTTGTGTTTGTTCAACGCCCACAGAGCCCAACTGTGGTTTAGCCCACCTGATGGACCTTAGTTACTCTGGGAGAGAGAGCATGTTATTTGCTTTTAGTATAGATAAATTTATTTACTTGACTGATTTTGTATCTATGGATGGCCACTCGTATCCAAGGATGCCTGTCTACTAGGACGGCTAGCTAATTCCCGTTGTAAACATCCGCTCAGGCACATTTGTGTTTGTTCAACGCCCACAGAGCCCAACTGTGGTTTAGCCAACCTGATGGACCTTAGTTACTCTGGGAGAGATAGCATGTTATTTGCTTTTAGTATAGATAAATTTATTTACTTGACTGATTTTGTATCTATGGATGGCCACTCGTATCCAAGGATGCCTGTCTACTTGGACGGCTAGCTAATTCCCGTTGCAAACATCCGCTCAGGCACATTTGTGTTTGTTCAACGCCCACAGAGCCCAACTGTGGTTTAGCCCACCTGATGGACCTTAGTTACTCTGGTAGAGAGAGCATGTTATTTACTTTTAGTATAGATAAATTTATTTACTTGACTGATTTTGTATCTATGGATGGCCACTCGTATCCAAGGATGCCTGTCTACTAGGACAGCTAGCTAATTCCCGTTGCAAACATCCGCTCAGGCACATTTGTGTTTGTTCAACGCCCACAGAGCCCAACTGTGGTTTAGCCAACCTGATGGACCTTAGTTACTCTGGGAGAGAGAGAGCAGGTTATTTACTTTTAGTATAGATAAATATATTTACTTGACTGATTTTGTATCTATGGATGGCCACTGGTATCCAAGGATGCCTGTCTACTAGGACGGCTAGCTAATTCCCGTTGCAAACATCCGCTCAGGCACATTTGTGTTTGTCCAACGCCCACAGAGACCAACTGTGGTTTAGCCCACCTGATGGAACTTAGTTACTCTGGGAGAGAGAGCATGTTAGTTACTTTTAGTATAGATAAATTTATTTACTTGACTGATTTTGTATCTATGGATGGCCACTCGTATCCAAGGATGCCTGTCTACTAGGACGGCTAGCTAATTCCCGTTGCAAACACCGGCTCAGGAACATTTGTGTTTGTTCAACGCCCACAGAGCCCAACTGTGGTTTAGCCCTGATGGACCTTAGTTACTCTGGGAGAGAGAGCATGTTATTTACTTTTAGTATAGATAATTCTTTATGACTGATTTTGTATCTATGGATAGCCACTCGTATCCAAGGATGCCTGCTAAGGACGGCTAGCTATTCGTTATGTATCCGCTCAGGCACATTTGTGTTTGTTCAATGCCCACAGAGCCCAACTGTGGTTTAGCCTACCTGATGGACCTTGAATTACTCTGGGAGAGAGAGCATATTGTTACTTTTAGTATAGATAAATTTATTTATGACTGATTTTGTGTCTATGGATGGCCACTCGTATCCAAGGATGCCTGTCTACTAGGACAGCTGGCCTTCATTCCCGTTGCAAACACCGGCTCAAGCACATTTGTGTTTGTTCAACGCCCACAGAGCCCAACTGTGGTTTAGCCCACCTGATGGACCTTAGTTACTCTGGGAGAGAGAGCATGTTGTTACTTTTGATATAGATAAATTTATTTACTTGACTGATTTTGTATCTATGGATGGCCACTCATCCAGCCGAGTATTTTTCATCTACTAGGACGGCTAGCTAATTCCCGTTGCAAACTGGCTCAGGCACATTTGTGTTTGTTCAACGCCCACAGAGCCCAACTGTGGTTTAGCTGATGTGGATCTTAGTTACTCTGGGAGAGAGCATGTTATTTACTTTTAGTATAGATAAATTTATTTACATGACTGATTTGTATCTATGGATGGCCACTCGTATCCAAGGATGCCTGTCTACTAGGACAGCTAGCTAATCCCCGTTATGGCTGCATCTGCTCAGGCACATTTGTGTTTGTTCAACGCCCACAGAGCCCAACTGTGGTTTAGCCCACCTGATGGAACTTAGTTACTCTGGGAGAGAAGGCATGTTATTTACTTTTAGTATAGATAAATTTATTTACATGACTGATTTGTATCTATGGATGGCCACTCATGTATCCAGGATGCCTGTCTACTAGGACAGCTAGCTAATCCCCGTTGTAAACATCCGCTCAGACACATTTGATGATGACTGTTCAACGCCCGCAGAGCCCAACTGTGGTGTAGCCCACCTGATGGAACTTAGTTCTCTGGGAGAAGGCATGTTGTTACTTTTGGTATAGATAAATTTATTTACTTAGAGCTGATTTTGTATCTGCCTGGATGGCCACTCGTATCCAAAGGATGCCTGTCTACTAGGACAGCTAGCTAATTCCGTTGTAAACATCCGCTCAGGCACATTGCTTGTTTGTTCAACGCCCACAGAGCCCAACTGTGGTTTAGCCCCACCTGATGGACCTTAGTTACTCTGGGAGAGAGAGCATGTTGTTGCTTTTAGTATAGATAAATTTATTTACTTGACTGATTTTGTATCTATGGATGGCCACTCGTATCCAAGGATGCTTGCCTGTGTAACGTCTACTAGGACGGCTAGCTAATTCCCCGTTGTAAACATCCGCTCAGGCACATTTGTGTTTGTTCAACGCCCACAGAGCCAACTGTGGTTTAGCCAACCTGATGGACCTTAGTTACTCTGGGAGAGATAGCATGTTATTTGCTTTTAGTATAGATAAATTTATTTACTTGACTGATTTTGTATATGGATAGCCACTCGTATCCAAGGATGCCTGTCTACTTGGACAGCTGGCTAATTCATTCATAAACATCAGCTCAGGCACATTTGTGTTTGTTCAATGCCCACAGAGCCCAACTGTGGTTTAGCCCACCTGATGGACCTTAGTTACTCTGGTAGAGAGCATGTTATTTACTTTTTTAGTATAGATAAATTTATTTACTTGACTGATTTTGTATCTATGGATGGCCACTCGTATCCAAGGATGCCTGTCTACTAGGACAGCCGTAATTCCCGTTGCAAACATCCGCTCAGGCACATTTGTGTTTGTTCAATGCCCACAGAGCCCAACTGTGGTTTAGCCCACCTGATGGACCTTAGTTACTCTGGGAGAGAGAGCATGTTATTTGCTTTTAGTATAGATAAATTTATTTACTTGACTGATTTTGTATCTATGGATGGCCACTCGTATCCAAGGATGCCTGTCTACTAGGACGGCTAGCTAATTCCCGTTGTAAACATCCGCTCAGGCACATTTGTGTTTGTTCAATGCCCACAGAGCCCAACTGTGGTTTAGCCCACCTGATGGACCTTAGTTACTCTGGGAGAGAGAGCATGTTATTTACTTTTAGTATAGATAAATTTATTTACTTGACTGATTTTGTATCTATGGATGGCCACTCGTATCCAAGGATGCCTGTCTACTAGGACGGCTAGCTAATTCCCGTTGTAAACATCCGCTCAGGCACATTTGTGTTTGTTCAACGCCCACAGAGCCCAACTGTGGTTTAGCCAACCTGATGGACCTTAGTTACTCTGGGAGAGATAGCATGTTATTTGCTTTTAGTATAGATAAATTTATTTACTTGACTGATTTTGTATCTATGGATGGCCACTCGTATCCAAGGATGCCTGTCTACTTGGACGGCTAGCTAATTCCCGTTGTAAACATCCGCTCAGGCACATTTGTGTTTGTTCAATGCCCACAGAGCCCAACTGTGGTTTAGCCCACCTGATGGACCTTAGTTACTCTGGTAGAGAGAGCATGTTATTTACTTTTAGTATAGATAAATTTATTTACTTGACTGATTTTGTATCTATGGATGGCCACTCGTATCCAAGGATGCCTGTCTACTAGGACGGCTAGCTAATTCCCGTTGCAAACATCCGCTCAGGCACATTTGTGTTTGTTCAATGCCCACAGAGCCCAACTGTGGTTTAGCCCACCTGATGGACCTTAGTTACTCTGGGAGAGAGAGCATGTTATTTGCTTTTAGTATAGATAAATTTATTTACTTGACTGATTTTGTATCTATGGATGGCCACTCGTATCCAAGGATGCCTGTCTACTAGGACGGCTAGCTAATTCCCGTTGTAAACATCCGCTCAGGCACATTTGTGTTTGTTCAATGCCCACAGAGCCCAACTGTGGTTTAGCCCACCTGATGGACCTTAGTTACTCTGGGAGAGAGAGCATGTTATTTACTTTTAGTATAGATAAATTTATTTACTTGACTGATTTTGTATCTATGGATGGCCACTGGTATCCAAGGATGCCTGTCTACTAGGACGGCTAGCTAATTCCCGTTGCAAACACCGGCTCAGGCACATTTGTGTTTGTTCAACGCCCACAGAGCCCAACTGTGGTTTAGCCCACCTGATGGACCTTAGTTACTCTGGGAGAGAGAGCATGTTATTTACTTTTAGTATAGATAAATTTATTTACTTGACTGATTTTGTATATATGGATGGCCACTCGTATCCAAGGATGCCTGTCTACTAGGACGGCTAGCTAATTCCCGTTGTAAACATCCGCTCAGGCACATTTGTGTTTGTTCAACGCCCACAGAGCCCAACTTTGGTTTAGCCCACCTGATGGACCTTAGTTACTCTGGGAGAGAGAGCATGTTATTTACTTTTAGTATAGATAAATTTATTTACTTGACTGATTTTGTATCTATGGATGGCCACTCGTATCCAAGTGTGCCTGTCTACTAGGACGGCTAGCTAATTCCCGTTGCAAACATCCGCTCAGGCACATTTGTGTTTGTTCAACGCCCACAGAGCCCATCTGTCGTTTAGCCCACCTGAGTGGACCTTAGTTACTCTGGGAGAGAGAGCATGTTATCTAGCGTAAACATGATTATATTTACTTTAATTATAGTAAATTTATTTACTTTTGTATTCTTGTGTGTACCCTCTCTCTACAACATTCTATCTTTTGTATCGTTTAGTAAGGTTTTTCTTTTCACCATTCCCCTCAATCCATTTTCTGTCATCCATTTAAACATATAATGGTTAGCATGTTTTCCTTGTTTGATCAATTACCACTGAATTGTGAGTTTGGTGCTCACCGGGTGTTCTATACTTTCGACCTTGTATCACAATTAAGCTACACTTAGAGCTTCACCATCCATTTACACATACTTGGTAGGGTTAAGGTTCTTGATGTTTGTCTCTTTTCTTCAATACGTCCTGGCATTCTCACCATTCTCGTGTTGAAAGTCATTTCCGCTGAGCCAATTCTCTTCTTCATCTGTGAAGAGATTTTTCAGCATTCGTAGCAGCATAGGAGTCGTGATATTACATTAATTGAGCACTCTTTTCTTGTTCCTATCTCATTTTTCCTGTTCCTTAACCCTCTAGGGCCATTCGTATCATATTTGATACAGTATGAAAACAATCCTTGAAAGAAATATCTTCCTGAAAAATTTTTTAAGAGAAATATTCTATAAATTTCAAATGAAAGCAGTACTGACTGCTTAGTCAATGAATACCAAATGTTTCCTGATAGGGAAATACCAAATGTTTACTTATAGGGAAATACTGTATCAAATATGATACGAATGGCCCTAGAGGTTTAATACTTTGCTTAATTTTTGGAAAACATCTTTTGCCTTCAGTTTTTGGTATGATACATTCAGTTCACTGTTAAAACACTTCCAAGATATTTAAATATTCGTATTTGTTTGATCTTGGCATCTCCAATTACTAGTTCTTATCTTAGACTGAAAATTTTGTTGACAACCACGCATTCTCTTTTTTTAGTGGCTTGCAGAGATTTGTTGAATTTTGGTGAAGCCCGGGGCCAACTCCTTGATTGTATGCCATAAGGCTCAAGTAAGGGGCCTCTAGGGTTTAGTACTGACAAATGTGAGAAAGGAAGACATTTTAAATAAGTAAAAACAGATGAAACATGAAATAAACACTTTGTTTAACTTTAATATAAACACCATTTTTATTTCACTCTTTGATTGGATGCCCACACAGTATGGATACCTTGTTTCGTTACACCCACTGACCTCCTTCTGCACGCTACTGCTTATATAGCCATCACACACTCACACACCGCTCTCTCTCTCACTCTCTCTCTCACTCACTCTCTCTCTCTCTCTCTCTCTCCTTATATATATGCGCAAGGACTCACCTCTAGGTGCACCTCTGAATTTCACGCAAAGATCTAGCGACAATGGCACAGTTTTTATGTCAGTGAAAATAGCCGAAATAATCAGGCAATTTATAGATGACCTACCTTAAATTGCAACCTTGGGTTGTTTACCATACACAGTGGGTACCCAAAATTAAAAAAATAACAAAGAAATAAAAAAGGGAACCTATTTTAGTTTAATGGGTTCAACAAATTTTGAATCGCAATAATTTATTAGTGCTATAAAAACTACATTTTAAAAAGTATTAAGACATAATATACAGGAATATGTTAAGAGAGATAATGTATTTGTTATTTGTATATATTGGACTGTCCAAAATGTTACTTGTGTTTATTAAGTAATTTTTCTAGTTAATATCCGAGTGAACTTTTGTGCCAACCCCAAATTATATGTTAATGTATACTTTTTTTTAGATGTTAGTAATTTTTTACTGCTATTTAATTTATTCGCTACAGCAGTTGCATAAATTTATCTGTGTTTCTTCTCTGACAGCTGATGAAATTCCTGTTGGGACATGTTTGATGGAGATTACTTGAGAAACAATCTTTGTAAACATGTGATTATGAACTTTTTCTGCTGCTTTTAAGGCAATCAATCATCACCCGCGTTGCGAATAGAAATATAACTTAGACCTTTGTATTCAAATTCGATATGCATTTGCACCGAGAAACACACACACACACACACACACACACACACACACACACACACACACACACACACACATATATGTATAAAATACATCTATTACTTCTTTACAAAAATCACTTTATGTTCTAGTCTTAACCTTTACACACACGCGATGCACACTCACACCAAACACGCGCACATATATATCTAAGCTTGAATTTGTATGTCTGTAAAACCTCTGCATGTTGTGCAACGGCTGGTGACTTGAAACGTGAAATTGGCGAGCTATGTTCGAATTCCAGCCGAGTTCGTTATGTTCATTTTTGGTCGGTTGTTTTGTTTTTATGGCATATCAACCTCGGCGGGTCATTTATTGCCAACTAAATTTTATTTATTTATTGCTGGTAATACTTTTTTTTTCTTTCAACAATTTTATTGTTGTCTTTTATATAAGTTTTGTGTCTAGTAATACTTTTTCTTTTCGAGTATCAAGATTCATTGGGATTTGTTTTTTAAGGGCAGGGTCCCCAAGTCCTACCCTGTTATTTAACCCATAACTGGAGGGAAGGGACGGATTAATACCTTTCCCAGGGTACCAGTGCTTAAGTGAATGCTGGGTATTCAACTGGAATTTGAACTCGGCTCACCGATTTCTCTTTCCGAGCCGATATCCACTGAACCACAACGCACATCCGTCACTAAACGCTTACAGCACCTGTTATTTCCAAGCAGTAACCCACCTAAGTACTGACCAGGCTCAACGTTGTTTCACTTCGATGATCGAGTGAGAACCGGTGTATTCAACGTGATAGGCCGTAAGCCTGATTTTTCGTAAAAACGCCCCTGAGAAATATATGAATCGATTTTCTCACACCTAGTCAGTTAAGTGCCATGCGTGATACACGCTTGGACGATCATGTCTTGAAAGAGATATGACTGACTGGGCAGAAGAGTTTCCCGGAGTAGGTTGACAATACTTTCTGTGGTAGACAACCAACCAAGGCTATCGAGCTTAATTTTACCTGCTATTTAATCAATAGCTGGAAGAAGAAGCAACAGATTAATACATTTCCGAGGGGCATTTGCGCGTAAGTAAATGCAATGAATTCAACTGGAATTCGAACTCGGCTCTCCGATTTTTTGTTCTGAGCCGATATCTAGTGCACCACAACGAACATCTTAAGGTTATATAATAGGTCAGACTTAAGGCAGTGGTTCCCAAAACTTTTTTTCATCTGGAATTTCGGAATTAATATTTGCTCGCTCCTCCTCAAATTTCATGTGATAAAAAATTACTATTATAAAAATATGGTGAGAGGGCCAAAGTCAGGACATTATTATTGATAACTCTCTCCTCCAATTTGCGGACCCTAGTTACTATATTCTTAATACTTGATATAATGCAAAAATATCACAATGATAAAATTGGTCAATAATTATATATAACTATTTATACAGGGACTCATGCATGCAATTACAAGTAATCCATAATAATATTTTGAATTTTGAAATAATATTTCTTTTTGTCTATATTTCTGAGATGCGGTATTTACATTATTTATTTTGTTCGGGCTTTTGTCCTCATCTGTATTGTTTTATTCATAAGTGTTCGGCTGATATACGTTCCGACCTTCTTCAGGTCGCTAGAATTTTGAACCAAACCCTTTATTTCGATTACTAGGGTAGATTGATTTGTTTCATGAATCTTGCTACTTCCGGATTTTTTAGTCATTTTCATTTTACTCAACTGTCTAAGTTTTTGTTCACCACTACTGTCGCCAAGTATTGAACTCACAACCCTTTGGGTCAAGACACTAGATTTGAATTAAGACTTTTATCTACTGGGCCATCAACGTTGGTTGGATTCAGTGACTTGATATCGCATATTGAGTGTTGGGGATAATATAGAGTGTTCGATGTAATATAAAAGGTATTAAGTACATATTAATAAATATACTTATTCCTCATCGGTAGCACGAATAGGGGTTTGTATATGAAACTCCGAGTTGTGCTATCTATCTATCTATCTATCTATCTATCTATCTATCTATCTATCTATAGGTAGATAGATAGAAAGATAGCGTTTAATTATGTGTTGAGTTTTCTTTATATTTCGCTAGCAGTATAACCCGGCGTTGCTCGGGTGTAATGAAAGTTTGGTGAGAATCGGATAAAAATTGTGGATTTGTATAAAGGACATACAGACAGATAAACAGACACACATACAAACACCTTGTCTTTTATATATGTATATTATCGATTTTCTGCACTATTGTAAGAACTGCAACCTTGAAACTGCTGAATATCGTTTCTTATGTCTTTGTCTAGGAGTATATCAAATTTGATTAAAATCGGACCATTCCTTCTATAACCGGATTTTTTCGATTATCGATTTTCGATATTTATCCGGGGTACCTCGACACAAAACCTTGCTAAGAACACTCGCAGACGCTTATAGTACAACTGTGTAAATTTTCAATAAAATCTGTTCAGTCGTTTCGGAGTCTATAGGTAACGGACCACACACACACACACACACACACACACACACACACATACACAGACGCACAGACAAAGTTCCATTTATAAAATAAGTTTAGATTTAGATATTGCAAGGGATAACAACCACTGAGCTCTCTATTTTTATCTATTTAATAATTTATATTAATTAGATAACTTTTTTGATTATTCTCTCCGTTTTTTGGGGTTTGTGATTTGTTCTCATATCCATATATTTATATATCAAGAGACAGTGTTGAATATATTTTAAGACAAAATGGAAAATGTTTACTTGTAACGCGTTTCATCTGTTAGGATTTCATCACACTGGCTTTGTTAACGCTTTTATGACTACACGTGCGCATTAACAAGAGATTCTAGTAGTTTCAATGTTTAGAAAGAATTATTTGAAATAATATGTATAGAGGCTCATCCCTTGTTTTCTGTTTAGGATGCGGTTTCCGGTTTTCTCTTTTCCAATCTTTTCACTCTTTTCTTTTTTTGTTTTTTCAATTGAGTAGATAGACTAAACTATCGCCCGGTTCACACTCCACCCACGTCTATTGAACAGGTGAAGAGGCTCATCCCTTGTTTCCTGTTTAGGATGTGGTTTCCGACTTTCTCTTTTCCAATCTTTTTACTCTTACGTAGCCCCCTGCGCATCAGTGGCGTTATCACCTTGCTTGGGGTGATATAATTAATATATATATATATATATATATATATATATATATATATATATATATATATTGTTTGGTTGATTGTCATTTTTACCATGTTTCGTTATTATTGAAAAAATGTGAAAGATGGCGATCTATTTCTGAAACCTCCTGGCTAGCAGCCAGTCAAAAACTTTGTTTTTTTTTGCCAAAAGACTTCGTCCACGAATCTCCGGGGTTAAGTTGATGAATATAAACATCAATCAGCTAAATGATTTTTTTAATATTTGTATTAATATTATTAATCCTCTATCTCTGATATCAAACATTTTATTGCAAAGACTCTTGCTTTAAATCATCTTTCTTTCAGACTTCTATTGAAAAACAGCATTTTTGACTTTACACTATCTTTGCTTTTATCATGTTTATATGTATTCAGGTTTAGTCTGAATTTCGCATCAAGGCCTGAAACTGACAGTCACCATGCAATGTTGATTCATATGCCCACACAATCTATAATTCTACTTCTTTTTTTTTTTTCAATATGCAAAACTCTTCTTCAACAGGTTGTGCGTTGTGATTCAGTTGATATCCGCTCGCAACACAAAATTTGGGGAGCCGAGTTCGAATTCCATTTGAATTCCTTGAATTCACTTACGAGCAAATACCCTTGGGAAAGGTATTGATCCGTCTCTTCCCTCCACTTATGGGTTAGATAATAGGACAGATTGGGTTCTATAGCCTTGGTCGGCAACCGGTTTACCACAGAAAGGAATCTTCTGCCCGGTCAGTCATGTCTCTTTTGAGACATGATCACCCAAGCGTGTATCACGTATGGCACTTAACTGACTTACTGACTGGTCTCTTCAACAAATATAATAAATTTAAATAACACACACACACACACACACACACACACACACACACACACACACACACACACACACACACATCTAAACTTATTTATAAATGGAACTTTGTCTGTGTGTATATGTGTGTGTGTGTGTCCATTACCTATAGACTCCGAAACGGCTGAACCGATTTTCTTGAAAATATACACAGTTGTACTATAAGCGACTGCGAGTGTTCTTAGCAAGGTTCTGCGTCGAGGTACCCTCGATAAATATCGAAAATCGGTAATCGAAAAAATCGGGTTATAGTAGGAGTGGTCCGATTTTAATCAAATTTGATACACTCATACACAAAGACATAAGAAACGATATTCAGAAGTTTCAAGGTTGCAGTTCTTACAATAGTGTAGAAAATCGATAATATATATATATATATATATATAAAAGGCAAGATGTTTGTGTGTATGTCTGTTTATCTGTCTGTATGTCCTTTATACAAATCCACAATTTTTATCCGATTCTCACCAAACTTCACACAAATATTCTTTAGGCTGAATCTGAGCTCCAGGGCCATGGATTAGTTTTAAAGCTTTCATTACACCTGAGCAACGCCGGGCTATACTGCAAGTATATATATATATATATATATATATATATATATATATATATATATATATATGTCATTACCTAAATTAGTGTATACTTGGACATATCAGGTACAGCTAGATACGAAGTGCGAGTGGTGTAATGGAATTGTTAATCGCAAACTCTAGGTGAAATTCTTGTTGGGTCAGTTACATGCCATCATCCTCGGAAAAGGTATCAATTAGAAACAAAATTCTTACAATCTTAAAATATTTTCTGGCTTGAAATAACCTGCACACTGTTAATAAGCTGTAAAAGACAAATTAATCAACACACACACACACACACACACACACACACACACACACACATGCAGTGTTGAGTTGTAATAATGTTTACGGGCAAGATTACTGTTTTTTCAGTGGTTAATACACTTCTCAAATATTTAGATTATTGCATATTTTTGATTCTGGTATTTCTAATTCGTAACTTGCATGTTGGGCTGTCTCTTTTGCTCACAATCATATAATCTATCTTCTTGCAATTGATGTTTTGTCCTTTCTTCTTGCTTTACTTCACTAACCTTTGATCCTGGGCATGACGGTAAAATGCATTCGGCAGTAAGGCCTCTGATTGAGAGGTTGTGAGGAGCATGGAATCACCTCTTAATTGCTGTTGTTCACGGGTCCGCCCTGACCCGGAATGGTAGCACTTGTTAGGGTCCCAGCTATGGGCAAATAATTATTCCCCAAACTAGGGTCAAAGCACTATGAAAGTATAAAAATACACTTTTATAGAAATATATACATAAAAATAAACTTTTATAGAAAATATACATTTTTGAAGGAAAAATATTACCAACAAGACTTTTTTGAAGAAAAAATTATTACCATAACACATTTTTGAAGGGTATAAAATTATTCTCAGCAAAACATTTACGAATACAAAATTTTTAGTTTTCTAAAATAAAAATAAAAAATTAATTAAAATCTGACTAAATCTATTTTCTCTCTATAACTGAACATTAAAAAATCCCTTAAAACCCAACCTTTTGGACATTAAATAACCCACAGAGGTTGATATGCCGTTAAACAAAACTCAAACTCACTAACCTTTGTAAAACTTCTTGTAGTTTCTTTTCTATGTTTATTCTCAAAAATGAAGCCTGCCAGGATTTTTAATTGTCTCAGAATCGTCTCACTGTATTTAGGCGAATAGGTCTAGTGAGAAGCCACAATTTTATTTCATACAACTTTCTGATTTTATATATTTACTGAATTCATTTTATATTCGTTTGCAGTCGGTTTGCTGCCAGTATAGATTCTGAATTATTCTAATATTCTTCTTAAATATGTCAAGGTTACTTGTAAGTTCCAATAGTTTTTTGTGACGTACGATATCAAGGGCTTATATATGCGTAATCTATAGAACAAAGGTATGTATCCTTTTGCATTTATATCGCTCTTTCTTATATCATTTATTATATCATTCTAAGCATATCTGTCGCATTCCTTGTCTCAGTGTCTTTAACGAAAACGCACTGTTTGTTGTTCTATTTTCGGTCTGATTTTGCTGCTCGCTCTGTTCATCAGAATTCGTATAATAAGTGTTGTTGGATTGCTAATTGATTGTTCGATGCAATTTACATTCATTAGTTTTTGATAACATCTTTCGCTATTTCTGTGCGTTTTCGGATTTCTGTGTCACAGAGTTGAACTAAAAATCGACTATTCTGAAGCAATAAAAAAAAATAAAAATAAAATAACGTTATGACACGCAACGATTTTCCGATAAATTTGAAAATATGTCCTCGTCCAAACAAAAATGTTATTTAGAGCCAATAAATAAAAACAGGATGAAAAAATAAAGTTATTGTCAAATGTTAAAAAAACAAAAACAAAAAATGATTTAATAATAAATGTTTTCTTGTCAGAGTAAACGGACGTGTTTTTTTCCATTGCTCAAAGAAAATTATGTATTTTTAATAAGTTTTGGATTAAAAACAAAATATCCATTTATACTTTATATATTTGTTGTTTATTATATTGTAATTTTGTTATATTAATATTTAATTATTAAATTACATATCTGTTTATTTTTTAAGGTAACTCGTCTTATCCACTGAATGTTTGATTTTTGTTTTTTAAATAAATGTTATTTAAAAAGTTTAATTTATTACGCATGAATCACTAAGAATTATTATATTAAGAACATTCACTGCCCTGTAGTTGTTAAATGTTTTGTACACTGACATGGATAGTTCTACTCTATTTTATATTTAATCGTAACATTTCTCTTTTTATGAACAAAGACGTATCTTTCGAAATTTTAACTATTCAGTATCGTCGATTACCGTCGTATCATTTATTAAACACACTTATTAATATACAATAAAAGTACGTTAGAAACAAAGAAAAGAGTACTGAATTGCTATGTGATATCTATCCTCTTATATAGATGAAAAGAAAACTAGGCGCAATATTTTTTTAAATGATGTAATAATTATAATTATTCCTTTTTTAATATGAAATGCAACAAATTCATATAAAAACATTTTTCTGTCACGACTTCAAGGTTAATTAGGCCAATAGAGATAAAAATAAAACGAGGAAAATGTAGTCTTTTATCTTGATGAAAAAAAATTGATGTTCAGTTTAAATGACTGGCTGTTTTAGATAACTTATAAGATAATATGGTGAACATCTATTCAAGTGATTAAGCTGTTCGAATTAGTATTCCATTTATAAAAATTGAGTGAAGATATATGTAGGGCTTTCAGTCATCATAAGAACAATAAGAAATATGAAATAGGGAGGTGCAGGTAGTTTAACGGATATCGGTGTAGAAAATGGAATCTGCGAACCGAGTTCGAATTCCGGGCTAGTCTGTTGTGTTCACTTTTGCGCTAATACACCTGAATCTGTCTCTTCTCGCCGTTCCCAGCTATGGATAAAATAGCAGTGTAGTCCTCAAGCTTGGGTGGGATACAGTGGAAACTAGCAGTATAGCCCGGCGTTGCTCGGGTGTAATGAAAGCTTTAAAACTAATCCATGGTCCTGGACTCTTTTGACGTTGACACGAAAGACTAAAAAGCAATAGTTGTTTCCAGTTAAAGCGAAACAGTAGACTGAAAGAAAAATGAATGGATGTAAGTCAAATTTTGATTTCCTGGTATCGATATCAAATAATTTTTTTCGTCGTAAACTGAATTTTGAAGGCTAAATAAGTCCTCTGAGTAAATGGTATCATGGCTGAGACTAAGAACTACAATTAAACCTACTTAGAGCCAAACCCGAAGCAAAGACTAAAGTAAAAGCGCTGAAAAAATACAAACATACAGGCAGATAAACAGACACACACACAAACATCTTGCCTTTTATATATATGTAATCGATTTTCTGCACTATTGTAAGAACTGCAACCTTGAAACTTCTGAATATCGTTTCTTATGTCTTTGTGTATGAGTGTATCAAATTTGATTAAAATCGGACCACTCAATCTATAACCCGATTTTTTCGATTATCGATTTTCGATATTTATCGGAGGTACCTCGACGCAAAACCTTGCTAAGAACACTCGCAGACGCTTATAGTACAACTGTGTAAAATTTCAAGAAAATTGGTTCTGCCGTTTCGGAGTCTATAGGTAACGGATACGCACAGACACACAGACACACACAGAGACAAAGTTCCATTGATAAATAAGTTTAGATAAAGACAACCCAATAACAAACATGAGAAAGTAACAGGAACACCTCCACTATATTTCCCAAGGATAATTTATGCTTGCCTATTAAACTCTTTGTACTTACTAACGTTCTATCTACAACCCCCGATATCGAGCAGTTTACGACAAGAAAACATGTTTGGCAAAATACATTTTATCAGTAAAACCACTGAAAAAACCATTGACGCAAAAGTTTATCACAATTTAGTACTATATATATATATATATATATATATATATATATATATATATATAGCATCCTTGGCAATTTGTAAGGTTAATTCTACAGTAGATCGTAATCCGATGAGAAGTCAATGTTAGAATTAACAGAATTTATCTTTATATATATATATATATATATATATATATATATATATATATATATATTATATATAATATGACTATATATATATATATATATATATATATATATATATATATATATGACTATATATATATAATATATGACTATATATATATAATATATGACTATATATATATATAATATATGACTATATATATATATATAATATGACTATATAAATAATATATGACTCTATATATATATAATATATGACTATATATATAATATATGACTATATATATATAAAATATATGACTATATTTATATAATATATGACTATATATATATATATAATATGACTATATATATAATATATGACTATATATATATAATATATGACTATATATATATAATATATGACTATATATATATAATATATGACTATATATATATATAATATATGACTATATATATATAAATAATATATGACAATATATATATATAATGTATGACTATATATATATATAACTATATATATATATAACGATATATATATATAACTATATATATATATAACGATATATATATATAACTATATATATGTATAACTATATATATATATATAAATATGTAACTATATATATATATATAATCTATATTAGTCCCCCACATGCAAGCCTGTTTTGCTGTATCACAGCTCATCAGTGTGGCTAGACATATCCACTTGCTTCTGGCCGGTATCGAAAACTCGACCGATTTGGTGTCAGTCAGAGTCTCTACTCCCTAAGCCGTTGGAGCATGGGTCAGAGAAGGGAAATTTTAACGTCTGGTATGTAAGCAGTGTATACAGACGCCAGTCACCGAGAGAACTCAATTCATTTCTGAAGAGTCACGCATTATAGCCGAAGTGGAAATAACTATATATATATATATATATATATATATATATATATATATATACATATCCAAGTGAATAGGGAACGAAGAAAATATTAAAAACGTTCAAAACATTAATTTAAAACAGTGTTCAATATAAAAATAGAGCTATGAATATTTATTATAAATTATAGTTTCGAACATGTACAAATAATCATATACTACAAAGTGTACATTTTGTTTCGACAAAACAGGCATACTACTTGATGAGACATTGTCCTTTCAATGTCTAAACAGAATGTACACTTTGTAGTAGTTGATAATTTGTACATGTTCTAAACTATAATTTACAATATATATATATATATATATATATATATATATATATATATTAAAAAAGGATTAATTCAAAGATGTTGAATGGCCATTTCGATATGAAGATCCCCACGGGGGACAACACATCACCTCAGCAACAGAAAAATCCTTTTCAGAAAAATCCTTTTCTGAAAGGATTTTTCTGTTGCTGAGGTGATCCGTGGGGATCTTCATATCGAAATGGCCATTCAACATCTTTGAATTAATCCTTTTTTAATATATATTTGCTCTGTAATATTTTATTACATGGAGCTCTCTTCCTGTATCATTTTTTTATATTAAAATAAAATTTTTAATATTAATTAGGATCGGGTTTTTGGGAATTTACCTTCCTGCTTTTTTCCCTTGGATTGAAGTATCTGAATTAATATATATATATATATATATATATATATATATATATATATATATATATAGTACTAAATCATATATAAATAGAAAAGTAGACAATTGATCCAACAACGACTGGCGCCTTTTTCTGCTTGAATTCTTCACGCAACATTTCTTGTCTTTAGTATATTATAGGTCATCTTCTCCATGTGCTGTATCTCTTCAAGACCTCGGTGATCACGGATTTTACTTGGCTCTGTCTCTTGTTGCTTTCGACATTCTTCCTCTTGGTATCTCTTCCAAGCCTCACTCTGCCGTCTTGAATTATGTATGTATGTATGTATGTATGTATGTATGTATGTATGTATGTATGTATGTGTGTGTTTGTATGTGTTTGTTAGATAGATAGATAGAGAGAGAGAGAGAGAGAGAGAGAGAGAGAGAGAGAGAGAGAGAGTTATTTTTAAACAAAATTTTATTAGGGGGCACTGACAAAGTCTGTTTTAACGATTATTTTAATATTTTCTTCTTGGCTTTGTTTAAGATAACGAACAAGAAGTATTCCCGTGTATATAAAAATTGTCCGTGCCAGTATGTTCTAGCGTTTTCAACTAGCGTTGGTCATTTTTAAAAACAGAAATCATATAATACGATTCTAAAGTTCAATATAACTTTGATAATTCATTATCATTTTTTCCATTAAGATATATATATATATATATATATATATATATATATATATATATATATATATATATATATATGATTATCGTGGAAAAAGATATAAATCAAGTGTAGTATTTTTTCAAAATGTTAATAGAAAGTGTGTTCTGGATAAAATCCAAGTTAATTATGGGATCTAGATATCAGATGGCTTCTCTCCAAAAGTAGAGTGTCCCAATCACGCAGAAGGCCCCCTTAAAAATTATATTATTTTGGGATTTTTCTATTATATTAAGGTCAAGCTAACGGGAAAAGTACTTTTCGAGTATATGAGTACAATGTATATTTTTTTAATGAATCCAACACTTTTACTTATTTTTGTAGAAATGCAACGACGGTTTCCTTTGAATTAGCATTGATATATTAAGCATACCATACGTTTTGTTTTTTCTTTCTTTAAATTTTTATCGATTCTTTCTTTCTCTTTCTTTTGTTTGTTTCTTTCTTCGTTATCTCTTGCCTCTTCCTGAACTGTGGGTTCGTTTTTTCTTTCTTTCTTTCTTTCTTTCTTTCTTTCTTTCTTTCTTTCTTTCTTTCTTTCTTTCATATTCACCAATAAAGTATTGGATATAACATCTGTCTGCTTTTTTTCTACCCCCAACTAAAGATCAATAGCAGATTGCAAGGCAAATTGCGATAACCAGTCTAGGAGAACAACTCTGAATTCAAAATCGATTGAGCCTGAAGCTGCCTATTCCACCTTGGGAACATATTCTTGCTACAGAAACGAACGCAGCAACAAAATGCCAATCTTATTGCAGCAAGGAGTAAGTGTAACACTGGTAATAGTGAAGTTGGGCTAGACTTTGTCAGTAAATACTAATTACCGTACAAATGAAGTAGCAAAGTTCGAATTAAAATGTATTTGCAACTCGGGGATTGCAAACTTATAAGTTTATACAAACTTACACCCAAAAAACTTGCTGGACATGGAAAGTTTTTAAAAAGCCAAATTTCTGAGAATGAAACCTGTCAGTTAAATACCATACTTGATACACGCTATGGCGATCATGTCTCGAAAAAACACATGGTGACTGGGTTGAAGACATTTTCGCAGTCGGTTACCATTACACTCTTTGGTAGACTGGTTGCCAACCAAGAATATAGGACCCAATATGCCCAATTTAACCCATGGTTGGAGAGAGAAGAGGTGGATTTATACGTTTCCCAATGTGGTAATTGTGCGTAAGCGAATGCAACGAATTCAACTGGAATTCGAACGGTTCTCCAATTTTTCGTTCTGAGCCGATATCCACTACACCACAATGCACATCCACAAAAATGAAATCAGTCTGCCTTAAAAAAAAATGTCCTTACTGGTCATTATCTGAACCTAACCAATGATGGCTGAAACGAAATTAAACTTGTTACAGTTCGAATCACTTTTCAGTTCTAACCGAAAGCAAATTAACGTGTAGACGTGAAAATTGAAGTTTTTCATTTCTGATGATTTCTTTTTCATGCTTCGTTTCGGATATATATCTTTCATAAATATTATAGGATCTGCATAGACTTGATTTTGAGCAATTTTATCCATAAATATTGCATATCTTAAAACTATATGCTAACAGTTTCTTTTAACATTTAACTCTTTTAAAATAAGCTTTGTCGTTCATTTAATGTCTTTTAAATAAGTATTAAGGGAAATATGTTTTCTAAATAATTTTTGATATATTGTTCAGGTTTTTGATCAATCATAGAAATTATACATAATCGAATTTGATCAGTATTTAGGTAGGAGACCATTTCGAAATTCCACGTGCCGTAGGGTTAAATCAGATAAATGGATCTCGTTAGTTTGGGAGGTTTTCCCATCTTAAAGAAAGAGAACATTTTGCTGTCTTGCAGTAAAAAAATATAGGGTAGTGAAGGGCACCTGTTTCGGAAAAGAAAAATTGCCAATATAAAACTATATAATATTTCGAGGGTAAAATTTTCAGGTGGGTATCTATCTGTGGATGTACATTGTGACGTAGTGAATATTGACTCGGAACGACAAATCAGGGAGCCGTTTTTGAATTCCAGTTGAATTTCCTGCATTCACTTGTGCGCAAATACCCTTGGGAAAGGTATTAATCTGTCTCTTCCCTCCAGTTAGGGGTTAAATAATAGGAAAGATTGGGTTCTATAGCCTTGGTCGGCAACCAGTCTAAAGCAGAAAGCAATGGCAACCTACTGCGTGATAATCTTCTGCCCAGTCAGTCATGTTTATTTCGAGACATGATCGCCCAAAGCGTGTATGTTGATAAATCTAACATCAGGGTATCTAACCAAAGATTTCGAAACCAGAGAGACCCACTTGTGGACCTCTTCGCCATGCCATCAGGAGAGCGGATCCGTTGCATCGAACCGATGTGACAGTGACGCTACGGCATCTTCCAATTGGTGTTGTGCATACAATCAAAGAAAAATAAATACGGTTACTCAAACCGAACGCTTTGGAGAGAACTATCGCAATTTAGTGCACAGTTTGTTGTAATCGGAGATAACGAAAAAATGATATAATCATTCAAAAATAAAATATAGACATTGGTTAGTTCCTGTGACTTGACCCAAAATGTTGTGAGTTCAGTACCAGGCTACGGCAGTGGTGAACAAGTAACTTACAGGGTCAAAGGGAGATAACTCATGACTACACAAAAAGAGGCTCTAACTAAAAGGGATGTCGATAATATACCCCAGTGATTGCAATAAAGGGTTCTGTTCGAGATTCCTAGCACCCGAAGAAGGCAGGAGCGTACAATGGCCAAAACGTCGTACAAATGGCAACAAAGATGAGGACAACAGTCCGCATAATGTTAATACTACCTCATCTCAGAAATATAGACAAAGTAGTTTCTATTCTTTCTGACTCACTTTATCTTTTAAGAAAAACTCTTAAGTAAATTTGTAAATTTGTACATCATGCATCACAACATTTCCCTAGAGTATATATATATATATATATATATATATATATATATATATAAACAATATCAATCCTATCACACTAACTCCCAATTATTCTCAGAACACTCTCATCTACCAAACCATCATTCTCGGTATCCTTACCCGCCTATCACCCACCCTCTGACATTTCCTATATTTAACCATTCTCGGTATCCCTACCCGCCTATCACCCACCTTCTGAGATTTCTTATATTTAACCATCTTTTCTCCACTCTATGTAGCCCCCTGCGCAGTAGTGGCAGTAACATGCCTTGCTCGGGGTGAAACGCTTAAAAAACCCCTTATATATATTGTTTGCGGTTATATATACATTTAATTCTAACTTGGTATCGCGAATTGGCTTCTCTCTGTCTTTTCTACAAATATTTTCATTGTAACTACCCTGACAAGCTTTTCTCACGGTTTCTTTTTTTTAATCGTTTCCCCCAAACAAGGTTGTAATGCCACTGGTGCGCAGGGGACTACATAATAGGAAAGCAAAAAGTTACGTCAATATAGAATGGTTAAGAGAAGAATGAGAATACTAGTATGAAGAGAGTTATGTGAGAGTAGAGAGGAGCAAGATTCAGTGGGTGCCGAGGGAAGGATGAAAAATGATGGAAGTCAAGGAGATGAGAGATGATGATTGAGGGGAGGTTGCATTTAAATCTTTGGAGATTATAATCATCAGGAAAGCAAGAATACGGAAGGGAGTTCTACAAACGGGAAGCGCAAGAAAAGAAGCTATTATTATTACGCTCTCAAATCAGAAATTTTCGAAGAATATTTAAAAATGTACAAATATAAAAACTATTACGCTCTTTTTCTTTTGTTGCAAAATTACGGGGAAAAATATTCACATTGTTTTGTTGACCAAATGAATTTTTAAAACGTCGGAATAAAAATTAAATATAAAGGCTCATTTTTTTAAATCGCGTTTGACACGTGTGATTTGATTTCTGTGACATAATCTAGTAACCATCTTAGATCTTAGATGTTTTACGGAGCAAATGTAAACGATCTGCACCATTGGCCAAAAAGTGCGAAAGGGAAAATTGCTGAACTTAAACTCAAAAAGTATGTGTCGACCTGGCTTCCCTGTAGATATGTGTCCCTAGAAAGTTTGAATGACATAACTTAAAAAATGTAGGCGTGCATAGGGAACAGTCACACACAGACTCACAGATTGCCTTATATATATATAGATAGGCAATATTGTTAATGTTGATATATATAATATTGGTAATGATGACAAGTCCGTGAATGGCAAGGATAATCTAGCAAAATCTACTTAACATTTCATATTAAGTGCAAAACCTGTATAGAGAGCTTAATGGATGTTACCCAGAGCAATATGATATCTATAATGGAAAACACAACACAACATTTAAAGTGGTTATAAATTATATTATGGGTGCACCTAGTTCTACAGTTATAAAGTTTTTTTTCGAATATAAGGGTGCACATAGTTATACATATGTTCCGTGTATATGGGTGCCCTTAATTATAATTATATGTATAAATATATGTATAGTTATATATACATTCCAAGTATAAGGGTGCACCTAGTTATATGTACGTTGGGGCTAATTTTGTATTAAAGATGTAATTGATTATAACCTCCAGTATTGATCATTATACTTATAGATGTGCATGTTGATATCAGAATCCAAATGATATATGTCGGTATATGTATGTAACAGTTTTTTATGAAGTGTGTAATTTGAAGTAGGCCATCTCGTTTTGTGTGAAAAGTGGGCACTTATATATATTGGCATCGTTCTTGTAAATACGCGTATAAGTTTCTATAAGTGAGCACGTGGATGTTGAAAGGCAAGTGTGTGCAGAGATAATAAATCTATATGTACACGTAGATTTTCTGTATGTATATGCATATATGTATATACAGGTAGAAGTATGTATATGTATGCAGATATATCTGTGTATATATTAGTATTTGTGTAAGTATGTAAATATAAGCCTATTTTCTGAGGATATGTGAGGTTTGTTAGTATACTTTCGTAAATATGTGTTAGCATTATTTATACGTATATAAGCCTGGTCTGCATAAATATGTATGTAAGTACGCGACTACAATAGTTACATGTAGATATGGATGGGTGTGTATGTATGTATAGGTAGGTGTACGCATAGACACATTTGTATGTTCATATGCATGAGTTTGAGTTTTGTTTAACGGTATATCAACCTGTATGGGTTATTTAAAGCCAGAAAATTAGAGTTATTTTTTTAAATGATCGATTATAGTGAGAATGTTGATTTAGATTTTGATGAAATTTTTTTAATTTTATTTTAGAAAACAGAAGTTGTCTTCTAGTTTTGTATTAAAAATGTATTGCTGATCATTTTTTTCTTTCAAAACTGTATTATAGCAATAACTTTTTTTCTCTCTTTCAAAAATGTGTAATAGTAATAATTTATTTTTCTTCAGACATGTATTGTTGGTAATATTTTTCCTTCAAAAAAGTATATTTTTCTACAAAAGTATATTTTTCTATATATATATTTCTATAAAAGTATTTTTATACTCTCATAGTGTTTGACCCCAGTTTGGGGGTTAAGTATTTGCCCATAGCTGGGAACCTAACAGGTGCTACCATTCCAGGTCAGGGTAGACCTGGGAACAACAGCAATTAAGAGGTGGTTCCATGCTCCTCACAACCTCCCAATCACATGCCTTGCCGCTGGATGCAGTTTACCCTCATACCCAGGACCATGTACTTATTTGTAAGTATTGACATATGTATATGTGGATATACATATGTATGCGGAATATGTGTGTGTGTGGAATTATGCAAATATAAGCGTATTTTATGGGTATATGTGAAGTTTGTTAGTGTACTTGCGTAAATGTGTTAGTATTAATTATACGCGTATAAGTCCAGTCTTCATTAATATGTATGTGAATGTTCGAACACAATATTTATATGTGGATATGGGTGGATGTGTGTATGTGCATACATGTAAGTGTACGCATAGGCGCATTTGTATGTAAATATGTGTAAGTATAGACATATATGTAGGTGTATATACGTGTGCATGCTTAAGAATATCCATATGCAATGATGTATGTTTGTACGTAACCATGTGTTTGTAAGTCGGAGTGTAATGGTTTTATGGTCACTCTTTCCACCCAATGAATTTTCTTGCGGGCCAAATGATTTCTGTCCGAGTTTAGACCACATTTTCTGTTCTAGAACATATTACTTGATATCCATTTTGTTTTAAAAAAAATGTTTATCCCGGGAAAATATTTGTACCGAATGGAACGAATATAGTTTGATCTGAAGAAATGAACTAATTTAGTTCATAGAAATAAATTATAATTTTAATCACTTTAAATGATTTGTTGTGTTTTCCTTTATAGATATCATATATAGATATGCATGTATATATAGCTGCAATCAACATCAAACTTATTGCTGGTTTTTATTCTAATTTTTTTTCCGTTATATTCGCTTAAACAATTTTCTTTACGAGCCGTGGAAAAACTATGTCTTTTTGAGAATCCCAAAGTCACATATGTGAGATTCTCACGGTATTAGATGACATTTGCTGAATACCAACGCAACCAGGAAAATGGATAATCATAAGTAAAGGGCCGTTGGGCTATTTGCATACCAAACTGCACCCGAGTCGTGTATCGTCTGCGTTAATCAGTCGGAAAATGGAAACCTGAAAATTTACTGAGGCCCCACAGTTAAACATGTATACATAATTTATAAAAAACATAAAAACTATTAAAAAAAAAAGAAATTCTCAGAATATAAATATTTAAAAATATTATTTTACGTTTGTGCTGGGCTATTGCATTTTTTACCAGTTCTTTCCTCGCTTTGTCACGTGCCCAAACAGCCTTTTTTCATTGGCTGGTCTTGCGATGACTTCATTTAAAAATGATTTATTACGAACCTTTAACATCCAATATATCATGTTTTTTCTCATTGATTGGACATTATCTCGGTATAAGTAGATGAGTGGAAAGAAGAAATATATAAAAAAAGATCTCTATTTATAAATAGAAAAGAGAATAAAACTCGAGGAATATCAAATTCATTGAGAAAAGAAGGAAAAGACAAAATAAAGAGAAAATATGACGTCTATATAAAAAGGCCCCAAAACACACAACTAATAGGACTGAGTCTATGAATGAAACTGTATTTAATCTGAAGAAGTTCCTTTTCGGAGAGAAAAGAATTATTTAAGTAAATAAAATTTTTCCATTTAGACTCTCTCTGGTACACAGTCTTATATGTACCATTATATATATGTTTAATCAGGAGCCGTTCTAAACATCATATTTTGGTTTTAATTTCATGTGAAAATAAAGACAAAAGTTGCCCAAAATTTGAATATTTATTATTTTACTGGTTCTAAGCTTTCGGCTATCATGAGCCATCTTCAGAGAGGTTACAAAGAGGTTAACATAAAGACATCCAATGTTGACATAAAACATTACTATGCAACGATAACAGTCACCGAATATCAGACGCAGGTCGTAAATTTGTAATGCGGCTCTATGACGTCACAACGCCAAAATAGGATGTTTAGGACAGCTCGTGATTAAACATAATAATAGATATCCATTGCTTGTTATATATATATATATATATATATATATATACACCGGTTCCCGCTCGGTCACCGAAGTTAAGCAAAATTAAACCTGGTCAGTACTTAAATGGGTGACCGCTTGGGAATACCAGGTGCTGTAAGCGTTTATGGACGGATGTGCGTTGTGGTGCAGTGGATGTCGGCTTGGAAGGGGAAATCGGTGAGCTGAGTTCAAATTCCAGTCGAACACTCTGCATTCACTTACGCACTGGTACCCTTGGGAAAGGTATTAATCCGTTCCTTCTCTCCTGTTATTGGTTAAATAACTGAGGTCTGCTGTTCATGCGAACTTCTGCACCGATTGTTTCTTATCAACAGTTCCAAAAAGTGTAGATGGCGCTACACAAGCCTTCACCACTCTAAACAATTCTTTGTGTGGCAGTCTGAGTTAGACGGGAGAGCCCATAATAATATATTATGATAGTAATGGCCACTCGTATTCGTGGATACCCGTCTACCAGAGCAGCTAGCTAATTCCCATTGCAGACGCTTGATCAGGCACACTGGTGTTTGTTCAACACCCACAAATCCCAGCTGTGGCTTATGTTTAGCGGACCTTAGTTAGTGTTTTTGGGAGGGAGTGCGTTTTCTAGCATGAACAACAGTCTGAACAACGCAAGGATACTCAAAACCTCGTGTCTTAGTGCTAACACAACCATCGACAATTCCTCATAGAGAACCATCTACTCAATTTTCCCTCACAACGGTTTTCAGGGCACTTTCTAAAGATGCCGCACGCTGTGATCCTTTAGAGAAATCGACCATGGTGAGATTCGTACCCAGGCTTCATGGTCAGAAAGCAAACATTCGAACCCCTCGGCCATATGTTTATGTACATGTGTGTGTGTGTGTGTGTGTGTGTGTGTGTGTGTGTGTGTGTGTGTGTGTGTGTGTGTGTAAGACAGAAAGATGAAGCGAGTCAGAGGTTTATGAAATTTTACTGGAGGACATTGACAACGACTGTTTTAACGATTATTTTAGTATTTTTATCTTGGTTTTGTTCAAGGTAACGAACAGGAAATATCTAGTGTATATCGAAAGTGTCTCTATGTTTATATTCTTGGGCTTTCAACTAGCATTGTTCATTTTCAAGAACAGGAATTATATGTTACTAGATGAGCCCGTGAAAAAATTCACGGATCATATAATATTATTTTCATGATTTCAAATAAAATTCAATGGATGTTGGTTAAGTAAATGATATTGTTTATTTGTGAATGTGTATCAATATTTTTTTATCCTAGAACTTCACGTATTATTTGCATAGTGATTACGCTAAAATGTGATATTCATGCAAATTCTATTTCCAGATCCCGATATTTTACAATTATATCAAATTCTTTAGCCCATATATTTTCATATGATCATGTGCATCTTTCTTTTTCTTCGTCTTCTTCTTCACTACCTTCCCCTCCTCCTCCTCCTCCTCGTCCTTCTTCTTCTTCGTCGATGTTTTCTTATCATCCTTCTGCGTCTTCTCTACTTCTTTCTTCTTCTTCTTCTCCTTCCCTCCTTCTTTTACCTCTTTTATTTGAAGAGTCGTAAGTGAAAAAGGAAAAATGCATGAGTTATAGTTCTTGGCAAAAGCGTGACTCACGTAGGTACCCCGGTATTAATATATAGATGATTTTGAATTTCAGTATAACTTTCATGCAACTTTTTCATTTTCTTGAATTTTTCTATTATGACGTTTTATTTGTGGGATGAGTGGGCTTGTTGGTATGTAGCTAAGTGCGTATGTGGGGTTAGAACAGTGGTTCCCAACTTTTTTGTCCCGTTCCCCCTTTTCCAGACACTTATTCACTTGTGGACCCCTACAACGGAATAAGTTAAACTAGCAAAAATAAAAGATTTTTCTGTAAAAAGATATATATTCATGTAAAATGCCCTGCGTTATTATGCTGATTAAGCTTTAAACTTCCTCATATAAAATAAAAAAAATATTTCATTCAGCCCTCCTTTATTTAAGTAAAACACCTAGTAAAAATGGTATGTTAACATTGTTATAGTTGTAGGTATTGTACACAAAAACTATCTTTATAAAACTGGCTTTAGTTTTTAGCTTACGAGCAAATATATGAATAAAAAAATCATAAAATCTGTATAAATTAAACACATGTATAAAAAAAACACTGAAAATCCTAAAACAGAAGTGAATTAAACTTTTTATTTATTGAAAAAAAACTATTTTACTCTATATTTCTCAATGGGTCTTTTGTGGTTGGTTTTGAGCAATCAGCTCATGAATCCTTGGTTCAGTAGCGGCCAGTGCCCACCTCAAGTCATCTTCTACAGACAGCTTGTTCCTTTCCTTGATTTTGTTTTTATTGTGAGTAATGAAGAAAAAACTACTTTCACACAGGTTGGTTGAAGCGAAAGGCAAAAGAAATCGAACTGCAAGATCATTTACTTTTAGATATAAATCCATCATTGAACACCAGAAGCTATTTATGATAGATTTTGTGGTGTGCAGCAACAATGGTGTGATGCATGAAATTATACAATATCATATGAAGTGTGCACAACGACAAACAGCACTACCTCATTCAGCACAACTGTATGTGTTGTCATGGGAGCAAATCACACATGAGTATTGAACATATAAAACCTGCGATTAAAAGATAAGCATTACTTCATTTGACACAGCTCTATATGATATTTCATTCATCTTATTGATGACGTTAAGATTTGCATTGACAATGGGAAAACGCATCTTACAAGTAGAAGAAAGTAAGTTTGAAACTATTGATAAAATTATAGGGTGTGCGCCGTACGTCTAGCCCATTATGACTATACCGGTAGGAATTAGAATCATTTGGACCCCTTGAAATTCTTTCATAGATCCCTAGGGGTGAGACCAAAGTGTGCTTGTTTGGGTGGGATTAAGTGTAGATGCAAAAAGATGCACACACGAATACGAGCAAAGGCGGATATTAAAATCTGAGAGAAATACAAAGTGGACATTTCCGCTGAACGAACATCTATCCGAATTTGCAATTACTTCTTTATTCGTTTCACTTATATAATAATTATAAAACAATGATTAAAAAAATCATACTTTAAAATAAGTCTTTCCCAGTTGGAAATTTCGTATTCAATTATAGACTAATTTTAGATCTTTGCAGTCGTTATAATTCTTAAAGGCGTATCAATCAGTATGCAAAGACAAGAACAAAATAGTGCTTTTAAACTTATGACAGCTCATAATGGTCACTTTAGATTTTTTACTCGGTAAGCAGCAAAGAACATTATTCCTTAACATTTATTCTTTCTATTTGGTTTTATTTTACTTTTTAGTATCCATAAATAACGTTCACATTTTAAAGAACAATGCCGTTTATAAATGTCTAAAACGTAATTAAGATTCCTAAAATGCTTGACAAAAAATAAATTTAACAAATCCAAATGATAAAGTGCCTTTATTTTTGTGAGTTAAATCATTTAACGTTGCAGAATTTTTGGAGAAAATCATCTTTAAATTATATTGCGTACTGAGTTGTAAAAATTTTTCTCTACACGTTAATGTTATTTTCTGGTTCATTTCATATGAATGTACATTTGAGCAACAACCTTTCATTTATACATGTTTCGTTAAAAGCGACAGTCAAAGAAGATTTTATTAATTATTGATTTAATTTTTTCGGTATTCTTACATGTTTCGTTTTTGCTGGAAATAAGGAGTGTAAAAGTGTTCCGTAATTTTCGACTTTCTAAGCGCTTTCAACCACTTCACTGGCCATTTTCAAGGATGTTATTTTTGCGCTGTTGTTGTTATGTTCTCATGTTTGACTGTAATGCAATTTTTGCGTTTTTTGTGTTTTTGAAAAAGAGAGTTTGGCTGGGCATTACGTAAGCGTCTGTCTATTTTTTTAAAACTTCAAAACTCAATTTCCACTGTTAAATAATGTAAATTTGATGGTAGGAAAAGCTGTTTGATATATAGTGCCTCGTTTATAGCGAGGTGCCTTTGATATTGTGATTTAAATAGTATTTTTATATTCTCGGCTAAAATTTTTCTTAAGGTTTTTTTTAAGTTATGGATTAATATTTTTTATTGAACTATTATTATTAAATAGTTGGCATGTAAGGCGTCTACTCAGATAAGTGGTGGTATGGCAAATATAGGTAATTGTTGAATGACAAAATTGACTACAATTTCATTTTCAATGCGTATTTCTTATTAAAACATTTGCCACATCTTCCTCGGTTTGACCTCAATACTTTGCTTTAGTCGTGCTATATTTTAACCGAAACGCCTCTAAATACTATAACGTATCAGATACACATCTCTCCCAATGCTAATTTTCCCGAGCGATCATGACCTTTTGGAACAGCACCTATTGATTTTTTGCGGGGTTGCAGTCGCGCAAACCCCTATGAATCATCTTCTGTTAATTCAATACCTTTTAAAATTGCGTACACTGATGTCTCAACTCATCCAAATGGAATATAACGAATGATGTATTTTAATCATTTCACCATAAGCAAGAAAACAAAGCCACTAACACGCAAGGAATTACTGAGTATGAAACACAAAAATAAAAATAAAAACATATTTTAAGAAAAGAGAGCAATTAATGAACAGAAATAAGGAAGACAGAGGATAACCTTTTATCTTTTTGAAGACCAACGTCTACTGGAACGAAAGAAATCGGAAAAAAGTTTCAAAAAGCAAAAAAGCATTGAACTTCTGGTTACATTTAACCATTTAAACTGTAAATTGTTGCGATTTTGCGATTAATCTAGTTCTGCGTTAAAATTCCCAGAATCAAGGTACCATAAAGAAGAATTCATCAGTATATTTATCATGAACGTCGTTATAGAAACAGCCACCGGTAAGCTACACTAAAGTTAATGAAGCCGAGATGATGGGTCAAGAACAAGAATTCTTCTTTGAAATTTATTAAGGATCTCTAAGTATAAAGCGTACTCGCTTCGGCAGTACATATTCTCAAATTAGAACGATGCAGAGAAGATTAGCATGGCCCCTGCGCAAGGATGAGACGCAAATTCGTGAAGCGTTCCATATTTTATTGGATGTGTGTTGTAGTGCTGTGGTTATCGGCTCGGAGCGAGAAATCGGGGGACCGAGTTCGAATTCTAGTTGAATTCCTTGCATTCACTTACGCACAAATACCCTTGGGAAATGTATTAATCCATCTCTTCCCACCCGTTATGGCTTAAATAACAGGACAGATTGGGTTCTATAGCCTTGGCTGGCAACCAGTCTATTGCAGAAAGTAATGGCAACCTACCGCGGGATAATCTTCTGCTCGGTCAGTCATGTATCTTTCGAGACGTGATCGCATTAGCGTGTATCACGTATGGCACTTAACTGACTCACTGAAATATAAAGCAGGAACACCAGACCATATGTTGCAGCAATATTCTAAGCATAGACGAATGACAGACTTGTTAAATATTCGTTGCTACAATATTTAGATTTTTGACATGAAGTGTATTTGCGCTGGATGACGCAGATATTGATTATAGGTTTAAAAAATGGAGGTTGTTTTGACTGTCAAACAGGTGCAAAAATACGTTTAGATTTAGAAAATTTTTATATGAATGATGAAGTCAAAGGTTAGGCCCCAGATAGAAAATTACACCAGAAGACAGCGGAAGTGATGTTAATCTGGCAGAAGAATTTTAGTAGTACTTTCAGAGTTTGATTTCAACCGACGAAGAGGACGGTTCTAAGTCGGGCTTAGCCCGATGTAGCGGCGCTGACAACTCAGACCAAAAAACCTTCTTCCACCCACAGTATGCCACTATCTTGTTTAAAAAAAATAAAAATAAAGTATGGTTATATTTTATTTACATTTGCGTCCAGTCAACTGTTTCCGAAAAGTCGTTTGTTGCAGATTATTATTGAAAGCAAATGAGGAAAACGACGACGAAGAAAAATAAGTTTATAATTTCAGCCGACAAGGAAAACGGAAAAGATGTTTGTAAAATTTGTCGCCAGTGAAAGGTGGGTTGAGAGGTAATCAGATGAAAATGATTTATGAGTTGCAGAAGTTTTCATCCTCGTCGTCACCCCATACTAGAAAATTTGAGTATAGTTGTCGTCGAAGTCATTGTGGGAGACTCGGAATTCGCCACAGATTTAATTATCGTCGTCGTCATGATTGGTTCCTCTTCGAAGAAATATATACCGGACAAGAGTGACTATATAACAGACTTATAGATATATAAGATAGATTCGGGCAAAAAAAAATGTGTAAATATAGAGAACAAACTTTCCTAGCAACAGACATAGCAAGGAATTCAATATAATCTTCCACTTTGTCAGTGGAAACCGTTAGTCCGAGAAGGCTCAATCTGCTTAATGGTTAGCATCAGCCATGCTGATTGAAGGCAGAAAGGACTCTCTCAGATGATTAATAGGGATTAGTTTGCAAGCCATTCCTTACTCTAATTAACAACGAAATGTAGGTCATTGTTTAGATCAGGTGCCAATTGAGCCTTATGGAACCAATCAAACTCATTATCTAAATTTATTTATAAATGGAACTTTGTCTGTGTATGTGTGTGTCTGTGTGCGTGTCTCGGTTACCTATAGACTCCGAAACGGCTGAACCGATTTTCTTAAAAATTTACACAGTTGTACTATAAGCGGCTGCGAGTGTTGTTAGCTAGGTTTTGTGTCAAGGTACCCCCGATAAATATCGAAAATCGATAAACGAAAAAATCGGGTTATAGATTGAGTGGTCTGATTTTAATCAAATTTGATACACTCATAGACAACGACATAAGAAACGATATTCAGAAGTTTCAAGATTGCAGTTCTTACAATAGCGCAGAAAATCGAATATATTTATATATATATAAAAGGCAAGATGTTTGTGTGTATGTCTGTTTATCTGTCTGTATGTTTGTATTTTTTTCAGCCTTTTTATTTTAGTTTTTGCTTCGGGTTTGGCTCTAAGTAGGTATAAGTGTAGTTCTTAGTCTCAGCCATGATACCATTTACTCAGATGACATATTTAGCCTTCAAAATTCAGTTTTTTGATATCGATACCAGGAAATCAAAATTTGACTTACATCCATTCATTTTTCTTTCAGTCTACGGTTTCGCTTTAACTGGAAATAACTATTGCTTTTTAATCTTTCGTGCCAACGTCAAAAGAGTCTGAGCTCCAGGACCATGGATTAGTTTTAAAACTTTCATTACACCCGAGCAACGCCGGGCTATACTGCTAGTTAATACTAAAGTAAATACTTGTGTCCTCAGCATATATGCCGAGTTATGAACTGATGCCACTAGAAAGGTTGTTGATGTAGGTTTAAGGATAGAGAGCTTAGGGGCGCCTTCATTAATACAAAATGATTAAGGAGAGGCTGTTCAAAACAGCTTTCATTTCGTGATTTTTTATGAAAGACTATATCAGTTCAAAAATTCGTCCAGGATTGCCATTGAAAACATTCTGAAGTTCCTGGTTGATCAACATCTAAAAAATAGTCTTATTGACGTTTTTCATGTTTATGCGCGTACTGTGCAACCGATGACGAACAGACACTGTCTATGTATAACGAAAACTTCGACATTAAATAAAATAAAAGACAGGTACATATATTGTGCAAAGAATAACTATAGCCAATAAGCTGAGCCAACAAATGACAAAAAGAAAAAATGATCCGGGATTAGACAAAAAATAAAAATAAAAATAACGATAGAATAAAACTGGAAATTATAGAAAAGGTATGTTGTCATCACAACGTTTCGATCGTTTTGCCCTCTTTCCTTCATCAGCTGTTTATCGATCCGAGTAACCTTCAGAGAATTTCGAAATGGATCTCTTATTTAGTCTACCGAGTTAAATTGTTTTTGTTCCACTGCCTATGTCTAGAGACATTTCGTTTTTGTTCATATATATTACTGCCCAGTTATCTCTCGCCCTTTTTATTCTGAATCCTAGTACACACTACCCAGATAGGGGATTGAACTTATAATTACTATTTCATCAAATTCACAAAGCATCGCGTTACTTGATTAGGTTATTGCACCGTGGAGTAATGACAATTTGGTTCAGTTTAAAGTAAATATGGCCGCTCGTTTCCGAATATACTTCCCGGCTAATCTGGCTAGCAAATCCAAATGCCTCAGTTACATTTGTCCTTGCTCTACACTACCAGAGCCGAGCTGAAATGTATATTACAACTATGCTGAACGGATCTCTTAGATACAGTTTTTATCAGAGAGCGCATAATGTTCTGTGACTCCCTAGTTAAGGTCAGTATGCTCAAACCTGCAGTTACGATAACTTGTGACGTTGTGTTAACGCAAATGATTGATGGCTTCTGAACTGTTTCGTAGTATAGCTCACTATTATCTTCAGACCAATCGTGAAAATGACCTTCGCCATGCAGTATTGATTCCAGTTTCCACACTGTTTATATTATTTATACTGTCCGGACGGTTGTTCTCATCTTTATTGTCATGTTTACAGCGGTTCGGCCTTTGTACGCTCCGGCCTTCTTCAGATGCTAGGAATTTTGAACTGAACCCTTTATTTCGATTACTGGGGTATATCATTCTCATTCTATGTGCGATGCCACTTCCCGATGCCATGTCGGTATCTCAACTCTCTAAGTTATTTGTTCACCTCTGATGTAGCCGGGTATTAAACTCACAAGTGTTTGGTCAAGTCACTGAAACTAACCGACACCTATATCCACTGGGCAATGTGTTCCAGAAGCTGAGTAAAGTATTAAGAGACAGAAAACTTTCACTAGAAACAAAGAAGAGAGCAATAGATTGTTATGTGATGTCAGTTCTTCAATATGGCAGTGAATGCTGGACAATATCATCAAAGATGAAGGAAAAACTTGAAGCAGCTGAAATGCGGTTCTACAGAAGGATGCTGCGGATATCATGGACCGAGCATGTGAGTAATGACGAGGTGTTGGAAAGAATGGAAACGAAAAGGAAATTAATATTGAGCATCAGGAAAAGACAACTGAAGTTCCTGGGACATGCAATGAGGAAGGAGGGCTTGGAGAACCTGATACTAACAGGCAAGATAAAGGGAAAAAGAGACAGAGGAAAGGAGCGGATAACATAGCGGAAGAGCTTGAGCAGGTGGATGACAGAACGGGGTCTGTGAGATGTTACAGAAGAAAGTGTGCTAAGAGCCACCTGGGATAGGGAGACGTGGAAGGCCATGATCGTCTACGTTCTGAAAGGACAAGGCACATAGAAGGAGAAGAATTCCAGTATGCAATTATATCCGGAAACATTCATCCCCAATTTCAACTTCATACGTTTCCTCACGCATTTAAGCTAAAGCATTTATATGCATACAAAACACGCACAAGCCAGATCATGTTCTTTATTTCAAAATTTCCATTGTCGAGTCGAGTTCGTATAGAGTTCACTCAATGGATTCTGCGATCTTTGATTTTAAATTTCTAACGCGAATAAGCAACTAATATAAAAGTATAGAGGCAAAGAGGCGCTACCATGTCTTCAAAATGTCACTTGAAAAAACCTGAAATAAAAGATAAAACGGTACAGTAATTGAAAGGTGCATTGATATTTTGAAGTAATAGATTTTAATTGTTCCTTTATTGTTTTACAAATGTGTATCGCCGTTTTACCATATAGGTTCCATAGTCTTTTCATATTTATTGAACCTGAGTTTTGCAATTCATAAAAAGATCACACACACACACACACACACACACACACACACACACACACACACACACACACACATACATATATATGTGTGTGTGTGTGTATTACTGCTTTTTCGCGAGTGAAACCAGACATCTAGATGGTTATACGGCTGTCTCAGAATCTTCATTGGTATTTGGAGTTAGGTGAATGAAAGAAACACTACTATAATTCGAATTCGCTTTTCCAATTTCTCATTCAAATCCGTTATCTATTCCATTACCTGCTCTGCATATTCCCATGTTTACAGTCTATAATATATATATATATATATATATATATATATATATATATATATATAAAGTGCTGTGGAGTAGTTTTCGCACTGAAGGTTATACGCGTGCTATGTCGGTTGTTAATTGCCTCAACGTACCCAAAATGTTAGGAACTTGGTAATCTTCCACTGAAAGCTGACTTCTTAGTATTCGGCTAACTGCCGACTAATATCAACTGCCTAGTAGTTCTACTGAACTCCAATAGAACGTTAAAGAACTCCTATGATCTTCCCGTAAACTCTTATTAATATAAGAGGGAGAATCCATTATCCGAGGAATAGGTGTGTTTCCCCATAACAATAAGGTTTAGCATTATTATGCCTAAACAAATTTTAGTGATAATTCAGTCATATCCTGTCATATATTCAGTATTTTCATTTAACAGTATGATTTTTTTTTTATAATTCCTTTGCTTTTATCTATATTCTTTTACATCAGTGAAAAGTAATTCATGAAATATGTTAGACCTCAACCGAATTAAACGGGAGACATTGTGAAGGCTTTTTGATGAAAATCACCAGTTCAAGTGGAAAGTATTATTGCATTTTCACAGAGCCGATTTAAAGTGCAGGGTAAATGAAAGGAAAAAAAATCTTCAATAAAACTCTTTTTTCTTTTTTTCTTTTTAACTTAGTTTTATCAATTCTATACATATAGTTTTAATATCATATTTTAATATTCCATTTTTTATTCTTTTTCAAAAGTGACTGTTGAAAGAAATGTGTTTTTTTCACTTGTTCCTGCTATCTAATTTTAAATCTTTTATACAAGGTAGAATAATGCTATCAAAAGAAAGCAAATTTATTTTTCTTCAAATACCAGTGAGTTGATTGATAATGTTCTTCATTTTATAAAACTATTTTTACATGAAATAGGACAATGAAACAGGTATGAAAATGGAGTATATTTGTTCTTATTCCATAGTTATTGGATTGATTAATGAATAATGCTGTCAGTTCGATCAAACAAAACAATAAAACACTTGTGAAAATAATATTTCAACTAAGAATTATGTGGATTGATTTAGAAATAATGCTTATAATTTTATAAAACAATTTTAAACAGAAATAATGCAATTACGAGAATCAGTCTGAAAGTAATGCTTCTTATTGTATTAGGTTGAGTCAGAAATAAGTTTTGTTTTTGTTTACCAACTTTATTATTAAAAAAAATAAAGTATAGCTATATTCTATTCAATTATATGTTGAATACTTTTGCAATGACTTGTTGCTATTTATCGAGCGCCTACAATTCCACAAATTTTGATGTGAAAAAGTTTTCAACATACTTCTGAATTTGGTTTTCATTAGAGACAGTTTTCCACAATCAAAACGTTTTGTAGTGATCGAAAACTAATCTGTTAATTCACGGTCAAGAGGGGGTGCGATAGCACAGACTAACCGAGTTCTAAAAGATTTTCCTGTGTTATTCTTGCTGTATGTGATCCTGCGTTATCATGGAAGTGAACAGCATTTTTCCTTTCATCCACTGTGTACGCTGCGACTACACCACACAAACAAAGATATGTCAGTTACGTATAGTCAGCAGTTTGGATGATGCACCCATCATCACAGTTGATTTCATAAAATGACATATAATTTAAATGAATAGTCTGTTAGCCCACAATATTAGAGGCTTATTTTGGTATGGCAGTAAAGGATGAACCTTCCCATAAATAGGCTTTACTTTATTTTGCTTTGTTACATATAATAGGCGAATGGCAGTCTCCCAAAATGGTGTTTAAATTGCTTATGAAGCATAGGTGTGTCACTGAATTCGTCCATGATGAAAAATTGCACCCATTCACATGTTTACTGAGAACAAACAATGGATGCGAGCATAGCAAGGCGGTTGGTGCGGTAATGCATTTCACTAATATAGGTGATAAATCACCACTTGGAAGAACCTACACAACTGTCAATTCACAAAATGAAAAATCACCCTGAAGTCTCATAGCTAATAATGGCGGCTATGCGGAAGTGCGTTTTTGTAACTGAAAGCTGGCTTGACTCAACGGTGCTCCATAAATCTGTTGTAGATTGCGAGGAAATAAATATCAGGCATTATTTCCCGAGCGTCCCTGGTAAATTCAAAATGAAAAATATTCTTTTCTTAAAATAATGTAGTATTCATAAAAATTGCTAGAACTGGTTGATATATAAGGTTATCAGTGTTATTAACCCAGTTTTTGGCACGACGGGGTAATAGATTGCGGCTCGGATTGAGGAATCGAAGAGCCGGGTTCTATTTCTAATTGAGTTCATTACATTCACTTATGTACTAACAGCCTTGGGAAAGGTATGAATCCATCTTTTCTCATTCCCATCTATGGGTAAATAGTAGGAGAGACTGGGTTCTATAGCCTTGAGTAGAAACCGATCTAGGAAAAAGACAACTGAATTCAAACTAGCCTTGAGAGAGATGGGCTCCGTCAGGCTATCCTGCCCAATATAAACTGCTTCTGCCACGGCTGTGGTGCCCTTACGACTCTAAGGAATTACAGGACTCGTGATCGTGATCGATGTGGTATCAAAATAAAGTAAGTTTATCTCACTTTAATTTTTACGCTATTTTTCACTCAATAAAAGGCATAAGATCCACTAAAGGTAGAGATTTATTGGATGTGCCTGTTTTATGAACTTGTAAAATTTACCACTCACAGTATATATACTAAAGGGTCGAGGTGCAAAGGGAAATATTGAGCAAATTGAATAATTAATTTACATGAAGTCGTGTGGCAGAGTGCATTTCCTTTGGTCCCAATACAAAGCCTAAGAACGACTCAAAGCAGGGTGTTACAAAATGAAGTTTATGTAAGAGCATAAAAGGAAGAAGTAAAAAGTGTCTATTATGAGGATATGTAGGTTAGATAACTGTTGACTCTAGATTTGAATAGGTTAAGATCATAGAGATTGGGGAAACATCCTCTTAAGAATCTATTTTGTAAATCCATTGAAGTTAGAGAGTTACCGAATGAGATTGTTGTAAGGAAGTAGAGCGTAGAAGTAAAAAGTGTATTATATGAGGATGTGTATGATAGATAATAGTTGGCTCTAAACTTGAATAGATTAAAGTCATAGTGATTGGGTAAGATGTCTCTTAAGAGTCTATTTTCCAAAGCCATTCAAATTAAAGATTTACTTAATGAGGTTGATGTAAGGGTGTAAAGCGTGGAAGTAAAGAGTGTATAATATGTGGATATGTGAGATAGATAACAGTAGACTCTAATCTTGAAGAGGTTAAAATCATAGTAATTGAAGAAGCGTCGTCTTTAGAGTCTATTTCCCAAAGGCATTCAAGTAAGAGATTTACTGAATGACGTTGATGTAAGGATCTAAAGCGTGGACGTAAAAAGTGTATAATATTAAGATATGTAGGTTAGATAACTGTGGACTCTAGATTTGAAGAGGTTAAGGTCATAGTGATTGGGGAAGCATCCTTTTAAAGTCTATTTTCCAAAGCCATTTAAGTTAGAGATTTACTGAATGAGCTTGTTGTAAGGGTGTAAAGCGTGGGCGTAATATGAGGATATGTAGGTTAGATAACTATTGACTCTAGATTTGAAGAGGTTAAGATCATAGTGATTGGGAAGCATCCTCTATGTCTATTCCCTAAAGCCATTCAAAGTAGGGAGATATTGAAGGAAGTTGATGTAAAGATATAAAGGAAGGAAGTAAGAAGAGTATAAAATGCGGATATGTAGGATAAATGACATGTGAGTTTGGACATGAAGAGGTTAATATCATTGTATTTCCCTAAGCATATTCTTGAGAGATTGCTTCATAAAGTCATTCAAGTTAAAAGTTACTTGACAGGGGTATTTTAATGGCATAAATGGGGCAGTAAGAAGTATATGTCATGAGGATATGTAGGATAGATAACGGTTAACTCTAGAAGAAGTAAAGATGGCCACACGTTTAAAGTAATACTGGTTGGAAAAACATGTTCTAAAAACGACAATAAGAAGAGATAGGAAGTTGTAGGGAGCCATAATCTCCCACCTCCTGACTTGTAGAAGAAGTTATACTACAAAACATATATTCAAACATTTATCTATATTATTAGCGATTCCACGTGATAGAAGATTTGTTACTTGTCGACCGACCGTCGTGTTTATAACAAATGGTTACTCGACATCTGAAATGACGCGACGGAAAATGGCCGAAAGAAATGACGGCTTTCTATTGGGACCATATGAAATCCCTTTGTTTCCACTTAGCAATCGACTTTGTTTCTGCATTTGCGAATGTGTAACAGGTATAAATATCTCGTTTTTAAAGAAACGGAATGATAAATGTTCACACGATCCTTTTCCAAACATATTTACGTTTCACTTGTTCCACGATGATTAATTTCACACGCAATTCAAATATGAGTTATAAAGTAATAAAGTAATATTTTAATTACTCACACTTGGGCGTATGTATATACACATTCAGTCAAGCACAGACACCCCTAACACACACACACACACACACACACACACACACACACACACAGATAAGTACATATATTCTGGCAAAACGGGACACACGAATAAAAATACATTCATATCGATACACTCAGACAAGTTCATACACCCAGATTCATTCACATGCACACGTGTATATAATCATACATACACCACGACTAACTGAAGCAGAACAAAGATGGGCAAATATTTACGCACATTTGTGCAAAAATAGTCACGCACAATGACAAATACTGGATAGGCCTGAATATGGATTGTGTTTTTAAGATATCTGTTAAAATTTACCACGTAGCTGAAGTGGTGTTATATTAAATGGCAAATATTTTAACTCAGAAAATTGGTACTTCATCAAGTATTCTATCTATCTATCTATCTATCTATCTATCTATCTATCTATCTATCTGAATGTGCGTGGTGGTGTAATAAATATCTGCTCAGCATGAGAAATCAGAAAGCTGAGTTCGAATACCAGTCGAATTCGTTTCGAATATGAAAACATATACATAGATAAACATATAACCTAAAAAGGAAACAAATATTTTATTCTGCATTATTTTTAACATAATCTCATCCCTTGTCAATGTACTTAACCTCACCCTCTTTCAATGGACTGACCACTACTTAACGAAAATAAAACAATTTGTGTCAGGTCACAAATTTGTCTATGTATTCCCGCATATATCTTTTTATATGTACTCAAATACATACATGTGTTCATATTAATATGATACTGACATATATATATATATATATATATATTAAGTAATATATATATATATATATATATATATATATATATATATATATTACGTAAAGGTCATTTTTAGTAGGCCCTGGCACTTGAATAAGCGCTCCGTTTATTTATTAAACAGTATATTTATTTATTTTCGCCTACCGGCCTGAATATTCGAAAAGTCTCATTAAAGAAAAATATGCGCTCTTTGGTAGGATAGGAACCTGCGTTCCCCTATAGGAAACCGTCATTAGATCGGACGTTTTTTTATTTCTCAGCTACAGAGTGGGTCGATGCCCAATCAAAGCTGATTCATTCAGTCAGTTAAGTGCCATACGTGATACACGCTTGGGCGATCATGTCTCGAAATAGACATGGCTGACTGGGCAGATGATTTTCACGGAGTAGTTTACCATTATTTTCTGTGGTAGAATGGCTGCCAACAAAGGCTATAGAACCCAATCTGTCCTGCTATTTTCCCCATAGCTTCAAGGAGAAGCAACGGGTTAATATCTTTGTGGCAAAATAAATATTGAAAACAGCAACCAGCGAGTAAATTGTGGCTCACCCGGCTAGTATTCCAATCCAGAGTCGTTCCTTCTCGAGTTCTGTCTCAAAATCACACTAACAGACGTTTCAGCCGCCAACTGTGAATGTCTCTTCACGCGCCCCGCACTGGGAAAAATAGTTGGTTTTATCTGTCCACATACCCATAATCCTTTGCGTCTTCCTGCGATCTCATAATGCAATGCAAGTCCCCCCCCCCCTTATTCTTTTTTACCTTATCTGGCCGAGGACGGATTACGGCAGAGCGGTAAGTGCATTTTTTCTCCTTCATTTTAACTGCAGTAGCTTTACATGCTAAGCAAATACGGGCTCTTTTTTTGGCGGGGACAAGGCAAGTTGCAAACAGTTGTGCTCGTCCCAGGGTCTATCTCATGTCTGCCACAGGGTTTTTGCGCATAAGTGAATGAAACTAATACAACTAGAAGTTGAACTCAACTCTTCCGTTTCTCGTTCCGAGCCGATATCCACTGCACCACATTTTTTTCTCACTCTTGGAAGGCATATAAACTTCTTTAGTATCCTAAAGTAAGCAAACCAATTTGTAAAGAAAGGTATGTAATTTTTCCTTATTTATCCGACTGATTTTTATTTTTTAACCGTTATTGCCAGTGGACACTCGCAACTGCCAGAGAGCTCATATCTTCTATATGTCGTGTCCCTTCAAGATGCAGGCGATCATGGCCTTCCACATCTCCCTATCCTTTGTCGTTCTTAATACTCCTTCTTCACTTATTCCACCCAATCTGCTCAAGCTCATCAAGTATATCATGCGTTGCTTTCCCTTGTCTCTCTCTCCCTCCATCCATCCAGTGAGCATCAGTTTCTTTAAGCCCTCCATCCTCATTTGATTTCCCAAAAACTTCAGATGCTTTTTCCTGATGTTAAGTATCAGTTTCCTTCTCGTGTCCATCCTCTCCAAAACCTCGTCGTTGCTCACATGTTCCGTCTATGGTATCCTCAGCATCCTTCTGTAGAACAATATTTCGGTTGCTTCATGTCTTCCCTTCATCTTTGATGAGACTGTCCAGCATTCGCTTTCATATTGAAGAACAGACATCACATAACAATCCTAATACTCTCTTCTTTGTTTCCAGTTAAATTTTCCTGTCTCTTAATACTTTACTCAGCTTCTGGAATGCATCCTTGGCCATGCCAATTCGCCTTCGGATCTCAGTATCGCACTTTCCGTCCTCTATTAAAACACTTCCAAGGTATTTAAATATCTGCACCTGTTTGATTTTAGTATCGGCAACTTTTAATTGGTATTTTGGGCTCTTCTTTTTACTGATTATCATACATTCAGTTTTCTTATAATAACCCAATATTCTCACAGTACTGTATTTGACGTCGTATAAGACACATTATCTTCCAGAACAGCGGCTCAAAAATAATCAGTTTTATATGAGTTGTGGTTTTCATAGGATAATTTTATAGCCGCCACTAACTCTACCGTTGACTATAATTTTATGTTAAACGATCACGTCTACCGAACTCGAATACGTAATATAATTTTCTCAAACTCTTATTAATATTTAAGTTTTATTATTACCTGTATTTAAAAGGAATTATTTTAACGATTACCGGTGACGTTTGTTGGGACCAACTGACTCATTATGCTTGGATTTTGTTTCAATACATTCCTGTCATTTAGCAGCTAGAAACTACAAATGAAATAGTTCATTTCATCCCAAGAAAGGCAGGAATACGACTAGTACTCAGGGGGTTACGTGAAAGTGAGATAAAATACTGAGTATAAGGGAAATTGATGAAACGGCAAAAATGAAGGGTATTCAAGAAGATAGAAGATTGGCGTTGCATTTACATTTTTGAAGATTATAGTTATGAGGGAAGCAAGTAAACAGAAGGACGTTCCACAGGCAGGAAATGCAAGAACAGAAACAGTTGGGACAGAAGTGGCGGTCTCATTTAGCTATTACAACTGTAAACGCTTGGTGCCACAATGCCAATCTTTTAGCACGCTTAAATTCATGTAGTCGCAACACCTTAAAGAAAACCTCGACAGTGCAGTTGCCATAAAAATATGTGTAAACTATCTTGGAAATATTATATTATACCCACCGAGGAATATGTTTTTCATAGAAAGGAATCAAGATGAATGATTGCTGAACGGGTGAGTGTGTTTACATTGCCTTTTCAGACTTCATGTCTAGTTGCACAGCTAGCTTGCTCTTTATATACAGTGATGTTTTCTGCTTTTTTTACTGTGTTGCTTTTTGCAATGCAGTGGATATTGACTCGGAACAAGAAATCGGGGAGCCGATTTCGAATTCCAATTGAATTCATTGCATTCACTTACGCGCAAATATCATTGGGAAAGGTATTAATTATGGGTTAAATAGCAGGACAGATTTGGTTCTATAGCCTTGATTGGCAACCAGTCTACCGCAAAAAGTAATGGCAACCTACTGCGGGATAATCTTCTGCTCAGTCACTCATGTCTCGTAAGAGACATGATCGCCCAAAGCATGTATCACGTATGGCACTTAACTGACTGATTGTTTTAAACATTAAGTAATTAATTATATCAAAAGTAGGTACCTCTAGTCATTTTCGATATCTAACTTTTAAAATGAATTTTTAAAAATGAAAAAGTTTTATTGAAACTTTTATTTTAGTTTTAATTGAAATTCTCAATGATTAAATTTGCCATTTCCAGCAAGCAAAATACTCTCCTTTATTTCATACAGAAATTATATTGATTGGAATATAAAAGTTTAATTTTTTTTAATTTTTGAATTTTACCGCCATTTTGAGCAATCGACACAAAAAGTTAATTCACGGATATAAAAATCTTGCAAATATATATATATATATATATATATATATATATATATATATATATATCTGTTACACATCAAATTTGGAAAATAAGAAAATTTCATGCTAAATTAATCTTATTATATAAATTACTTATTCATAGCGTAAAATTTAGAATAAAACTATTTCTTAATCATAGAGTTGAACTTTTTGACCTGTTCGCCGTATATTAAAACGCGTTGACAAGTTCTTGAGTGATAAAGCAAAAGTGTATGGCGTCACAAGTGACAAATTTTTACAATTTTTTTTTCGGATAACGGGCGGAAACTTTGACCTTTTAATTTGCACATAGAAAATAATTCAAATACACACACACACAAAAATAATTTATTTTAAAAATATGAAGATAAAACGATTTGTATTAAACTTTTCAATTTTCGATAAGCAATGTAATCTTCAATTATTAACTTAAAAATCTAACCGCAACAAATCTTTGAATTATTATACAAATATTTTTGAAACTTTATAAATTATTATAATAAAAAAATATTAAAATATTTAAAATTTTATTATTAATCAAAAAAAATTTTTTCTTCAGACTATAATGTTCTTAATCTTTATTGTTTATTCATGCAATTAAAAGCTTATCAAATTAAATAATATCAGAGTTTTATTGCAATTTCTATTTTACCATTCGGAACAGATTTTCGGAAACAGAGGCAAAATTAAAAAGAAAGATTATATATATTGAGTCCTACGTATAATTAATAAAACCATTTACCGCAACAAAGTAAAAATTATTAAAATTTCATAGATTTACGTGTAGTGGGGGTAACAAGTGTAAAAAATAGTTTTACCAAGATTTTTAAAAAATAATACTTTTAGAAACAATTTCATTCATTTGTGAATGAGTACTGAAAGTTTCATTAAAATCCGACAATTATTTGATTTTTGCGAGAATTTTCAAATTAATGTGTTTTTCACCAGAAAAATGTGAGTTTTCCATTGTAAACTATCGTAAAGTTTTGGTTACCCGCTAACTCAAATCAAAACAAGATATTCTGCCAAAATTTGGAATATGTTAGAAGGGATTAATTTAAAAAAAATTACTTTGATTTTTCCTTTTAATTTTGATGGAAGACTTTTGCTTTTATTTTGGGGCCGTTTTTAATCATATTATGCTGTTTTTTTAGCGATTTAGTAGAGGTACCTAATCAAAAGTATTATTTCCTTAACATGCCCTGATTAAATGGAGGTTTACTAATTTTTTAAAGTCAAATATGGTATTTAATTTAAAATATCTACGAATTCTTTTCTTTCACTTTCTTTTGATGCGATGACAAAAAAAAAAAGAAATGTTGGATGATAAGCATGTAAATGTTACATTGATCTATAATTCACAAACACGCGCACTCAACCTCACACACATTCAAACTCAGAAACCCACACCCGTCTACCCATAAACGCATAAAATATAGAACTTATATAAATCAGGCAAAATTGTCGGCCAGTTGAAAATTATTTATAGCTCATTTATTGTTTCTTTTTCCATAACGACAACAGTATTTAAGCAATTTGTCAAATGTGTCATTCATATTTCTTATCCGAGAAATCTTGAATTTTTATCCATCCAATAAAATATATCGATGCAGGTAAGAAAGAAATCTGATTTTCCTATCATAAAAGCATAACAAAAGCGAACGCTAAACAAGAAAAAAAATCAATCTTTTTGTAACCAGTTCTGATTGCAATCAGTCAAAAATTCCCGTAGACCATGCATACGCGGGCTCTTGCATTTGTTTGCTCTTCGCTTGACGAGACTCTACCTTTCTGAAAAAGTCTCGTGCTCGAAGGCAGAGAGTCCAGTAAACTCCGAGCTTTAATAAGCTGACATTCACTTATCTCCTCACTGAGACTGGATATGGCACAAAGCCAAATTTTGCGTAGGGGCTCTGAGAGCTTAATCTCGGGCAAAAACTTTCAGTCAGGATCGGACTCCTGTCTCTTTTACTCATACGAGACTCTACCCTTTCGTGGAGCCTTTTCTGGGTTCTTCTCCGTCCGACTAATAGAAATTTGATGAACTCTTAATATAATCAGAGTTCTCCTAAATATATGCATTCAGGGCAGATCTATTAATAGAATAAAATGGATCATAGCACAATAATAAAATCTGATTGCAACTAGTTCTGATGAATTTTTCCATTTTTTTTAATGCCTATAGTGTTTGTTTATTGTTAACTAGCTATGTCTCCTGTCACTATAACATTACATTAGTAAATAGGCGAGATCAGACAGAATGACTAATAAATGTATAAAGTTACATTGTACTTTCTATTATAAAATAGAAAAAGAAACAAAGTAAAAATTGCGATTTTCAATTGATTTTTCCAAAGACAAAATTTAAAAGAAAAAAATTGAAACAAGGTGCAATGCGAAATTAGTAATTTGTAGCCTCGCTTGTTTATGGGATATTCGTTCATCGTTTAATTAAAACAAAATCGTGTCGTCTCATATAAATGGTTACTAATAACGTTTTCCTGATTTAGATAATATCCCCGAAATCGGACGGAGTATAGAATAAAGAATTTTTTATATGTTTATACATACGCCCTTGTACAAATTAATTGAAAAAATGCTTTAGTTTTCGTCTTTTCACCATAAAAGTTTCAGTTTCAGGCCCACAAGAGTGACAGGGTGTAATCGATTTCTATTTTTCTCTCAGATTAGGACATATGCAGTGGTTCCGGAACGTCTGAATTCACTACTCACCCTACCGGTCGCAAAAGATTTACCCACTTTACACTGCACATAAAGAATGTGCACATACTATGCTTATTAAATACCGTCGTTTAAAAAAAAATCCATTCTTTAATAACTTTATCAAAATTCCCGTTATCTCCCATACCAGAGAAAGCGTTTAACGTGTTGAAGTAGCCATTATTATGCCCGATCATATACTAACGTTGATAGCAGAGACAGACGTTTCAGGATGTACCATAGCTGCCTCTTTAAGACAGTCGTGGAGGCCCATAGCCTTTTTTTTAGAACCCTGTCTAAATCAAAACGCAGGGATTATGAAATAAAGAAAGAAGCCTATAATGATCGGATTATTTGATCGAGCGACATTTGAAACTAATTACACATAAAAAATTAGTCGGATTTATGTTTAACGCGAAAACGATCAGCAAAATTAAAAATGTGAAGATAGCCAGGTGGAAGATGGAACTCTCATGTTACTCGTTCTACGTAACATACCACCCTGGCAAAGAAAACACAGCTGTGAACGCCCTCCCTCGTGTATATAGATCGGCTGCTAGCAAAGAATTGAAGAGATTATATAGAGAGTTATGCTATCCAGGTGTTACACGCGTGTTCCACAAGACGAAAATCAGGAACCTCCCGTACTCAACAGAGATATGAAAGTGATTACCAACTCATGTAAGACTTGCGCCGAAAATAAACCCAGGTTCTACCGTCCTAAAACCAGGAACGTCATAAAAGCCACGTTACCCGACAAAAGAATCGCATTGGATTTTAAAGGTCCTCTTTCGTTAAAAACTCGCAATAAATTCACGTTGGCAATAATTGATTTGCGGCTTTACTTCATTATTCCCTGTCATCTCTTATACAGCGGTCATACAAGCACTCGGCTCTGTTTCTGTCGTTTTTGAGTTATTTGTTGTTATTCATTCGGACAGATGGGCGTCATTTATTTCGGAACGCGTACTGCGATTTTTACAAGAGCAAGGAATTTGCAGTGGTGTTCAGTAATATGAAGCTATTTTAAAGAGTTACCGGATGTAATCGATTTTTATTTTCTTCAGATTAGGACATTTGCCTGGGTGTTTGTAAAAATCTTATGAAACAACCAGCCAGTAATCAACTAGAATAGAAGTTGAGTCTACCTGACCAAAAAAACCCACCAGGGCAAATTAGTAGGTGGTTTAAATAATAACCTAGGAGATTCCATTCTGTTAGAGGCAAGTCTATTCTGTAAGCACTGATTGGTTGATAATTTCAGTGTGTACATTGAGATCCATAAATATTGAGCACAATATCCACCATTTGTCTTTGGACCACATAGGGACATGTATTCAGTTACAACCCTGTTTATTTTTGTCTGCCAACTGGACGCTAGTTGGAAACATCAGGAAGGTGAGTCTCACATTCTTGAATGTTCACCTTCCTACAGGGAGATAAAAGAAGACCACCATGTTGAAAGGTAAGTTATTTGACTTCTACAGTGTTCAGTAATATGAAGCTACTTTAAGGGTGTATGAAGAGTTTTGTTTGGCCCTGAAAAACATTGCGTCATCCGTGATTCCATCAGATGTTTTGTAAGTAGAACAACACCATATAACCCTCAAGGCAATGGCTAGTGCCAGAAGTACAATGGATTAACCTGGAAAACTGTTAAATAAGCAGCTGCTGATATAGGAGCAGCCATAGAGAATTGGGGACAATTACTCCCAGAGGCCCTGAAAGCTATTAGAACGCTGTAAGGCGTTTGACCCAGAACATCTCTATCTTGAAACGGCGAATGATATTACTTACAAGACAAACGCAACTAAATAAAAAAACTGGTGGATCAATTAAAGCTACTAGATGCCAACCACCAGTACTCAGTTTGACTGGAAGGCACAGTCTCACTAAAAGACTTGTTTTCAGCAGAAAACCAATCAGGTCCCACAGCCGTAACCGAAGGTTGTCCTCAAAAAACTGCAGTAGATTTTGAAGAGATAGAGAAGATCATGAGGAACACGGGAGCTTTAGTACCTCGTGTGACGACCATTGGATTTCTCAGAAGAGAGCATATGTAACTACCTTCGTCCTGCAAAGGACGAACAAGTCACTCGTAGACGAAAAAACGCAGCAGGATTAGATCCCGTTCGAGCTAGAACAAAGAAGAACCTCATAGTGCTTCTGACAATCCGCCGGCGCCTCGCAAACAGCGAAGAATATCTGCTTGGTTCAAGGACTTCTTTCCTCTGTATAAATAAGGCAGGGAAGAATGTGATATATAACCCCATTATTGAATTTGTCCTGAATATATATATTCTAGAGAACTCGGATCATAATTAGAGTTCTGTAAAGCCAATATAGATTATTTCTTACAACTTTAATACAGTTTTTAACATTGTTTGTCTTTAGCACACCGTACTACTTGTTCCCATATTTTATTCACTTCTATGCTTGACCGACTTAAAAGATTTTTGTGGCTTAGCATATATTCTGACTCCTTAAGTTTTCGTATTTTTCAGTGAGGAGCTATGTCTATTATTTCAACCTCACCACATACCATCTGCTCTATGGTAAAATCCAAAGAAGAATCATCAGTATTATTGATCCCGATCTAGCGGTTCGAATTCAGTCATTTTCTTTTTCATAGATACTTTTTACCAATATTTTCATGGTAAGTGTTCGGATTAGTTTTTCGTTATGGTACATAGAATTTTCTAATTTAATCTTAGTAATAGAATGGCGTCGATATCTCACCAATTTACAACTGAGCTTGCTAGATTTAAGCGTAATTTCTATGCTAACAGTTTCTTTTCTCGTAATTCTTACATGTGGAAATCCGGCTCCATGCATTCCAGCCATCTTTCATCTGCAAAAACCTAAATATCACGTCAATCACTATCTGCTAGTCTCTATATTACCCTTTCTTCTTCCCGCTCATTATTAATGTTCCTGTTCGTATTTCTTTCACTTCCTGTAATCCCTTGTATCTTAGTAGCTCTATTACCTTGTATGGTGTGATACGGATTAAAAACACGTCTTAATCAACTTATTTTCTATAATTTGCTAAGATTATTATATTAAAATAGCCACGTTAAAATTTCAAAAGATTTCTCTTGAAAATGTATCTTAAAACATAATTTTCTCAGGTTTTTGTGTCTTTATGCCACCCTTTATGTGAAATGTGAATTATAAATCACGATGTTGAATGAAGCGTAACAAACGATCGCCTGAAGGTTACAGGAATGGAGAACTCGCTGCATGCAGAAAAGCTTCCCATACCAGCTTTAGAATCACTTAAATTGAAATGATAAAAAACGAACAATATGAGAATTGATATGCATCAATATCATCAGTTCAGTACCTTTCCGTTCTAATGTGCAACTTAATTATGACAGTTGAGCATTGGAACATTTTATTGTAACAGACCGTTTAGGCTTTCTTGTATGTGTATTGTCTCTTTAGAACATTCGTCGTCGTCCTGCGGCCTTGGCCGAGATAGAACTCACGACACCCCTCCAGTATTCCTTGTGCATTTGGAACCCTGGCGCAGTTTATAGCGAAATTCATAATCTTGTCAAATAGCTGAATACTTGATGATTCGCCAGAGCTAGCAAGGGTGTTTTTATTGTGACACCAACACTGGATGGCTTGCCTCCAGGCCCAATCCCGTTATTTAACCCGTAACTGGAGGGAAAGGACTGATTAATACCTTTCCCAAGGGTACCAGTGCTTAAGTGAATGCAGGGTACTCAACTGAAATTCGAACTCGGCTCACCGATCTCACTTTCTAGGCCGACATCCACTGCACCACAGCGCACATCCGTCACCGAACGTTAGCGAACATGACTTTCTACAATTTCCTCCATTACTTTGTAGCTCTTAATAAATTTTATTTTTTTGTTATCACTCATAATTTCTGTTTTGTCATCCATTTGCTGGTTAGGTAGATTATGGGTTATATTCCTCTGTCGCTCTTGACTTCACTCTATCCTGTGAGGTTCAAATTTTACAAGCCACCTTTTTTTCACATTTATTACAAATTTTATCTGTCCGTTTAAGTTAAGTATGAATGTCATTTTTGTTCTCGTTGTTTGTAAAACTTCCTCGTTGCTCGCATGTTCGGTCCATGGTATTCATGGTATTTTCAGCATCCTTCTGTAGAACCACATTTATTTTTTGCTTCGAGTCTGTGAGAAGGCTGTCCACCGTTCACTGCCATATCAAGAGGACTAATATTACATAACAGTTCAGTACTCTTTTCTTTTTTTTCTAACAGATTTTTTCTGTTTCTTTATACTTTGCTAGGCTTTCTGAAAGCATCTTTCGAAGTAAATAACATCCTTTGAATACTACCTAACACAGAAAACATCTTTTCACCCCTACCTTCTATTTCGGTTGAGGTTTTTATTTTTCGCACGTATCTAGACACGATTGATCTTGTTAAGGATTCTTGTAATAAATCCATTACGATTAAGTCAAGTATTGTCTTTCGATAAGTTCATAGGAAACCTTTCCCCTCACTTCACATTTTTTTAATACAACTCACCACATTTGACTGAATGAGTAAAGAACAAAATAACAAGTAATATTCAAAGACACTTCTTATATTTCTTTAATATTGTGATAAACAAGGCAGTAGGAAAATTGGCATCAGACCAAAAAGATGAGCAGTTTAAATAACAGAGATAGATGATTTTTTTTATAACTTTCTGGAATAAATTAAAAAAAATTCTAATGCACCACTGGGAAACCAACGGTTCATTTCATCCGAACAACTAATTCTTAGAAGAGAATATTTAGGATTTGTCTACATTGCAAGGAATGTCACAGGTTTGGTTTCTAACGTTGAGGCCTTTACATTTAGTCTTCCTCTATTGCTGTACCTTATTCCAGAGTAGGCGTCAAAATCTTTTTCCATCGATACATCTACACAAACACAGCTAATGTTTTCACACACGTTAAAGTTTATTTTCACACATAAAGTTTTCCGTTCCGTGTTATAAAATCTATTTTCTCGTCAAAGCATTTAATAGTTTATAGAAATCTCAAACCTAAAGTTATTTTTGAATCGAATTTTATGAAATGTACACATGATGATTCGTATTTAATTATGCCACTTAAAATTTTATTTGCCAGTTTTTACAAATGTATAACAGAATTATTTTTTAATTGCTTGCGATCAGGATTCAAAGACAATCAACGTTTCCAGGTCAGCGGAATTTTATTAGCATTGTTTTTATCTAAAGCAGCTAACATAAAATATATTAAACTCGTGCGCGTCCGTTTACCTTTTGATATTTAGAAACCCGGGAATTATTATATATATATATATATATATATATATATATTGTAATTTTGTTGTTACAATGGTTTATAAAAGCATAATATCACTACACAAAAATTTTCATGTTTCAGAACAAAACTGTTCCTCTTCAGGTGATATGTTAAAATAAATGGTGAAAACGATTTATTTTTGAAAATAGAAGGAACTTATATTTTCAAAAATGAATCGTTTGTGCGTTCAAATTAGAATATAAAGAAATATACCTGTAATGACCAAATATCGTTAAAAATAGATGTAAAAAACGTCGAGCATTGAATTTCTGTAAGATAACACTTTTAAAGCAAGCAGTTTTTGTAATAAAAGTGCTCAATATATAAAGATAGACTAGTAATAGAAACAAATCAAATTAATTATTAAACTCTGTAAATTCAATTAAATAAAATTTTCAAAATTCCCTTCTCAAGAGTTTTGATAGTTAGGAGTCTGGATAGTAAAATTTCATTTGTTTATAGAAATCATATTTTTCTATTAAATATGATTTCTGTAAATAAATTTCAAGCAGAGTTAGAAAAATTGAACTTTTAATTTTATTGCATAGAAAAACATGGACTGAGTATGTGAGTAACGCAGACGTTTTAGGAAAAAAAAACAACAAAAAACAAAAGAGCACATTGATAATTAGAAGCAGAAAGAGACAGTTGATATTTCTAGGGTAAATATTAAGGAAAGAGGGCTTGCAGAATTTGTTGCTTACGAGGAAATTGAAATTGAAGGCAAGAGAGACAGAGCAAAACAGAGAATAACTTATCTAACTAGTTAATATGAATGGATAGCAGAGTAAGAAGTAACATAAAGATAAATATTACTAAGAACTTCAAAGAACTGGCAGTTGTGGAGAGCCATAATCCCAAAAATCATGGGAGAACGGTACAAAGATAAAGAAAACAAACTCAGAGATAAAAAGCAGGAAGTTGTAGAGAACCATAATCGCCACAATAATGAAAGTATATGGTTCATAAAAATCAGAATTCTCATAAAGATACATTCATTTAAGTCGACTAAATACTGTTTTTATTTTCTGGAAGCGTTCATCAGCTATTTACAGTGAAATGTATTTTGTATTAAAACAGTGCAAAAACTAATCATAAAGTTAACACTTGCTTTATTTTTCAGGCTTTATTTTTTCATAAACTGTTACACCGTTTATTCCGACACATTAAAAAAAATTAATATACAGCATGCAGCTTTCTCATAAAAATAAGGCCCATAAATTCTCCCAAGAGAACTAAATTTCAAACGTGAGAGAATGAAAGATGACAGTGTCCACAATTTTACATCTATCTATCTATCTATCTATCTATCTATCTATCTATCTATCTATCCGAGAATAAATAAAAAATTATCCGCACATATCTTTAGACAAGATTGCGGATGAATTTTTTTTTTTTTTTCGTACACATGATATATATATATATATATATATATATATATATATATATATGTAATGTGGTGACTCCGTAATGTTCTCGGTCTGACCAAGAAATCATTAAAAAAATAATAAAAATATAATAAAATAAAAAATCTATTAGCTGCGAATCTGGAAAAATGGAATATGCAGATGTTGTCATGTTTAGCGGGTCCTAACGTGAAACCAGCTAGCCAAGATCGGATTCAAGTCAAGTTCTTTAAATTCACTTTCGTACTAATACACTTTGGGATGATTATGAATTTATGCTTTTCTCCTGCTCTAGCTTTAGGTTAAATAGAAGGAATGATTGTATCATATAGCCATGGTTGAAAACTAGGATGGAGGCAACTCTGAGTTCAAAACCGTATGTTGCCCTGATGGGACACGCACTTGAACTGTAACTCAGTACAGTTAGCAAATATCCCCGAGCTGATGACTATAATCGTAAATGAGATAAGAAAACCAACTGATTTACAATGCACTTTCATGTCGAAACAGCTCTGTTGTAATGTTGTCTTTGTTTACATTAGCTGAGAATTAGGAGGGCCGTAATGAGAGAGAGAGAGAGAGAGAGAGAGAGAGAGAGCGGGTTCAGCGTTGTAATCTAACGGATATCGGTTCGGAATGAGAAATCGGAGATCCGAGTTCGAATTCCAGTTGAATTCGTTGCATTCACTAACGTGCAAATACCCTTGGAAAAGTTATAAATCCATCTATTCTCCTTCTCCAGCTATGGATTAAATAGCAGAACAAATTGAGTTCTATAGCCCTGGTTGGCAATCAGTCTACCTCGCCCAGATAATAAAGGCGTTTGTGTAAGGTCAAAAACCCTACCACTAAAGAAAGAGACATGTTACAGAAGCATCGACGATCCCCTCGTCGATGGCCTACTCTCCACTGAGATCGATGGGGTTTAGATAATCAGAGCGAGTATCGAAGAAAAGAAACACTAAGTAGGGAAAAAAAGAAGAGTTTTATTAAATAAGCATACATAGAACGAATAAAAAACTTGAATAAATCGAATAATCCTCAAATCTTTCTTTGACCTAGCTAACGGCCATATTTATAAGTAGGAACAGTCCATTGTCACAGTAGTAGGTAAGAGAAGGACGTAAGCTGAGTCTTATTCTGCATCAAAGTATGAAGACCTGAAAATTTTTCAGCTCGCTCTTTTCATACAAATTTCATTATAAATTAGAAACAGAGATTTATTTTGAATCTTAAAATTAATCTTTCTTGCTTACCTACCAGAGATTATATCTTTGGGTCCATTGTGTAAATATGTTATTCAAATGTTCTTGCTTGTAAAAAAATTTCCTCTTTTTCAAAATCCGGGATTATGGCACACTATCATTTTTTTCCATATTTAAAACTTAAAAAAAAATTCTGTGTGTTTATTATAATTTACAATTGCACCCCTGCCGTCAAAAATCACGGAAAATATTTGAGAGGATTATATATATATATATATGATAAAGTGTGTGGGATGTTGGTGGGGGTTAGTGGTACACACAACTCACCAAATATAAGAAAATAGGCTTTCCATTCCTGTCCACACCACCTGACGAGACACTGTAGTTTCAATGTCGAAACGAATGTACATCTTGTTGTCGATATATAAAATTTTATACATGTTCTAAAATATAATTTATGATAAATATTGACAGCTCTATATATTATATATCGAGCACTGTTTTAAATTAATGTTTTGGGCGTTGTAAAAATTTTTTTCTTCGTTACTTATTTCACTCGGATATATATATATATATGTGTCCAGCGTCTGTAATATATACAATTTTTTTTCTTTCTTTTCTTTTCTTTTTTCCCTCCCTTCCTTTATCTCTCTTATCACCCACCCTTTTTCCGTTTTGCTTAATCTTACATCAATTCAATACGCCGTCCGTTCTTTTTAAGTTACAATTCTCTTTCCTTTTTTGCGAACCCAGACGATGTCAATTTTTTCTTTTCTTGTTTATTTGATTTTATTTTGTTTTATCTTTTTCTTTTTCTTTTTTTAATTTCTTTGCAAACCTATTTAAAAAGGAAAATTAGACTGATTTTTCTCCAGTTTCTGAAAGGATTTTTCTGTTGCTGAGGTGATGTGTTATCCCCCGTGGGGATTTTCATATCGAAATGATCATCCAACATCAATGAATTAATCCTATTTTAATTTATATTTGCTCTGTAATATTTTATTACATGGAGCTCTCTTCCTGCATCATTTTTTAATATTAAAATAAAATTTTTAATATTAATTAGGATCGGGTTTTTGGAATTTACCTTCCTACTTTTTCCGCTTGGAGTAAAGTATCTGAATATATGTCCAGTCCGTAAACGATGAGGATAATCCAACAAGATCAGCTTAATATAAAATATTTAGTGTTATATCTATATAGAGAGCTGAATGGATGTTATCCAGAGCAATATGATATTTATAAAGGAAAACTCAACACGTCATTTAAATTGGTTATAAATTATAATTCATTGCAATAAGCTAAACTAGCTCATTTCATCAGACCACAGAATATTCGTTCCATTTGGTACAAAATTTTTTGTCAGAACAAGCATTTCCTGTAATTGAAGAAAAAAAAAAGAAAAAGGAAAAAAAAGAGTCAGGACAGAAAAAAAAGAAAAAAAAGAAAAAGGAAAAAAGAGTCAGGACAAAGGTATTGGCGTCATACCAGTTGGGGGTATTCAGTCCAGTTGCGAAGATTTTGACCACCAAGTCATTAACCGCCTACTTTTAATTCCATGTATGCATATGTACGTGTAATCCCACAAATTAACACACCCATGTACACTAACGTATATCCACATACACACATGCGAATACATGCACATATGTACATACAAATGTGACTGTGTTTATGTTTATACACACCTATGTACTTACATTTATTCATCTCCACATACGAATGTTGCGTTCACATACTCACATATATTTTATAAAGCCGGGATTTCCGTGCGTATAAATAGGGTTATGTAAGTATGCTAACAATTCTCACACATACTTCCAAATTACGCATATATTTTCATACTTACATACATCCTCACATCCATACGTATATCTACTCATAGATGCTTCCGCACCCACACATTATTGTGCTCACACACTCGCAAATTTATGAGGAGCGGATCTACGCACACATGTATACACATCCATATATATATATATATATATATATATTTTAATTCAGATACTTCAATCCAAGGGAAAAAAGCAGGAAGGTAAATTCCAAAAAACCCGATCCTAATTAATATTAAAAATTTATTTTAATATTAAAAATCCCCGTGGGGATCGTCATATCGAAATGGCCATTCAACATCTTTGAATTAATCCTTTTTTAATACATATATATATATATATATATATATATATATATATATATATATATATATATTGTGTTAATCTTAGATGGAGTCAATTATGCATCCTTGAACTGATTATACCTTCATGTATTGATCATTCTACTCATATGTGTACAGGTTAATATCAATATCCGAATGATGTATGCCGGTATATATATATATATATATATATACTAACAAAATAGCAAGATCGCCAAGACCTACCGCGGTTTCGCACAACGGCTCGTTTATATATATATATATATATATGTTTATATATATATATATATATATATATATATATATATATATATATATAAACAACTTTTTATATACCCGTATGGATAAAGACAATGTACGCCTGTGTACACTTATCCATCTACTTTTAACTCCCAAACGAGGTGGTATATTTTCCTTTCATACTTCTTAACAAACATTTCACACACACACACACACACACACACATATATATATATATATATATATATATATATATATATATATATATACCGGCATACATCATTCGCATATTGATATTAACCTGTACACATATGAGTAGAATGATCAATACATGAAGGTATAATCAGTTCAAGAATGCATAATTGACTCCATCTAAGATTAACACAACCCACATATAATCAGGTATTTTCATATACTGGAAAAGCATATACATAATTAGGTTCACTCTTATACATGAAATACACTTATACTTAGGTGCACCCCTATACACACAATAATACATACAACAATGCATATAACACATATATTCATAACTATACTTGGGAACATGCACATAATTACGTGTAACCATATACACGAAAAACATATCTAATCTTACAATTAGGTGCATCATTATACACGTGAAATATTTATATCGAAGTCATTATAGTAAAATCGTTTACAATCACACAGTTCAAGACTTAACGTTTTAACTTCGTACACTAATAATATAAAATCGTTGCATACTTATATCGGCATGTCAACCCATTGCATGGTAGATCTTTATCGTCACTTCTTCGGTCCGTAAAATCCTCCAACGAATGATCCACACAAAATATGAGAGAATATATATATATATATATATATATATATATATATATATATAAATTTTCTAAGCATATACTGTTAAATATAAGAGGCAATGAATGTCTATTATGTTTAAGCATGAGCCGTTCTAAACATCGTATTTTGGCTTTAATTTCAGGTGAAAATAAAGACGAAATTTCTCCAACATTTGGATAATGTTTTTATTAAGTTGGTTCTTAGCTTTCGGCTCACAGGTGCTATCTTCAGAGAAGTTACAAGGACGTTAACAAAAAACATCCACCATCAGCGACGATTTTATCTTGTGTTGACATAAAACTTTGCTAGGCAACGATAGCATTTACCAAAAATAGCAAACACATTTCGTAAATTTGTAATGTGGTTCTATGACGTCACACCGCGTGAGAGCTCGAAATGATGGCAGAACCATATATTTAAATTTAAATTTCATGCAAGCGGAAAGCTTAGAACCAACTTAATAAAAACATTATCCAAATGTTGGTGAATTTTTGTCTTTATTTCACCTGAAATTAAAGCCAAAATACGATGTTTGGAACGGTTCATGATTAAACATAATAGACATGCATTGTTTAAAATTTATCTGCTGCCTCCATACACTAAATATATATAAATATATATGCCTAATATATATATATATTATGGCCTTGAATAAGTTCTCGGTGACTTTTCATGTAAAGTATTGTTTTATTTACAAAACGCTAGCTACTATTTTTTTTACATCCTTCTGGAGGTGTTTGAATCCTTCCATCCTTCTGGAGGTGTTTCCATGTCGAAAAAAAGACATGTTATTTTAGGGTAACCACGAATCGACCCATTTTTTTTTTTTTGCATCTTCAGCCAGGTCATATGCCATCGATCGGAACAAGTGAAAAAATCTGCTGAATACGGCCGTTGGGATATGACTTCCCATTTAAGCGTTTCCAAGTAGTCTTTCACCCTTTTTGCAACATGTGGCCTAGCGTTCTTATGTTGCAAAATCACTTTGTCGCGTCTCTTTATGTATAGCAGCCGTTTTTTCTTCAATGTTCGCCTCAAACGCGTCCATTTTAGTCGGTAGAGATATTCTGTGTTGGTTTCGGCCGGTTTGAGTAGCTCATAATAAACTACACTCAGCTGATTCCACCAAATGCAAATTAGAAGCTTTGAACCATGGATATTTGGCTTTTGCTTACCCCACGATCTTCTACACTTAGGGTAATCGTAGTGTATCTACTTTTTATTGCTGGTCGCGATAAGATGAAAAAATCCTTTTCTTCTCTGTCGCTAAAACAGCTTTTCAATTTCCTTGCTTTTGAATCATTCCTCATGCTTTCTAACGCTTCGAAACTGTTGTGTGATCAAGTCCTAATGATTCTGCAATTTTAGCTTGCGCCTGACATGAGTTTTCATGAAGTAATGTCTACAATTCGTCGTCTTCAAACTTTTTCTGTGCACCAGAGCGTTCTTTATCTTCAACATCAAAATCATTATTTTTGAAGCGTCTAAGCCAGACTCTGAATGTTGTTTCCGACAGAGCATGGTCGCCGTAAGTCTCAACAATAATTTAGTGTGCTTCAGCTGCAGATCTTTTTTTAATAAAGTAGTGTCGTAAAATTCCCTACAAAAAGACTTTCTTTGGCACGAAATCAGACATTATTAACGCTATGAAAACAAAGTTGTTTACACTTCGGCGAAATTACATACACTGAATTTCAAGCTTGTTTATAGTTTATTGTAGTTTTTTTTTATGGATGTGTAACCATTTGAAACTACACGCACGCAGTTGTGGGAACGTTATTTGTTATAAAACTGTGAGAACTTATTCACGGTCCTAATATATATATATATATATATATATATATATATACGTGTGTGTGTGTGTGTGTGTATGTGTAATAATTATTAATATTATAATAATGATAATTATATTAATAATTACCATATATCTATGGTCTATTTTTTATTGAGCACTTTTCAAACATAAATATCTAACTGTGGAATGTATTTCCATTAGTAACTATTAGGTGACTTGTTTACAAGCATTTTGTATTATGTTAGTGAAGAACTTCTTACCAAATAATTTATATTCATTTAAATGGGTTTATATTGCATTGCCATCAGCGAAACGGAAGGTTAGTCCGTGAGATAGAATAGTTGTGCAACCTATGTACGAATTTGATGCTTGCATAGTAAATGCAATTTTCCAAAATGTTTGAGAATTTTTAAGAAGTATTGATGAGTTTTTGTGTGTTTTAATAGATGTTTTTTTTTCTATTTTAACCAAATTATATATTTTTAATCTATTTATTAGCAAATTGATCATTGTATATACTCGGGTAAATCAAATAATAAATAATATATTGTTTATAGAATAAGGTCTGCGAATGTGATATAATTTTTTGACTGCTAAGAGAAAATGCCAACTATGCAGGCATTCACTATTATAATTAACACGACAGAAGTTTCTATTTGTGTGGTTTTATATACGGAGATCAAGAAGGTGTGGCTGTTAGAGCAAACTAAGAAAATAACTATGTTATCGATGTCAATCTCATAGGTGAAATGGAAGACTGAATTTTTCTAAGACGGAGATTTTTCTCACGGTTATTAGTGAGTATAACACACATACGTATTGTGTAAACACACACACACACACACACACACGTGCATATATATATATATATATATATATATATATATATATATATATATATCCGAGTGGGTACACAACGAAGAAAGAATTTTTTCCGTCCAAAACATTAATTTAAAACAGTGCTCGATATATGATGTATAGAGCTGTGAATATTTATTATAAATTATGTTTTAGAACATGTACATTAGATCATATTTTAGAACATGTACATTATATTAAAAAATATATCAAAAAATAATGTACATGTTCTAAAACATAATTTATAATATATATATATATATATATATAAAGTTATAAAAATATAATTTATAATATATATATATATATATATATATATATATATATATATATATTATAAATTATATTTTAGAACATGTACATAATTTTTCTATATATATCCACGACAAAGGTACATTTGTTTCGACATTGAAACTTCAATGTTTCATCAGACGGTATGTAAAGGAATGGAAAACCTCTTTTTTTATATATTTGGTAAGTTGTATTTGGCGTGTTCGTGGGGATTAGTGATAGGTGAATAAGTCTCTTACCGTTGGAATTTTGGAGAGAGTGTTGTCAAAGTGGTTGATTAATGAGAGTCTTTGATCTCCAGACAAATTTAACCTTAGCAGTTAGAATGTAAGTTTTTATTATCTTGTGACTAGACTATATCCTTTGGATTTGTTACAAGTTTTAAATTAATGTTTTGGACGTTGTAAGAATTCTTTCTTCGTTCTGTATTCACTCGGATATATATATATATATATATATATATATATATATCACACACACATAGAGTGAACCACATATATCGCACACACATGCGCACTTATATTATGACTGAGTCATATAAAATATCCGAAATAAATATTTGAGATGGAATTCGCGAAAAACAAAACGATTTTTAAAAAGTTTCTTTGTTAACGTTTCAGTGTGTACAAACCCTATCAAAACAACTAAACAGCACAGGATAATGCCCCTAGCATGGCAACCTAGCTATTTGAAAAAACAAAACAAAATCATTTGTTGACTTTTTATAATAGCTTTCACCTCAAGTAAGTTAGATCACTAAGACACAAGGGGTTACTGGATATGGAAGAATTAAGAACAGAAACATTATTAATGAGCAGAAAGAAAAAGTAATTTAGAAGGACAATAGATAGCGATTGACATTGCATTTAGATTTTTGAAGATTAAAGTTGGCTGGAAAGTATGGAGCCGGAAGAGATTTCCCCATAGAGAAGTGCAAGAAAAGAAACTGTTAATAGAATTTGCGGTTACACCTAACCAGCTCACCTATAAATTGATGAAACCTAATTGCCAGTTGAATTGCCAGCATAAACTCATAAAGTCCGCGTATCATAGCGAAGAGCTCAACCATGAAGGTATTTATAGAAAAAATAGAGAGGCATTCCTTATGGCAGTGGGAAAGTAACTGAAGACAAGAAACCAGGTCAGAGCCCATAATATTGCTGATTCTTCTTTGGATTTTATCAAGGAGCTCAATATAAATAGAAGGAGCATCGGACCATATGTTATAGTAATATTATAAGCCTGGACGAATGTTAAATATGTATGATAGATTCTGGATAGAAAAACTGTCTCACCCGACACAGTGAACAGACTTTCTTAGAAACTAACCCAGCATTGGTTTCAATGTAGCCTTTCTGTCAGGCGAGAACGTTTAGCCCGCGAAGACGCAACGAGTCATTTAGATATATATATGTCCCTCCTAGCACGCTCAGACGTTTGGATTATTCTGTTTTTTGTTTTGTCTTAATGTAAGATATTCAATAGTAATTACATCAATATATATGTTGCCGTCATTTTTGACAGCATATCGAAAAGTAGAAAAGGAAGGAAAGCAAGAATGAGTGAGAGGAAGTGTGAGTGAGAAAGAGATAGTGAGATATATGAGAGAGAGAAACTGAAAGAGGTGGAGAGATCATATTAGATAGAAAACTAGAGACAATGAAAGAAAGAAGAATTGAGAGTATGAAAGAGGAAATTCAAAGAGAAATAGAAAGGTAGAAAAAGAGAGAGAACGCAAGGGTGTGACAGAGAAAAGGGGGGTGAGAGAGAGAGAGAGAGAGAGAGAGAGAGAGAGAGCGTGTGACCGAGAAAGTGAAAGCGAAGAAAGAAAAAGTATATAATGTATAATGGGGGGGGGGTTATCAGCTTCGTCAAATAAGAGTTAAATGCGCAAAAGAGAATGAGAAACAGAGAAAAAATGTGAGAGATAGTTGTCTGCGAAATAAGTAAAGAGAAAAAGAGGGAGAGAGAAGGAGAGAAAAGTATCAGAAAGGAAAATGAAAAGGTGTACAAACGAGAGAGAACAGAAAGAAAGAGAGAGAGAGAAAGAAAGAGAGAGAGAGAGAGAGAGAGTGGGGAGCGAGAAAGACGATAAAGGTTAATTTAAGAATGTAAATCTTTTTGGCGCGGTATTTAGAAAAAATCATATTGAAAAAAAAAAGGATGAAAACTTTGGGAATCCCTCTCGAAACCTCTTTTATTCAGTCTGTCATTAAAATCTACTGAAGTTTTTTTTCATTCTTTCTATAGACATTTTCCGAAGCCAAAAAAATGATTTTTTCTTATATTTTAAAGCACTTTTTTCGAAAAGTTTGTCAGATGTTTTCCCCATCCGCGTATGTGTGCTCGCGAGATTATCGTTGACAGTGAGAAATTTAACAGAGAAACACCTGACTATTAACTTGCAACAGCACGAAAAACAAACGTTTCTTTGTAAAAGGTGTTGGGAAATATCTTTTTCCAGCAGTTAACCGGCTGTTGTGGTGTCTTGATATGCGTCTGTGGGCGCGCTTGAATTTGATAAAACAACAATTTTCAGAAATTTTGTTTCGGCATTCAGTCTGTATACAGCGTATTTAAATGGAGGAAAGAAAACATTGTCAGTAGTCAGAAATGTTTGTCAGTTAGTTAAGTGCCATACGTGATACACGCTTTGGGCGATCATGTCTCGAAAGAGACATGACTGATTGGGTAGAAGATTATCCCGTAGTAGTTTACCATTGCTTTCTGCTGTAGACTGGTTGCCAGCCAAAGCTATAGAACCCAATCTGTCCTATTATTTAACCCACAACTGGAGGGAAGAGACGGATTAATATCTTTCCCAAGGGTATTTGTGCGTAAGTGAATGCAAGGAATTCAACTGAAAGTTGTACTCGGGTCCCCGATTTCTCGTTCCAACGCACATGCAAATAGTTGATTTTCTAAGCGCCGCTTAGATATGGCACAAGACCCAAAGTATGGGACACCCAGTGAGGATTGAGTTCACTACTAAGTTGTAATAAGTTCTAGCGAGACAACCCTGCTAACCATTACACCACGTCGAGGTGCCCCCCATCACGTTGAGACTGACTATTTTTTTACGGATTTATCAATAAGTTTGTAGCTTGGCATAGTTATGAGGTGACAATTTGCTTGTTTTCTCTGTGTCATTACCTTTCTGATGTATCACTGTGATTGTTCCTGTGAGACTTATATTTGACATTAATCTAATAAGTCATTAAACCTGAAAACCTAAACGTAATCCTTCAAAGCCCTTATGTTAATTTTTCTTGATTTTTCGTGAAAAGTCTCCAGTTCCTGGAAAACAATATCAACACACATGTATTTGTCTATATTTCTGAATGAGGTAGTATTTAGAGTATTTACATTATTCTGACTATTGTCCTCATCTTTGTTGCCATATGTATGCAAAGAATGGAGTTCATATACCCCAGTGATTTTAATAAAGGGTTCGGTTCGTAATTCATAGCATCTGAAGAAGGCCGGGGCGTACAACGACCGAAACGTCGTACAAATGGCAACAAAATAGAGGACAATAGTCGGAATAATGTAAATACTGCAATATCAACACGTGTTAAGAATTAAATATTAGAAATTCTGAAAATGCATAAGGTGCATATTTTCCAGACAAAAATGTAAATATATTGTATGTTTTGTAACAGAAGATATGAAATGATCACTTTTTTGTTTAATTTGGTTTGTTGTAAGGTATCTTTTCAACGTTATTAACTCCGCCTTCAGACGGAAATATTGTATTCGGTCGCTTTTGTCTGTTTCTTTTTTTGTTTGTGTGGGACACACTGAATAGATTCAGATTAAACTTTCAGGGATATTTAGCCGATTGGCACGAAGTGATTAGATTCTGGGTTCGATCCGGTACGAGATAAAGTTTCTAGGTTATTTTTCCGGTTTTATTAATAACTTTTAATTTTTGCCTTTCAAATGCTAAATACTGAATCACCCCCTTGATCATTTCGAATACTGAATTGCCTCCCCTGTTTGATTTTACGTGTGCTTTTAATTTTGACAGCTGTCGAGTTCTTTTATTGTATTTTCACTCTTGAGCTCGGTCAAGTTCATTACAGTTATTCTTTCTCATTTTAATAACCATCTCTTGCTAATCGATGAGATGATGACGGTATTGACTTGGTGAAGGTTTGCGGTCTTTGTACTCTCTAGATTAATGTTGGATTAGGTCAAACAATAAATAGGTAAAAACAGTTTTAATTTGCAAGTAAGTTAAACGGCAAACTTTGATCTGGTCTGCGCGAGAGTCAAAAACGTAGTCAGAAGTTTAGTTGACACAAGAATCAAAAAGGTGGATGAAAGTTTGGTTTGAACGTGAAACAAAAAAGGTAGATATGAATTTAGTTTGCCAGAGTTTTAAAATATAGAAAGGTTTGCACAAGAATAAAAATTGTAGACACAGATACAGTAAACAAGTAACCATTTTTGGGCTAGGTTATTCCCCACACTCTACTGTTGATGCAGTCAGCATACTCTAAACACAAACTAACAAAGGGCGCAATTAATTTTTGAATCATATTGTATTTCAACCATATGTTTTACAACCTAAACAAATCTTAGCTTCTACTTGAGTCCACTATATGAATTTATTTTTCTAGTATCAGTATTACATATGACTTGCAGAGTGAAAGTAACAATGTTTATCTGCTTGTTTACTAAACCTTGGCCGTCATATCATAGGTTATAGAAATTAGTACAGTATTTACATTATTTGGACTATTGTTCTCATCTTTGTTGCCATTTGTACAACGTTTCGGCCGTCGTACGCTCCGGCCTTCTCTAGGTGGTAGGAATTTCGAACAGAACCCTTTATTACAATCACTGGGATATATCATTCTCATCACTTGTACAGTAATACCTCGACTGAAAATCATTAGTTATCTCCCTCTAACTCTAACTCTGCAAGTTACTTGTACACCACTTCTGTAGCCTGGTATTGAACTCACAACTCTTTGGGTCAAGTCACAGGAACTAACCAACATCTACAACCTTAAAGAACAAGAACAACTGAATTTTTGGGGCTTATAAACCTAATGTCTAGTAACCCTTTTTTACCAGAGTTCATATTGTATTTTTTGATGTTAATGTTTTTCTCTAGTATTGTTCATGTTAATGGTTTTCTCTAGTATCTTTTACTAACTTCGGATAAATGGTAACAAAGATGAGGACAATAGTCCGAATAATGTAAATACTGTAAACACTACCTCATTTCAGAAGTATAAACAAATAGAATGATCTGTTATTAAACGTCGTACAAATGACAACAAATATGAGGACAATAGTCCGAATAATGTAAATACTGTAAATACTACCACATCTCAGAAATATAGACAAATTGAATGATCTATTATTAAACGTCGTACAAATGACAACAAAGATGAGGACAATAGTCCGAATAATGTAAATACTGTAAATACTACCACATCTCAGAAATATAGACAAATTGAATGATCTATTATTAAACGTCGTACAAATGGCAACAAAGATGAGGACAATAGTCCGAATAATGTAAATGCTGTAAATACTACCACATCTCAGAAATACAGACAAATTGAATGATCTATTATTAAACGTCGTACAAATGGCAACAAAGATGAGGACAATAGTCCGAATAATGTAAATGCTGTAAATACTACCACATCTCAGAAATATAGACAAATTGAATGATCTATTATTAAACGTCGTACAAATGGCAACAAAGATGAGGACAATAGTCCGAATAATGTAAATGCTGTAAATACTACCTCAGCTCAGAAATATAGACAAATAGAAATTAGTAGTAGTAAATTTGCAATGTATTTCTATAGTTAAATAATTAGCAGTACATTTGAATATTGAATATGCCAGTTAATTTATATCTAAATGTAATGATGATAGTGATTTATTAAGTACAAGCTTAAAATCCGCACATTAGAGGGTTAATTTGACTTCGGGTGCCAAACGAAAGGCCCCTCTGGTTCAGTTTAGAAAAATCAATGGTAATTTTAAAGAAATAATTTTGAATTCCTCAATTCATTTCATGGAACTTCAAGACCTCGCTGACTCTTGATTCAGACTATTTAGGTCAAAGTATATATTTGGGCCGAAACTCCGATTTGGGAGTAAATTCCAAATGAAGCCGAAAATTAAGTTCTTCAAATACAAATTCTGAAAAACTTCAAGTGCTCACGTTGCAAAACCTCTCACTTTAACTCTGATTCCTTGGAAATTGAAGAAATCGAATTAATTTCCTTAATTCAAAGTTTCCAAGACGTTTTAAACTGAATTTAAAACATTTCTTTAAATATACAAAGTTTTTACGTTACTTTAAACTCAATATAAATTAAAAACTTTGAATTTTTAACTGTTCTCTCCTCATCCGGGCACAAATATCAAATCTGTATATTCAAGCATTTGCTGAATGGAAGATTTTCAATCCTGGAATCACCCTGATTCCGAAAAGGTATATGTCTATATCGAGCAAGTATGGCCCAAGTTGAGAAGTTGCAGACACACGGACGGACAGAAAGAATTTGTCGTTTAGATTTTATACTTGTAGCGAAATTCCTCTTGTAAAGAATTTGCCATGTGTTTTTATAGTAAAATTATTCTTTTTGAATTTTAATGTTTGCTGTTTGACTGTATCAAAAATCCTTAGTATTTTTTTTTAATCATTTCACCCCAAGCAAGGCATTCCACTGCCACTATTGCGCAGGGGGTTACATAGGTTACATAGGGGAAAGTTCTGAGAAAGTGTGGTTAGTTATAGAAAATGTCGGAAGGAGGGTGATAGACGGATGAGGATACCGAGGATGGCGGTTGGGTAGATGGGTAGAGTGTTTGAGGGAATGGATGCGAGTTAGTGTGATAGATGTCTATTGACCTTACATTTAAATTCCTGGAGATTGTAGCTGTCGGGGTAGCAAGTATATGGAAGGGAATTCCACAGGCGGAAAGTGCGAGAAAAGAAGCTGTTGGAATAGAAATTGCGGTTACATTTTATCGGTTTCACTGTAAAATAGTTGGACCTAGTTGCTAATCTACTATCTCTTGCACATTTATACCTAAGGAGCACCAGTGAACTAAGTTCATCGGAGCAGAAGCCGTGAAAGTATTTATAGAAGAAGCACAGGGAAGCCACATCACTCCGGTGAGAGAATGACTGCAGCCGGGCTGCCAAGTCGGCATCGATCACATTACAGATTCTCCGTTGTATTTTTTCAAGGACCCCGAGGAGAATAGCAAAGGCATCCGACCAGATGTGGCAGTAGTATTCAATATGTATGGAAATTATGTTGAACCTATCACCATTTCACTTCATTAATTAATATGCATTTCTATGGAGACAAAAACGCTTATACTGAGAATCAGAAAGAGACAATTGAAATATCAAATATATAATCAAGAAAGAAGGCTTGTAAAATATGACACTTACAGGACATATTAAATGCAAAATGGACAAATAAAAACAACGATTAACCTAACTAGCGAACTTGTATGGATGGATGGCAAAAATTTCAGGAATAGGGATACTAAAAAGACAAAGATCACAGTTACAAAGATTAGTGAATTGTGGCAAGCCATCATTGCCTACATCCGGAAGTGAACAATATGACTATGCTACTTTTTATATAACCTTTATTTTTAATCAAACTATTCACGTAATTGTTTAATAAATTCGACAGAGTGCAATGGATGAATTGTCGTCGAAATTACAGAAAAATGAAAATAACAATGATATCTCATTTTAACAGATATATTTACCAAAATTACAGAAAAATATCTTGAAAATGCACAAGAGTAAATCTATTCAATAAAATCGCCATTGGCTTCAACAACGGCCTCTAGACGACTTTGGAATCTCCTGCATCTCTTCTGAACGGTCTCCTTGTTTAAGTTTGGTGAGTGTTGCCATAATCCTTTCAACTTTGATGTCACAAAGAGTTTTGTTGGTCTCTCGCTCAGTTGCAAGTGGGTTGCAGTTTAAGGAGTTAGGTGTATGGGGTGATGTGATTTCAGAAATTGTCTGACAGCCCTAACTGAGTTCTTCTGTTTGTGTGGCATGGTGCAGAGTTCTGTTAGAGACATAGGATCTTCCAGCAGCCATCCTCTTGATCAAGAGCAGCATTACCTCCTCAAGATGTCAGCTTCCATTCTGAGTCTGAGGCCCTTTGGGAAGGTGAATGGAGGTATATTTCGCCGTTAGTAGTGATTACTCCAAATAACTTCGTAATCCTCATTAGACTCATTCAACTCTTTTTCGAAACCACTACACTTTGAAATGTTGGTATTACAGCTTCCGGCACGAATGATAAGCAGTACATGCCTTTTCTGAATTTCTGATAAAGGGAATTGCGTTATTCTCTCAGACGGTGCCCAGCTGATCCTCCTAGACTGTGCAATCCATAAAATCAAAAACAAACAAACGCACATCGCACCATCTCACCCGATATGTATAATGTTTCGAGTTGTAGCGGTTAATATAATAAATTACGTTAACATTGCAATGTTGGAATATCATTTTTCCGTTTGGTGTACGAGGCAACCTAATTCTCAGATGAGCAGCGATGATGCTGGACATGGGTTAGATTGAAAAACTTTCACAAAGATTATTGATATCAATTAGTGTAGCTTAATCTGGCACAAGGTCAGAGAAAGGAAACAAGATTTGAATATTTTGTCACAGCTTGAAAATCAGCATTCGATATTGTATATGTTTCTATTCTATATTTTTCCATCGACTCGCATACTGACGCCTATCATGTAACTATTTCAACTAAAAGGCCATGATCGCCTTGTCCCTTAAGGACGTAGGTGATCATGGCTTTCCACGTTTCCCTATCCCTGGTGGCTCTGAGCACGCCTTCTCCTGTTACACCATGCAATCCTCGTTCCGTCATCCACCTGATTAGGTCCTTCAAATATGTTATCCGCTGCTTTCCCCTGTCTCTTTTTCCCCTCTATCTGGCCTGTTAGTATCAGATTCTCCAATCCCTCCTTCCTCATTGCGTGTCCCAGGGACTTCAGCTGACCCTTCCTGATGCTCAGTATTAATTTCTTTTTTGTTTCCACCCTTTACAAAATCTCATCATTGCTCACATGCTCGGTCCATGATATCCGCAGCATCCTTCTGTAGAAACACATTTCAGTTACTTCAAGTTTTTCCTTCATCTCTGATGAATAAACATTATTTTGCACAAATCCAGAATATTAAAATAATCGACATTTCGCCGCAGAGGATCTATTATCGTTAGATACTTGCATAAACATACCACAAACTTGATAAATGGTGTTATATCCTAGATTGTTTCGAATTGGGAATCTGAGAGAGAGAGAGAGTGAGAGAGAGAGGGGGGAGAGAATGTGTGTGTGTGTGTGTGTGTGTGGAAGAGAAAGAGATAAGGAGAGAGAGAGAGAGAGAGGGAGAGAGAGAGAGAGAGAGAGGCTGTGCTGAAAGATAGGTCAGTAATGTTAATAGCAAGAGCATGCCGACACTTGGCCCATATAAAGTTCCTGTATTTGAACGATCTTAGTAGCGTGGCAAAGATCATGGAATCCGCATAGCATTCTTAAAGGGTATTTCTTTGTTTACCAATTCTATTACATAGAGTTCCTGCTTAGCGTCAATTCATTTAAAGGCAATCTCTTATCAGATTCTTTTTCAATTAGAAATTCTCAGAGGCGGAAATACATGTTTTTCCTCCGCATTCTTTTAAATTGGAACGTGACAACATAGTCCTCATCATTATCATTAACAGCGACAACATTATCATCACAATTATCATCACGAATATAATCATAATTATCATCATGAATATCATCACTATTATCATCATGGATATCATCACAATTATCATCACAATGGTAATTCCTATAAATGTTATTTATATATATTTTAGACGTTGCATGTGCCTATATTAACTCGTGCTAATCTTTAAAAGGTTTTGCAACATCAGCCCACTATTAGATAAAGGAACTTTTCCTATGTTCAGGATGTTGTCGATCATGACTCTCCACGATTTCCTGTCCTTTGTAACTCTTAATAAATTTTGTGTTTTTGCTATCTCTCCTAAAACAAGCTCTGCCATTCATTTACTCAAGCTCACTAGTTAAATTATGAGTTGTTTACTGTGTCTTTTGATTTCAATCTGTCCTGTGAGTGTCCTAATTTCCAAGCTCCCTTTCTTCATTATATGCTCTACAAATCCCAAATGTTTCTCATGTTAAGTATAAGGGTTCTTTTTCCCCATTTTCTCCAAAACTTCGACGTTGCTCACATATTCTCAGCATCTTTCTGTAGAATCAAATTTCTGTTGCTTCTTCATCTGCGAGGGGAGTGTCCAGCATTCATTGCTATATTGGACGACTGATATTACATAATACTTCAGTGAGAAGACGCATCCTTATCTTACACCCTTTTCTATTTTTGTATATTTATTAAAATCGTTTTCTATCCGTATGCGGGCGATTTGCTACCAGTATAGGTTCTGAATTATTCTAATGTTATTCCTAAATATGTCAAGGTTGTCTAACACTTCGAAACAGTTTCCCTGTGAAATATTTCATCAGAATTTTTGCATAATTTATAAAATATAAGTATACAATCATTTTGCATTTGTATTGCTTTTCTGGCATCATTCTGAGCATAAATATTGTATTCCTTGTTCCAGTGTCTTTAAAGAACTCACACTATTTATGTCATATTTCCGATTCTAATTCTTCTGCGCCCTCAGTTCCTCAGGATTCGGTTGATAAGTTTTGTTATTAAGCTGATTGCTCGATGGAGTTCACATTCGTTTGCGCCTGGCTTCATAGGCAGTACTATGTAAATGGATCTACTTTGGTTTTAGGGCATATCACCATTGTTGTATATCAGTCTTATATAATATTTATAGTGTCTGCAATCTTGTGAATGTCAAAATCATCTAAGATTACTAGCATCTCTTCTGAACGGTTTCCTTGTTCCAGTTGATGAATGCTGCTATAATCCTTGGCTTCAGTTCACCTTTGGCGTTATAATCTTTTTTTGTTGGCTTCTTGTTCAACTATGACCCACACATAATAGGAGTTAGGTTGGCAGGTGTAAGGGGCGATGAGGTCGCAGACATTGTTTGACAGCTATGACTGGGTTTTCATTATTGTGTGGCATAGTGCGGAGTCCTATTACCAGACAAAGCGTCATCCAGCAGCCACCCCTTTGACCAATGGCAGCACTACTTCCTCAGGGCACTTAATGTAGGCGTCCGTGATGAAACTGAAACTAGAGATATAACTTCGCCATCACGAGTGATTACTTCAAACATCTTCGTAATCCCCGTTAGATTCATCCAACGCTTTCCGAATTCTCTGCTCTGTCCTCATATTGACATCGTGACACTCTGAAAGGTTAGTATCGAAGTTTTGGGCTTGAATACTATGCAGTATAGCAGGCCCATTACAAATTTCTAGCAAAGTTAATAGTGTCATGGTAATCTATTTTCATAGACGGAGCCCAGCTGACCCTACTATATTGCTAAAGCGACAAAATAAAAAAAATAAAAAATCAGTAAAAATATAAAATGGCGATAGCACGTCCATCGCTCTTTATATATATATATATATATATATATATGTGTGTGTGTGTGTGTGTGTCTGTGTGTGTGTGTGTTAAATGTCATATCTCTACAGGAAAGAACAAAACCGATCATAGGTTCCCATAAATTCTTTTTCTGTTAATTGCAATGACTTATTGAAAAAAACAATTTTTTTACACGGTTTTCAATTCAGATTAGCCATTCTCCTAAACTGACTGCTAGCTAAGAGTAGTGAGCTCAGTCACTTTTTAATTTTATGTGTGGTATTCCTTCAGGGTGTCCTTGAACACGCCTGTCTACAGATATCTGTTCTTCGATGTTGTAAACAATTTTTGTCCCCTTACTATTCTTTTCAGTCACTGTTCGGCCATCCATTTACAAATGTTCTAAGCTTTCTGGTTCTAAGCTTTCGGCTCACATGAGCCATCTTCAGAGTGGTTACAGGGACGTTAACACAAAGACATCCACCAACAAAAATGGTATTATCTTGTGTTGGCGTAAAACATTACTATGCGAAGATTACAGTCACTGAATTGCAGACGCAGGTCATAAATTAGCAATGAAGATCTATGACACCACACCATGTGAGAGACCAAAATTATAACAACAGAACCATATGTCTAAATGCAATATAATGTGTTGTGACTAGATTGTGAAATGTGATTTTATTAAGTGTCGTTTTCTTTGATTTAATATAGATGGCCTCCAATATCTGAAGGTTCTTTTTACTGTGTGTATGTATAAGTATTATTGTGTTCTCGACTAAAATCTGTCTAATATTACATACATGGCTATGTTTTTCTAAGAAATGTTGTTTAACTATGATCAGAAAGGTGGCATATGTGTGTGTGTGTGTGTGTGTGTGTGTGTGCGTTAATCAAAATACTTTAACTGTAGTTATTAGTTGAGTTTTCATATGAATTTTAATATTAAATTACATACTAAATATACACGACTGAATTAAGTATAATGAGAAAGAAAGAGATTATATTGAAAAATAAATATTTATCGTGAAAACTATAATCTTTTTTAATAATTTGACTGCGGGCATAATGATATCTTTTTCTATGTAACGGGTTCTTTCAGAACGTTAGTGATGAGTCTCTCCACAACTTCCTTCTCTTGGTTTGTCTTTTTGTTATCTCTCCTAATCTGCCAATATTTTTCACAACCTTGTTAGGGACGTTATTCACTACTTTTTTTATGTCCTTCTCTCTTATAATATATTCTGTTCTTGTCAAATTCTCCAAGCCTTTTTTTTCTAACTACTTTCTCTAGAAATTACAATTGTTTAATCTTTCTAGAGACATTTCAACAGAGCCATGTTTGTAACCGTCGAATATTGTTTGTGACTCTTAATATTGTGGCCATGTGCCAGACTAAAGTTCGTCGTTATCTATATAGGTTTTTTTTTCATGTCACCCATATTAAAAATAACCTAGACTTGACTATTTAACCAGTTAATACCTTTCGTGTCGGTCAGTTAAGTGCCATATATGATACACGCTTGGGCGGCCATGCCTCGAAAGAGACATGACTAACTGGACAGAAGATTTTCCAGCAGTAGGTTGCTATTACTCTCTCCGGTAGACTGGTTGCTGGCCAAGGCTATAGAACCCAACCTGTCCTCCTATTATAATCCATAGCTGGAGGGAGAATAGACGGATTAATACCGCGTAAGTGAATGCAACGAATTCAATTGGAATTCGAACACGGCTTCCAATTTCGCGTTCCGAGCTGCACACTTTGATGTGTTTAATGTAAAACACACTTTCATGTATTTGTTGGAAAAAGTGCGTTTCGTTGTTTCATTTTTCATGTCAGCCTTTGCTAGGTGATTTAGATTATTAAAGCCCATTGTTTTACTAAGAAAAAACCTATTTTAAGGTATTTTTTAATATCAACCAATCATTAATTTTTATTATTTTATTGATAATATGTACGAAAACTATATTTGACTGATTTGAAACTCAACCAGTCGGCTAAATTTGTGCAACACTGTATTTTCAATTTTGAATTTACATATTTCTTGTTGAAACTAATAAGGGTGGCTTTGTTATACGTATTATTATCAACACAAAAATCAGCAGTGAAAAGAAAGATGAACATCTAGGGTAGTATTTTCTATTGATTGGTTTGCAATGTTCTTCCGATATTAAACGGGTATGTCAGTCAATCAGGAGTTGACATCATGTCAATAGCGAAATAGAATTTAATCAAGAAATAAACCGATTATGATTATTCATTAATATTACCACTGAAGGTATTACCAAAGTTTTTTGTATTATTATTATTATGTCATTTTTCATCATATTTCGATTTCTGCTTTGGTCTCACTACCAACCAAGTCTGCGGGGAGACCTAAGGCAGGTAGTGACGTGTTGTTATGGCTCCATTTCATGTTTTTCTATCTTCCCTATCATCCCCAGCATTACATAGATAAGGTTTTCCTTAGTGTGTGGGCTGTACTTAATAAGACAATTTTTTGTATATCTCTTAAGCTGGGGTTTCCAGGGATTCTTTCAATGTGTTGTTTTGTTCCATTTTTTATCATTCCAAGTGCACCTACTATCACTGGCACAACTCTTGTTTTCAATTTCCACATTTTTTCTATTTCAATTTCCAGGTCTTTATATTTTGACAGTTTTTCAAATTCCTTGATTGCTATGTTACAATCCGCTGGACAAGCCATATCAATTAATAGACAAGTTTTCTCCTTCTGGTTTTAACAATAATGTCTGGCCTGTTTGCTTCAATTTTTCTGTCTGTGTAGATGGTGTAATCCCATAGAATGGTTACATCTTCTATTTCTGTAACCGGTGCTGGGTGATGTTCATACCAGTGTTTGTTTACAGCTTTTCCATAATGTTTGCACATTGCCCAATGTAAATATTGCCCAACTCTATCGTGGCGATTTTTATATTCATTTCGGGCAAGCACAGAACAGCCTGAGATTAGGTGGTCTATTGTTTCTTGGTGTTTATCACAAAACCTGCATTTTGGATCCATATTATTATGCATAATATTTGCCTGAAAGTTTCTAGTGAAAAGACTTTGGTCTTGTGCTGCAAGAATAAAGCCTTCAGTTTATTATTATTATTATTATTATTATTATTATTATTATTATTTCGGGAAATTATAATTATTTCTCTCTTTTCAATAATTATTATAGTTACTTGGAGATAAAACAAGCTTTTTTATGTTGCTTTTAATTTTTGAAAAATTGATGCAAATATGAGTGAAGTTCGTGTATTTGCTGTTGAATGAAATTGAATTAAGAAAAATAACATTACAGAGAATTTGCATTTAAATTTACGTTACTGAGAATTTGGAAAAGACGTAATCACATCATGGTAACGGCTGGAATATTTTTTCTTACTGATGATTAGATTATAGTTATTTAACACCTAGGATGTGCGTTGTGGTACAGTGGATATCGGCTCTAAACGAGAAATCCATCAAGTATGTCACGTGCTGTTTTCCCCTCTCCCTATTTCCCTCTATCCGCTCTGTGAGTATCAGATTCTCCAAGCCCTCCTTTCTCATTCAGTCACTCAGGCAAGTTCCATATTTGATACACGCTTAGGCGATCATGTCTCGAAAGAGACATGACTGACTTGGCAGAAGATTATCCAGCAGTATGTTGCCATTACTTTCTAGACTGGTTACTATTTTCTACACTGGTTACTAGCCAAGTTTATAGAACCCAATCTGGCCTGTTATTTAACCCATAACTAGAGGGAAGAGACGGATTAATACCTTTAATAAGGGTATTTGCGCGTAAGTGAATGCAATGAATTCAAATGGAATTCGAACTCTGTTCCCGATTTCTCGTTTTACGTGTTCAAAAAATTTTAGCTGTCTCTTCTTGTTGTTAAGCTTACGTTTTCTTTTTGCTTCTATTCTCCCCCAAAACCTCGTCGTTGTTCAGTCCATAGTGTTCTCAGAATTCTTACTTTCATTTATTTAAGTACCGTATTTGATACACTCGAAAGAGACGTGACTGACTGGGCAGAAGATTCTTCTGCAATAGGTTGCCAACCAAGGCTAAAGGACCCAGTCTGTCCTGTTATTTAGTTCATAAATTAAAGGAACAAACGGATTAATACATTCCCCAAAGATATTTGCGCGTAAATGAATGCAATGAACACAACAGGAATTCAAACTTGGCTCTCCGATTTCTTGTTCCCTGCTGATTTCCACTGCACCACAACGCAAAACTATTTCACTTTCAGTTAAGACGCTGAAATTTTACGAGGGTCGCTAATGTCACTGAACAGGGTCACATCTGGCTACTCAAAGTCTTATTCGATTTAAGAAAATCATCCGATTTCTGCATGATATATCGATCATTAAAGAAAATTGATCAGATGACTTTTTTTCTATGATCACGGTTCTCCACGACTTTAAAATTTTGTGCTGTAAGTAATGTTTGGATGTGCGTTGTGTTGCAGTGGATATCGGCTCGGAACGAGAAAACGGGGAGCCGAGTTCGAATTCCAGTTGAATTCCTTGAATTCACTCACGCGCAAATACCCTTGGGAAAGGTATTAATTCATTTCTTCCCTCCAATTATCGGTTAGATAACAGGACAGATTGGGTTCTATAGCCTTGGCTGGTATCCAGTCTACCGCAGAAAGTAATGGCAATGGCAACCTACTGCGGAATAACCATCTGTCTAGTCAGTCATGTCTCTTTCGAGACATGATCGCCCAAGCGTGTATCAAGTATGGCACTTAACTGACTGACTGAAGTAATGTTTATCCCTTTAATATCGATCCCATGACTTGTTTAGCTAATCATTTATAAAAGATCGTTAGCTAGGTTACATAGTTTTCATCTTTCCGTCTTTCCATCAATATACTCTGTGAGGGTCAAGTTTTCCAGCCCTCCCCATTCTTTTTTATTCTAAGTAGAAGCTTTTTTGTTTCATTTTCGTTAACACTTCCTCCTTACTCACATGTTCTTTCCATGGTATTCTCTGCATCCTTCTGTATAACCACGTCTGTGTTACCTCAATTCTTCTCGTCCTCTATGAGGAAATTGTCCAGTTTTTACTACGATGGTTGATATTTACGTTGGGGGCATTCCAAAGAACATCAGCACACATATTTGCCGACGCTCTCCAAATATCCTCGTTTTAGCCAAAGACAAAGCAAAAACATTAATACCCGGCGACAGGACAATACCGGAAATACTTTAAAGGGTTGTACTCATTTGTTCGCATTTCTCAACTGATTATTTTACAGGAAGAATGCATTCATCAGCGAGATAATTAAGAAAGGAGGAAGTCTTAAAAAATGGCAGCAGAAAAAACATCAATCCTTAGAATCAGAAAGAGTCAGCCGAAATTTCTTGGACAGGAGGGCTTGAAAAACTTAATCCTCACAGGGCAAACTGAGGACAACAGAGATGGAAAGCAGCAAGCCACTTATCTAACAAACTTGTGTAAATAGATGGCAGAACGAGGGAGTAGTTTAGCAAAGGGAGAAAAACTGCTAAGAGCCATTAGGAATAGGAAGTTTTGGAGAGCCGTCATTGTCCATTTTCTAAAAGGACGCGAAACATAGAAAGTGAATAATTAATTTTCAGGAGACATTTTGTGGGATTTATTTAGATTTAAAATTTAACAAATTTATGACCTTGTCAATTTGAAACACTGGTTATTGTACAATCACCGAAGTTAAGCAAAGTCGAGCCTGGTCATTATCTAGATGGGTGACCACTTGAGAATGCCAACTGCTGTAGGCTTGGATAAGCGACTGATGCAACGAATAACGTTTCGGGAATGAGAAATCAGAGGGCCGATTTCGAGTCCCAGTCTGGTTCGTTACATTCACTTACGTGCCAATGCCCTTGGGCGATCATGAATCGAAAAGCTAGACACTCGCCTAAGCATGTCACAACCGACCCTACTAACATTCATTGGGTAAGCAAGGTAGGGTTTATGGTATATTCCTCCTCATGCATCTGGGAAAGCCTACGTCCAACACGGTAACCTCGCTGTCTGAGAATAATTTTTGACTGACAAATGGGTGCCGCTTAGAAAATCACCACAAGTTCAACCCTTTTTTGATGATTCAGTTTTACACAGTATTTGTGCTCACGCAGACAACCGATTTTATGTATTTAATTAATTATTTATCAAGATTTCGAGTGGATACTCACAAACCTTGAACTCTTGATATGAGATGATTCCAGGTAAGGGACAGCGTGTTAGTAGGGTAGACGTATATAGATCCCAAATCAGCTTTTCCTATTTGTTACTTGTTTTTGTTATTCAATTTTACCTCACAATTCATAAGTTAGAACCCAAGTATCAGATTTCTTTCGACGATAACGAATGCTGTGAATATGCATTCAGCTTAAATAGACACACCTGTATACCTCTGACTGATATGGACGATTGAAAGTCAAAGGCCATTTGTATCCCGTTGCGTATATTCGTGCCCTGCCTATGCGGATACAAATACTGACTAGATTTCAAATGATTACAAATAATTTTTACAAAGAAATCGGCTTCCATAATTATGCAGACCTAAAGCGATTTCATATTTGCATTACGGGTTGACATTTTTTGTTACTCAATCTGGATTTTTAGATGTTTTTCGCATTTTCGCATTTCTTAAATTATTGCAAGTATTCCTTATCTTTATGCGGATGTGCGTTGTGGTGCAGTGGAACGAGAAATCGGGGAGCCGAGTTCGAATTCCAGTTGAATTCATTGCATTCATTTACTCGCAAATACCCTTGGGAAAGGTATTAATCAGTCTCTTCCTTCCAGTTATGGGTTAAATAACAGGGCAGTTTGGGTTCTATAGCCTTGGCTGGCAACCAGTCTACCGCAGAAACCTACTGCGGCATAATCTTCTGCCCAGTCAGTCATGTCGCTTTCGAGGCATGATCGCCCAAGCGTGTTTCACGTATGGCACTTAACTGACTGATTCTTTATCTGGTAGCTTAGTAGATTTTTAGGGTATAATCTTTACATCTTGATGGTATTTTTTGCAACAAGAGTGGTTTTCTAAGCGTAGCTTCGATGTGGTACAAAGAGGAAAGGATAGAGCACACTCACTGCTCAGTCGTAGTTGATATACTGAGAGAAGCTTGTTAACCATTGCACCACGTTCAAGTGACAATTTCTCTCAGCTATGGTGGTTTTCTAAGTGTTGATTAGGTGTGGTACAATGCCGAAAGTGTAGAATACCTGGAGAGGATCGAACTCACTACTCTCTATCTCATCATCTATTTGTTTGTTAGGAAGGTTAATTGCTATTCCAACTGAAACTCTTTTCTTCAATATGTTTTGTAAGAATCAACTTCTCCAAGCTCTTATTCTTCTGCATGTGTCAGAGATAACCGTGAAAAAATTGTCCAGCATACATCGTTATACAGGGTGTCCATAAAGTTCGTGTGCACTTTAAAACATTTATAACTTTATTTGTATTTGCGATAGAAATAATTTGTAAAAAGGATTAGAAAGATGTAAATCTATATTTTTTAAGGTTTTATTGAAATTTTATTTAGTTTAAACATGTCCTCCATCATTAGCAATACAAAGGGTAATACGATTTTGCAGTTCACGGAAAACATTTGCCAACTAATTTAGGGTAATGCCTGAAATCACATTAGTTATTTTAGCTTTCAAATCTTCTAATGAACTATGGTTGCAGATATAATTGTTTTCACATGTCCCCATAAAAAATCTAAGTTGAGGCCAATGGATCAGACTGATTCTGAAAAAAACAAATCTTTACTTATCTAAAAATTGTTGCAAATTTTGACGTAAAGAATTACTCAATAACTAGGTTTAAAACTAGGTACATTAAACTTTATAGCATTTTTTTCATATTATTTCTATCACAAATACAAATAAAGTTATACATTTTTAAAGTTCAGACGAACTTTATAGACACCCTGTATATGAGGTTTAATATAATGTAGTATTTCAGTATTTTTGCTTTGTTTCTGTTTTTACAAAACCCATTCACGATCAGAGTATTTATTTTCATCTTTGTGTTTTAGAGAAACTTTATATTGCAACTTTACTTGGGCTGGCAACAGGATTTTCCTAAAATATCGATCATTAAAACATAGCCCAAATTATTATTATTATTATTAATAATAATGGTTAACAATGAATCATATAATGAAAAACAAAAGAAAAAAATCATGCTGCTTCTACTATTACTACCAATGCAAAAACAAAAGATATGAATTCGAATCTATCAGGAAAACTTTTTTTCACTTCTACTCAAGGCTAGTTTCCTACTGTTGTAAATTCACGACATGATTAAATTTGCAAAAAAATGCTTTTTTAAAGTCTTTAAAACTTTTTTAGCATCAACTTAACCTTAGAAATTCTCAATTATGATATTTATTTAATATCTATTTCATGTCTGAATATAACCGTTATAAGAACTTAGAACTTTCAGCAATGTTTTACCACCATGATCACAAAAGACAGTGTATCAGAAAACATTATTATTCCCTTGACACCGCTATTACTGTGCTCATTTTTTACCTTCTTGGCAATGTTTTTTCCAAGATAATCATCATCATCATCATCCTGCGGCCTCGGCCGAGATAGAACTCACTACACCCTTCCAGTATTCCCTATTTGTCATAGCTCCCGTAAGGTCTTTCTTGGCGATAGATGTTTCTCTATGTATTCTGTCTGGAAAGGTCAACTTACGAGATCGATTGTGAGATGATAGGTGCCTTCATAATACAAACGATGAACCAATTCATCTGTGGCACGTTACACAATGCCCAGCAAACTGGGCACGTCTCTTTTGAACTAAGGTTGATACTCTTGGTAGGTCTCCATATATTATTTCTAGAGTTGGGTGGTTTCGCCATGAAAGATCAAGTACACTACAATTACACTACAAGATAATAAAATTAAAAGCACAATGCCATATTTATTATTTGCCTTTTATAAAAAATATATTAGTTACCGTTTTATAAAGAAATACTGTCAAAAAGAAAAAGAATTAAAATTTTAAAAATATGTAAACGAACTATAATGTAACATTTATTATTATATATTACTATATCAACAAGTTTTCGTAAAAAGTACAGACATTCTGTAATTATACATGAGGAAAACTACCTAATAAATAGGGAGATCAGTCATTCAAAGATCAATGACTGACTAGGCAGAAGATTTTCCCGTAGGAGATTGCCATTTCTTTCTGCGGTAGATTAGTTACCAACCCAATCTGTCCTACTATTCAACCCATAACTGGAGAGTGACCAAATGGATCCATACCTTTCCGAAGGATATTTGCGCGTAAATGAATACAACGAATTCGACTGGAATTCGAACTCGGCTCTCCGATTTCTCATTTCAAACAGATATCACATACACTTTAACGCGTATTGCGAATAGAGAAATACACACACAAAATATTAAGCGTTTGTGGCCGTGATTAAAATCTAAAATTAAAATAATGGTTGGTTGAGAGAAAGAGATGCTGTCAACCTACGTTAATGATTTCGTAGCTCGAGAGCAAATGAAAAAAGTGTCCGGAAAGAGCATTTTTTCAAAATTTATTATTATAGTAAACCATCGTTATGTGCGAATGTGCGTTGTGGTGCAGTGGATATCGACTCGGAACGACTTTTCGGGGAGCCGAGTTCGAATTCCAGTTGAATTCCTTCCATTAATTTACACACAAATACCTTTGTAGATTAACGGATTCTTAAGGAGATGGTTGGGTTTGCCAAAGTGCATGAGTACGGCGGCATTATACGGGACCTCAAACGCGATCCAGCTACCACTAAGCGGTCTCAAAGAAGAGTTCGTGGTAACACGTACAAGGGAGGCGATCTTGTATAGAGACTCTAAAGACCCAAATGTATCAGAAGCAGGTATTGAGATCCGGACAGGAAGAAAGTGGAACGCAGTTAGAGAACTAAAAGTAGCGGAAGAAAGACTTCAGCAGAAAGCTATTGTCGGTACAGTGGCCAGAGGAACAACAGGCTTGGGCTACTTCCCTAGCACAAGGTTCGAGAACGTGACAGAGAAAGAAAGAAGAGTACTATTGCAAAAAGAAGTAAGAGAAGGTATGGAAGAAAATAGACGGGCTAAGATGGTGGGACTGTCACAGCAGGGTGCCTGGACCAGATGGGAAAATTATATACGACGGCGTATAACATGGCCGGACATATTGAGGTCAGACTTTAACCTCATTAGATTCAAGATCCAAGCAGTATATGATATTCTGCCAAGTCCATCAAACCTTCACAAATGGAGCAAAAGTGAATCCCCAGCATGTCAACTGTGCGGGGGTAAAGGATCATTGCAACACTTACTGTCAGGATGTGCTAGAGCCTTAAGCGAAGGGCGTTATCGCTGGCGACATGACAGCGTTCTCAAAGTTATAGCTGAAGTGATTTCGGATGCAATTAAAGCAAATAAATTTAGTCCCGAAAGGCAAAGAGTTAATTTCGTGAAAGCCGGTAGCACGAAACAGTCCGCACAAATAAGTAGAACTAAAAAGCTATCTGCACCGGATTGGCAAATGCTTGTTGATTTAGAAAGACAAACAAAGTTTCCTACAAATATCGCAGAAACTAAGCTTCGCCCAGATATTATTATTTATTCAAATTCTGCGAAGAAAGTAATAATGTGGGAACTTTCAGTCCCATGGGAAGAGAATATGGAAGCAACGCATGAAAAGAAGATAGCCAAATACCAACCTCTCGTAGAGTCATGCCGAGCTAATGGATGGCAGGCAATATGTCAGGCAGTTGAAGTAGGGTGCCGCGGATTTATCGCAACATCGTTGAGTAAGGCATTTACGAGCATCGGCATTTCAGGAGTATCGAAAAGAAAGGCCCTGAGAGATATATCAAATGCTGCAGAAAGAGCAACGAATTGGTTGTGGATAAGAAGGGCGGACACCTGGAATGGTAAAGCAGTTAAAAATTGAATCAAGGGTTTTTTTTTTGTTTTTTTTTTTAAATATGATACACGTGTGACAGTTATTTGTAATTATATATATACACGTGCGTATGTGTATATATGTTGCTTTTTGGGAGTATACAATTTGTAAATAGTATTTTAACAACATTGTATTAAAAATACCTGTCCCTTTCAGGTGACAATTGCAATAGTCCTAATGTATCTGTATGTGTACTATATACATATACGGTATATGTATTTAAATAAATATTTAACTATTTAGAGGGGGGATTATAGGTTTTGTAAACGGTTAATCAAAAATTGTATTATTTTATTAGATATTTACATGTATAGTTTATGAATTTTTTAGTTTCGTGATTTTTTTAGTAATTCCATACGAATTAATTTTAAAGGACGTACGCTATAATTTTTTCGCACGTGTGTTAGACCACGAAATGAGTTAACTTTTTAGTCGTTTTTATGATATTGTTTAAGATAGTCTTATTAGTCTTTTACTCGTAGATTTATAAATTAACAAGTTGGTTACAACTTAATTTTATTGAATTTTCGTCTTAGGTCGCAAGCATTTTATGTTTTAGCGTTTATCTTAATTTACCGTTAGTATAGTGATAACTAATTTAAAGAGGAAATGAGTGTGTTTAAGTTAAGAAATATTTTAGTTATAACTTGATAACACATATGTGTTGTAAAACACCCGTATTGAAGAAAAAAAAAAAATTCATACATACCTGTTTAAAAGAATAATGGGGAAGATGGGGACGTCCGAAAAAAAAAAAAAAAAAAAAAATTGCTACACACTGATTGGCTGTGGCAAAAATGACATTAACTGCTCTAAAAGCATAAATACTGCCTTTTAACTCGTTTGCAAGTTTCATATCGAGATGGGAGTTGGCGGGAGATCAAAGCCGACTGGGTCACTCGGACGAGGGAGTCAAAAATTGCTACACACTAATTGGCTGTGGCAAAAAATGACATTAACTGCTCTAAAAGCATAAATACTGCCTTTTAACTCGTTTGCAAGTTTCATATCGAGATGGGAGTTGGCGGGAGACCAAAGCCGACTGGGTCACTTGGACGAGGGAGTCTGATGTTGAAAGACCCGAAACTCCCAATGAATCCAAGAGTAACATCACTGATGACCCATCTCGACGCATCTATTGGGATGTATGATATAAGTAGTGAGAAAGGTATTGATCCTTCACTTCCCTCCAGTTATGGGTTAAATAACAGGACAGAGTGGGTTATATAACCTTGGTTGGCAACTAGTCTACCGCAGAAAGCAATGGCAACCTACTGCGAGATAATCTTCTGCCCAGTCAGTCATGTCTCTTCCAAGACATGATCGCCCAAGCGTGTATCACGTATGGCACTTAACTGACGGACACCTAAAATCATTCTTTTAAATATTCAATCAAAGAAATAAATAGTATTTAATATCTTGGTTGTTAATTCTCAAGAAGAAGTATAAATTCACTTTTATATATTCGGTTTTTATTAAAATTCTCTATCATCGCTTTTTAAACAAATAAGCAATGTCGAGGGAGTCAATATTGTAATCAGTAATAGCGGTAGCAAGAAAATATTTGTTTGTTTTTTTTCAGGACACGAAGGCAGTACTGCCGAATATCCATTTTTTTTTTTTTTTTTTGTATGTTACATTAAAACGTTTGATGTGTGCTGTGATGCATTAGATATCGGCTCTGAATGAAAAATCTGAGAGCCGAGTTCGAATTCCAGTTGAATTCGTTGCATTTACTTCTGCGTAAATATCCTTGGGAAAAGTATTAATGTATCTCTTCTCTACCGCAGGAATAAATGGCAACCTACTGTCAGTCATGGATCGAATGGCAACCTACTGTCAGTCATGGATTGTCCAAGTTTAAACTGAGCCTCGCTTAAACCCCAAAATATGCTTAATTGTGGAACTAATCAGAGTTTTCATATCTATTAGCTTAATGCTAATAGAAAGAAACTGCAGGAAAAAGTAATAATAAAATTAAATGAAATAATAGACTTAAATACACTATTCCACTTGTATACAGAATGATAATGATCACTGTATCATCACAATCAGCATTCAGAAACCACCAATCTTTTTAATACCTTTTTTTGCTTCTATATATCGCGTAAATTTGTATGCGAGTGTAACTATGGAATGTATTGTACAGTTCGGCACATATTATTTTATTAAGCGAATGAACGAAATAACAAAACTAGGATTATACACACACAGTTGAGCAAGCCGCTCTCTTCGATGTTACTTAGATGTTTAACAGCTATTCGGTTGTATGCAGCGTGTTAAATACGCTTCGATCATTACACATTTTCTTATGCAATTGTTAACAATGAGAAAAAATGTCCGCACCTTTTACTTGTGGGTATGTTTAGCTGCTTGTATGTAAATATAAAGATTCAAAGTACATCTCAATGTAGTTACACGATGAAAATCGTTCTAAATGATTAAAACGTAATGAGAAAAAGAATACTACCCCTCCCATATATATATATATATATATATATATATAATCTAAACTTATTTATAAATGGAACTTTCTCTGTGTGCGTGTGTGTGTGTGTGTCCGTTACCTATAGACTCCGAAACGGCTGAACCGATTTTCTTGAAAATTTGCACAATTGTACTATAAGCGTCTGTGAGTGTTCTTAGCTAGATTTTGTGTCGAGGTACCCCCGATAAATATCGAAAAAGAATACTACCCCTCCCATATATATATATATATATATATATTAGTCAATTGCCTTACGTTATACACGCTTTGGAAATCATATCTCTTTCGATCCATGAAGAACTAGGCAAAAGATTTTCCTGCAGTAAGTTGCCATTACTTTTTGCTAATCGTGGTAGGCTATATATATATATATATATATATATATATAATATACCAAAAATAACCCGAAGATAACCTTCAAGCAGGAAACAGAATAAGGCCTCTCGGTAGTGATGACAGCGTTCACTCATATTAATATATGCACTATCCTTGATATAAAGCTCTTTTAACCATATCTGAAACCATATATTTTCATTGTAGAATAACAAATATAGATATGTATAACAAAACATACCCACGTACTCTCACACACACTTTATATATATATATATATATATATATATATATGTATTATCAATTTATATTTTTCAATCTTATTTTTAATGAATATTTGTGGATGCTCTGTTTTTATTATTAAATAAGACATTTATTTATCTACATCTGCCAGCCCTGATATTCAGGTAATTTTGTTAAAAAAAATTCACCATATGGCAGAATACGACGTTGCCTTCTTTAGGGTAAACTATGATGTGTCTTTACTACTCGGGCAACAAATCTGTTTGCAATGACTCAGTCAGTCAAGTGCCATAAATTATACACGCCTAGGCGATCGTGTCTCGAAAGAGACATGACTGACTAGGTAGAAGATTATCCCGCAGTAGGTTGGCATTGCTTTCTGCGGTAAACTGGTTGCCAGCCAAGGTTATAGAACTCAATCCGTCCTATTATTTAACTGGAGGGAAGAGACAGATTAATACCTTTCACAAGGGTGTTTGTGCGTAAGTGAATGTAAGGAATTCAACAGAAATTCGAACTCGGCTCCCCAATTTGTCGTTCCGAGTCGATATTCATTGTACCACAACGCACATCCTTGCAAAGACTACTTGACTTAGAAAATGCTTTAAACGGTCTTATGGCGTTCGATATATATTAATTAGTTAGTTTATGTTCATAATTTAATTAGACAAATACACAGTTGTATTAAAAAGTGCTCAATACAATTATATTATAGAACTTTTGAAAATTTTTCACTTGGAAATTAGTTAGTTCCGCGACCTAGTTTTCAGTCTTTTGGTATCTTCACGAGATTTCCACTAACTGATTTTACCGTTTTTCAAACGCTCGAACAGGGATTTTTTTCACGGTCGTTAGACTAGAATTTTCAAACAACCATTAAACATTTTTCAGATATATATGGGTAAATATATTTGATATAATATTTTATGAAGGTATATATTTATTGTTTTGAATTTTTTAAAACCAAGAAATGCATTCACCTGTGTTTTTCCACTGGTTGACTTGAGTAGCAATTCTCAGTAATTCACAAATGCATTTTTAATATTTTATGGCGTCTCTTACCCACTTTACTATTTGTTGGGTTTATGAGCCGATAAGAGGGGCTGTTGGACAATCATTTTCGTGGTCTTTTATTGTTAGGAAAGCTTTAAAATCAGAGGGAATAATCACAAATCTACATTTAAACTGTAAAATCTTAAATATTGTTTAAAATTGGCTAGTCATGTGAAGAAATTAAAATTGAAATATTGAAAAACCCTGATATAACTTGATGTATAGTGAAAATAGCCAAACCAAAGAACGGTGGTAACGTATACAGATTGTACCAGGAAGAAAGATTAGCTATTATGTTGTTCCTAGAAAGAAACAATGACTAAATCAGAAACTATGTCGAGATGTAATCATACCCATAAATACTTACTAGAATCATGCAAACACGGATGAAAGAGTTCTAAGATCCTTAAATAACTCTTCCCTAATTTTGAAAAAAAATCGGTTGTTTGAAAATTCAAGTCGTAAAAAAAAACCCTGTTCAAGCATTTGAAAAACGATAAATTCAGTTACTGTAAATTGCCCGAAGATACCAAAAGATTGAAACCTACGCAGCGGAAATAATTAATTTGAAAATTATATATATATATATAAAATAAAACAAAAATTTCGATATTTAAACCCGCTAGATAGCCATTTTTAAAAGGAAATCCTCGTATCTTCAGCAACGGAGAAACGAAAACTTTTATTTGGCTTTGTAAATAGAATGTAATATTTGCATCGAGTCCTCCACCTTGATCAATTTTAATATTAATGAAATTAATATTGATAGGATCAGGGTTTTAGGATTTGCCTATCTGATCATCCTTTTGAAGTTATATTTATATATATATATATATAGTATGTGTAAGCAACTTTAATTACGAAAACTGCTTCCCTTAAAGATTACGCAGGTCAACCATTTTTTCGAAATATCGTCATACTAAAGAAAACAAATATGTTGGTTTGATGAACAACTTGCCAGAAAACCTATCAATATACACACAAAAAAAAAACCGTAATAAGAAAGAAAAGGTAAGAAATACCAAAAATTCAAATACCTACCTACTCATTAAAGTGCTCAACGTCCAGATAATCTAGACAGAGCAAAAATGACCCCCAACGTCAACTTAACAAAGGACAGCCCGAGCCGATCTTCAGATGACAAGAAGGCATTGTAGTCGTTTGTAGATCGCGAGAGCGTGAAACCTGAGTAATGGCTCGAGCTGTCCCCCCCCCTCTCTCTCTCACACACACACGACTATTTATATATATATATATATATATATATATAGAGAGAGAGAGAGAGAGAGAGGGGAAGTTTGTAGGTAGGTAGGAAGAATTCAGACAAAGAAGATTTATTAAATTCAACCAACAAGGTTTGTTTGTTTAAATTTTATTTTCCAGTTCCCAAGTTGTCGCACATCGGACCAAATACGGTTTTGTTCGACTACTTTCAACCATTTCTTGAACGTTGATGTTGACAAAAAATATTAGCTTTCTCCTGTCATTTAAAATGAAATTATATATATATATATATATATATATATATTATAAATAACAGCCTGTTTAGACACTATTTAACAGAGTTTGACATCACCAGATATGGTCTAATATACGTGAACAAAAACATTAAATTTGAACCAATGATAAGATCGTTTTAAGCTTGAAACTAAGATACCATACAGCGTTGATTTCAGTACGCGCCTCTCTTTATAGATGAATTGGATATATCGGATGTGCGTTGTGGTGTAATGGATATCGGCTCAAAATGAGAAATCACAGAGCCAAGTTCGCATTCCACTGATAAGTATTCACTTACGTGCAAATACCCTGTGAAAGATATTAATCCATCTCTTCTGACTCCAGCTATGGGTTGAATAGTAAGACAGTTTTGGTTCTATAGTCTTGGTTGGTAATCAGTCTATCGCTGAAAGAAATGGCAACCTACTGGGAGAAAATCTTCCTCGTTAGTTATGGATCGAAAGAGATATGATCGCCAAAACATGTAGCACGTATGGCACTTAATTAACTAATATATGAAGTGGGGTTGGAAAGTATTAAAATACTTGTAATTGTTAACTATAGTTTTTACAAGAAATGGATATCAGAAAAAAGCATTTAGTATGAGGTTTTAGTTAAAATTTGATATGAGCACTAGATTTTTCTACCAGATTCTTGAGTCGTCCGTGAATCACGTCATGTGATTTCGCCAGGAACTCTTTTGGTATGGAAGACATGATTCATTTTTAAAATAGGGAGTTACTTTTCAATAAACCTATGTATTTTACTCCCCAATCTCTTTGTGATGATATGTGTATGAATAAAGTTGGATGAGAATCAGACAAAGCGGTAAATATATGGCAAATTTGAAAACTCAACATGAAGTTATCCGCCCGCAGGAAAAAAAAACGTATCTAAAAATTATTAAATATACTGAATTGAACGAATTAAAATATAATTCAGATAAGGAAAATTAAGCAGTCGGCCGCTTTATGTGTCATCCTGACAGCAAGGCCTTTGATTGAGGGAATTTCGAAGAGCCTAAAACCACCTCTTAATTGCTGTTTTTCTCGGGTCGGTCCACTCTGAATATCCAAACCGGGGTCAAAACACTATGCCACAATAAAATAGATTTTCATAGTTAAAATACCAGCGATAATTAGTTGTAAATAAAAAAAAATGTTTCCAGTAATACATTTAAAAAAAAAAAGTTCCTAGGAAAATTAAATGTCGGCATTAAATGTCGCATAAGTTGATATACCGCTATATATATATATATATATATATATATATATATATATATATATATATTTGTCATCCACATCCAAGCCTGTTTTCGCTATATCACAGCTTATCAATATGGCTAGACATCCACTTGCTTCTGGCCGGGATCGAAACTCGTCCGATTTGGTGTGAGTCGGAGTCGCTAACCCCTAGGCGCATGGAATCAGTGAAGGGATATTTTAGGGTGTAATATATAAGCGGTGTATACACACGCCAGTCACTGAAAGAACTCAATTCATTACTGAAGAGTTATGCATATATCGCAGAAGTGGTAAGTGCTTTTTTTTGTTTTTTGTTTTTATAAGATACTCAATAATTGGGCCATTTTAGACGGCATATTGATATAAATATTTTGCCGTTATTTTTTACGAGACGGGCCCGCTCGTAATAATAATAATAATAATAATAATAATAATAATAAATGGTGTTGTTGCTATGAGAACTTTTGGAATAACATTAAAAAAAGCAAAACATTGTGTAGATAAAACTTTCTGATCACCCTAAAATTTCATATAATCATAAACCCTGCGTGATTCTCACATCTTGCGTGGATTTCTCTCCATGCAGTAAACACAGTTGCATTATGTTTTCCCCGACTACATGATGCCTTATCTGTTTGCGTTTTCTGATACAAAAGAAAACTTGTTTTTTCTTGAAGTCTCTGGTTGACACTTGGAGGTAACTGGTATTACACAAAGCAACTGCAAAACAAAACAATAACAACAGCAATAATAATAACAACAATAATAATATGTATTCGCATTTTTAATGTATTTTGATTTTTTGAGATGAGAAATTGTTCTAGGTAACACCACTCATTTTCGATATCTAAATTTTAAATTTAATCTTTAAAAATATAAAAGTTTTCTTAAAGCTTTTATTTTAGTTGAAATTGAAAGCTAAATGATTAAATTTACTATTTCTAGTAATCAAAATACTCTGGTATATTTCAAACAGTAATTATATTCATTGAGATATAAAAGTTTGAGCTGTTCTTTTTTAATTTATCAGTTTTTCGGACTTTTTTGAACGATCGACAGATTTAGAAACAAAAGTTAATTTTCGGTTTTAAAAATCCTGCAATGATAAAATATACATCTATGGCACATTAATTTTGAAAAATTAGCAAATTTAATGTTAAATTTATCTGATTTGCACGATTATTGCTTATTTATAACATCAAATTTAGAATAACATTGATTTTTAAACACAAAGTTGACTTTTCTAACCTTCCACCGTAACTGAAATGTGCTAACAGATGCGAGATAAGTGTATGGCGATCACAAGTGACATAATTGTACAAATATTTTTTATATTATGAGAAAGAAACCCTGAAACACATGACCTTTTAATTTACACATAGAAATTACCATAAAAAAGAAAAAACTTCAAATACACACAAAAAAAGAAAATTAAAAATTATTTTAAAAATATGATGGCTATATGTTTTCTATGAAACTTTTCAATTTTTGATTTGTAACTCCCTAATCTCTTTGTGATGGCACATGTATATGAATAAATTAAATTGCGTTTTCTGATACAAAAACTTGATTTTTGTGATGGCACATGTGTATGAATAATTGGAATGGCATTAAAAGAAGCAAAACACTATATAACCTACCAACTTAACGTCTACAAGTCTTGGAAATATTTAAAAAATATTTTTGAAAATTTATAAATTATTATAATTAAATAAAACAAAACTGAAAATCATTCTTTTAAAATTTCATTATTAATCAAAAACAATTCTTGAGACTATAATATCTGACATTTATACTATTTATTAGAGCAATCAAAAGTTTATCTAATTAAATAATATCATAGTTTTATTACGTTCTTTTATTTTACTATTTGGAGCAGATTTTCGATAAAAGAGACTAAATGGTTTTAAAAGATAATACATGATTTACATTCCCCAATGAATCCTGTGTTTAACTAATAAAACCAATTTTGCCTACAGAATTTAATTTCTTGAAATTTCATGAATTTACGTGGAGGTGGGTAACCGATATAAAAAATATTTTTACTAATATATTTTAAAAATAATAATTCTAAAAATAATTTAATTTATTTGTAAATAAGTTCTGAAAGTTTCATTAAAATGCGACAATTATTTGATTTTTACAAGAATTTCCAAATTAATGTGTTTGGAAATAAACTGAGTTATGTAATATTACGTTTTCTATTGTAAACTCTCGTAACGATTTGGCTCCCCGTAACGAAAATAAAAACAAGATTTTACAAAAAGTTTTGAATGTATTTGAAAGGATTAAAATTTTTTGAAAAATAATTAAAAAATACTTTGATCTTTCCTCTTAATAATAATATAAATTTTTGATGGAAAAAATTTGTTTTTATTAAGTGTTGGTCCTGTTTTCTTCATACTATGATGTTTTTTTCAGTGATTTAGTAGAGGTACCTATTATACACAGATGTTTTCATTATTATTACTACATTTTGGCTGTTATATCTTCCGACATTTAAGCCTTTTTCTTAACGATGTAATTCAGAAAGCCATCGGAAATATGTTATTTTTGCACAGAACGTTAACATCTACGTAAGGTTATCTATCGGAATACCAGTACATGTCTACAGAGAGAAGTCCTGTTTCATTTTATCTCTTACCAAATTATCATTGGTGGGAAGCTTGACGAACAGTCTCATAACTTATTATCCAACTGGAATGAATTTGAAATTAGGCACAGTTCTTAGAACGGAAATTTTCCAGTTAGTCTGTTGATTGTATTTACAATGAATCTGCATAACAGATGACATGGTGAACAGCGATAACTTACTGGTGGCCTCGAGCGTACTAGCTGAATTTCATCGCGCTTACGGCCATATATGTTGAAACACCAGTTCCCGTACGACCACTGAAGGTAAGCAAATATCGAGCCTGGCCAGTACCTAGACGAGTAACCGTTTGAGAATACCAGCCTTGATGTGCGGGTCAGTACCTCGACTAGAGAGCGCTTGGAAATATTAGTTTGGTTGTGCGGCTGGTATAATGGATAACGTCTCGGAACTGAAAATCGCAGTGCCGAGTTTCAATTCCAGGCTGATTCGTTATCTCCACTTACGCACAAATAAATTTCGGAAAGTATGATTCCACTTTTCCTCCCTCAAGCTATGGGTTAAATAGTAGGACTCGTAACAATAAATTATTATTATCTCAAAAAGTACTTACAATATAAAAATATTTTCTGACGTTAAATAACGTGCAAAGCCGTAGAAAACAAACGAATCAATCAACTACATTTCCTTAAATATACCGTTTGCTGTACATGCCACTTGTGCCCAAAATTCACATGAAGATGTCTTACATTATTGCTCATCGGATACAAGGCCCAAGAGACACTTAAGGTCGAGATTTATTGAATGTAGGATAGATAGCATTTGAACTGGGCTTAAAGAAGTTGATTCTAGTGATTGTGAAGCATCATCTGGGGAGTCTTTTCTACAAAGCAGTTGCTATTGAAAAGAAGCTGACCGAATTAAATTTTCTCCTTACCGACAGAAATTGAATCAAATGAGAATGGTTAGCCACTGTGTAGTTAGATATGGCGGGTGAATAGCTGTAATGATCTGAACTAGTGGAATTCCTAAGTAGCTTGTCAAAAGATTTTTCATAGAAATCTAAACATATTTATAAATGGAACTTTGTCTCTGTGTGTGTGTGTGTGTCTGTGTGTGTGTGTGTGTCTGTTACCTATAGACGCTGAAAAGGCTGAACCGATTTTCTTGAAAATTTACACAGTTGTACTATAAGCGTTTGTGAGTGTTCTTAGCTAGGTTTTGTGTCGAGGTACCTCCGATATTTTATCGAAAATCGAAAAAATCGGGTTATAGAAGGAGTGATCCGATTTTAATCAAATTTGATACACTCATAGACAAAGACATAAGAAACGATATTCAGAGGTTTCAAGGTTGAAGTTCTTAAAATAGTGTAGAACATTTGATATTGATACCAGGAAATCAAAATTTGACTTACATCCATTCATTTTTCTTTCAGTCTACGGTTTCGCTTTAACAGGAAACAACTATTGCTTTTTATTCTTTAATGGCAACGTCCAAAGAGTCTGAGCTCCAGGACCATGGATTAGTTTTAAAGCTTTCATTACACCCGAGCAACGCCGGGCTATACTGCTAGTAGCAATTAAGTAGCGATAGGTTTGAGACATTGCATCAATGTGGTGGGTTTTAAGTTTAAAAAATAATTCATCGTCCATCGTAGAGGCATTTAAATGCTGTCACAATTAAAAACAGAGGATTTGGCAACTCTAGCACAGGCCTGATAATTCACGATAAATCTTCTTACGAAAATGTGTGGCTTCCCCTGTGTTGATAGGATTCGCAGGGTCGTATCCTGCCAGATTACACACATTTTTGTAACAAAATGTATCGGAAATAATTAGGCCGGTAGAAATAAATATATATACTGTTTGATTATGAACGGAATATCTACTTAAATACGAGTACCTACATATAGTAGCGGCCATAATATAAGGAACGAAAATAACAAAGACATAAATATGCGTATTACTTAAAAGGTAATGCATGATTAGCAATGAAAATTTTACTTAAGAAAGATTAGGGTGTAATGCATAAATATTATACAAAGTTACAAAAATTTACATAATAGTTTTTTTTTAATAAAGATTAAATGGAACAAAGGAAATAAGCTACTGAACAAAAGTTAAGGAACGATCTTGTTAATACTTGATTGTGAACAAAATATCAACAAAATGTAATATTTGGTAAACATCTCCTTATTTTCAATGATTTCTCTGCATCGTCGACCACATGATCTAATTAATTTCTTGCAAAAATCAGCAGCAATTTCCTCCGATTCGTCTTTCAATAACTCCCATAAGTGATCCTGTTTTTTCGGGTTTCTTTTCTGACTCCTTTCTCCAATTATCTTCTAAACATTTTCTTCTGTTGGTTTCAGGTCGGGGATCTGGGCTTGCCACTTTATTAGGACGATTCCTTCTTCTTCTTCTTCTTCTTCTTCTTCTTCTTCTTCAAATAAAGCCGTTGCCTTTTGAACCGTGTGGAAAGCTGCATTGTCCTGCATAAAAATAAGAGATTCATAAAGATTATGGTGTAATCTTGGTATCACATTCTGCTAAAGAAGCCTTTTGTAAATCTCAGCATTGATATTGCCATGTACGCATATGATAGGGCCAACTCCTGCCGATAAAATCATTTCCCACACCATCACACAGCCGCCACCAAACTTAACGGTTTTCTTGACACATTGAGAAGACAGTCTTTCACCTGTTCTACGGCGTACGTAAGTTTTGCGCTCAGAACCAAATATGGTAAACTTGGACTCGTCACTGACATGAAATGTATCCCATTGTGCGTCAGTCCAAAAAACATGTGCTCAAGCATACTTCAGGCGTGCGCTTTGGTTTCGCTTTGCAATAAGTGGCTTCGAAGCTGGAATACGGGCATGCATTCCTGCATTTTGAACCTGCGAACAACCGTTTTCCTTAAGACTTTATTATCTGTCTCTTCATTAAATTTACGGGCAATTGATATAGCAATTTCAAAACGGTTTTTTGTAGGTATTCTAACAATTCTTTGATCTTGTCTTTGCGATGTTTTTGGAGGTCAGCCGGTTTTTGGTTTTGCATTTAACGTTTTATCGGTTTTATACCTGCTAATTACACGATGAACTACACTTTTAGACCTATGAACAATATCAGAAATTTCTGAAATTGACTTTTTTCTTGATATTTAGCAATTATGAGTTTTTTCTTCAAAAGAGAGCGTTTTGCGTGTAGAACTTGCCACATTGCTTAAGAATAATGTCTTTATGATAAATGAATTTTTACTTATTGTTGAAAAGCTCCGTCGAGTTTTTTAACAATGTAAATGAAAAGTTTATGCAAATTATTAACATCGTTCCTTAAATTTTGTCCAGTAGCTTATTTCCTTCATTCCATTTAATCTTTATTTTAAAAAAAAGACTATTAAGTAAATTTTTGTAACTTTGTATAATATTTATGCAATCCACCCTAATCTTTATTCGGTAAAGATTTCATTGCTAATCATGCATTACTTTTTACTATTTATGCCTTTATTGTTTCCGTTCCTTATATTATAGCCGCTTCTGTATGTTCATTGATCTTTTAATTGATTCAAAAACTTGTATTTACTGAAGAAGGAACTGTTAACTCTTCATCGTCAAAATCGGATTAAAGAAAGACATTTTTAAGAAACTAGACTCATATAAATGTGCGTTTGTCTTCTTGTCTTATCTTTCGTCGTTTGCCACACAGAAAACACAGCAAAGTTGAATTTAAAGGGCAGATTACGTAGACAGTAACAAACACATAGGTACAAAGAAGATAGCACGTCTCAGTTTCATGGTAGGACAAAGACTTAAGTATAACTGGCATTTCTGAACGAGAGGCACAATAGCCGTAGCTTAAGTTAAAACTTCTTTTGTCCTCGCGTCAAATTTCTTTGTTGATTTGAGCCTTTTTTATCGCAAGCGCGTTTTGATCTTTTCCCTGAAGAAATTGCAACTTTGACCCGTGTCACATTGCAAATACCACTTATTTATAACATGTGAAAGTATTTCATCTGCTTGAAACGAAAAATGACTGTTCACAGATGACTTTAAATTTATCTTTAAAAATAAAATAAAAACTTTCCTAATAATATTGTGCAAAGAAGATAAAGAGAGAATTTTACTAAATTAGAATTTTTAAAATTTTAAGCCCGAAAACCACTCAAGTGAGATGGTTACTGTGAAGATAGTAATTACGAATGTGAGGTAATATGAATGAAAGTGTAAGCAATAGGAAGGAAAGATTATGAGGATAAGAAGGATAGATAATATTTAACCTAGAAAAACATTTATTAATCTTGATAGAGTTCGTAATTGAGGTCGATAGAAAAATGCTTACTGGAGGTGATTTTAACTTTTGATTAAGCTTATCTTAACCTCGAAAGATTTACTGTAGATCCTCAGTAATGATTGAACTCGTTACTGTAGGGATTAGCTGTAATATCATTGTTCTGTGGTGATTTTCATCCGATTTCTGTTTCCATCAGAAAAATTTGTTAGTTGAACGTTAAATCATTGCATACAGATATTTGATGCTGACAAAATGGATTTTATACATCTGTCACTGTTGACATCTTTCAGTAATGAGTGACTAGCTAATCTCTTTTGAAGACGCACATTTCTGTTTCAACAACACACACTGTGTCAACTTATAGCGAAAAAATCTTAGTTACAGTTTCTGCTAGGGGGTGTTTAATTTTATCATCTGTTGAACAGGGCCAGTACCCTCAAACGCTTGGTTATGATATGTGACTTCCTGGAAGCCGTCGATGGTAAATCAACGGCTTCCAAACAGTGTTTTCATTCACAAGATGTAAGTAAAACAGTGGTATGATTTTCAGACACATTGTGGTCGTCTCGTGATTAAGAAATAATCTTCTTGAAAAATTACCTGCATCGTGATTTGAACCCGAATCTTATGCTAAGAATGTTAACCTTTTAATCAGTCAGTTCATAACAATTGACGATGGGATAATGATAAAAAAATAAAAAAACGAGCAGGTATTTTAAAAATGTGTATGTGTATAATGTGTGAGCCCAGTTTCTAATTTAAACGTTGGGCAAGATTTGTTTGTTTACGTTGTCCCTTTGAGATGAGTCACGGAATTAATTTCACACTCGGAATTGGTTTTAGCTAGGAGCTGGTTTTTGCTCGGAAGTAGTTTCAACACGAAATTAATTTTAACTCAGAAGAGTTGAAATTGATTCCGAGTTGAAATTGATTCCGAGTTGAAGATGGTTCCGATTTCAAATTAGTTCTGTTGATGAAAGTATTATTTCCAAACCAAGATTAGAAATAAAAGGGAATTTCGGCTTCATGCGATGCCGTTTCTATCTTATTCCAGAGAAAAATATCAAATTGAAACATCATAATAATTTTCGATAGGTGAAAATTTAAGTGACATTAGTTATTTTTCCCAAGTCAGAATGCTTATTTTATCTGATGAAGAATGTGCAGGTAACGTAACGGTTATCGGTGGAGCAAATATAATATTCGGCTTTCACTTCCCACTAATACCACAAAAGGCATGAACTCATTACTTATCTGAAAAAGAGCCAATTTAGGAGAAGAGAACTCTGAATTTAAATCTGAGTCTGAAAGCAACGAGAAACCATTCCACTAACTTTCTGAAAAAGCTATGGCAATTGAAAAATATCAAAGGAAAGGAATCTGTGGAAATCCATGATAGCCAGTTTCTTGAAGAGACATGTTATTAATAAAAGAAGAATAGAAATTAAACATACCCAAAACGCAAAGACAAAAATCCTAATGAAAAAATCAGATGTTGGCTGATTCTTTTAGGTATTTGATAGAAAAAATAATTGATCATATTCCGAAGGAAAAATGTCTTATAAAAGCAAAACAAAGTATGAAGAAATAGGAAAATTACATAAGAAACACAAAAGCATTTTGATATTGTTATTTTCACTTTGTGTGTATGCGCGACAGAGTTTAAGGTCAATCTGTACCGAGCAGCGTCACTTCGTGTAATTAAGCTCCGTTAATATTCCCGATAGTTTTTGATCAGATCTCGTATAAGTCACTTTCAATTTTCTCCCCATTTCTTTTTACCTATTTTGCTAATGTACATGGGAGTGTGGTTGAGTGGTTATAACGTTTACTATGTGACTATGATATTCGGGTTCGAATCTCTCCTTAGTCAATCTGTCAAAGGGGATTTTGTTAGCGATCCCAGCAACCCTTACTGTCAGAAAGTGTCTGTAAATCATGCAATTGATTTGCCTAAGCCCTGTCAATAAAATCGGGTAGACAGAACTGTCCGTTGTGTTAGCATGAAATCAAAAGCCATTGTGACCAAGGGTTAGAACGTACTGACATTCTTTGATCACACCAGAGATCATACTATTTCTCAGAAACAGTAAGGCATAGTTGCGGTATAAGCTACGGGTAAGCTCCGTGGGTATTGAACGAACATAAATGTTCTCGAGTTCTTCTTCAACCGGAATTAGATACCCCTATCTTAGCAAACGTGTTTGCTCAAAAGCAAGCAGCCGGTCATTATGCCTATGGACTTTTGTCGCATTTCTTCATCTGAGACAATTGTCCAGCAGTCATTGTCATATAGAAAATTAGATATTTCATAATATTGTTTCTGATTGTTTAATACAGATTCAATTTCGTAAAATCCTTCTATGGGTATTACTATGTGTCTTTGAATATTTGTGTCAAACTTTGTCTCATCTGTTACTATATTGACCAAATATTCACATCTGCTTTGTTTTTACGTCCCCGATACGTAATTTATACATTCAGTTGGCCCTTTTCCTGACAACCATGCATTCTATTATATTGCAGTTAACGACTTGACTTCTTTTTGGCTTCTTCAACTACCTTATCAACCAGTACTTTAAGATTTCTTTTGAAATACTCACAACCAATAGAATATCGAGGTTTAAATTTAAAATAATCATACACACTAAGAATATAAAATATACACGTGACGCCCAGACAACCAATGAAAACAAAACACAGAAGTTTAACATTAATCTATACTAACGCCATAAAATAAATACATGACATTCAAACATCCAATGAAAATAATACATAGTATTTTAAAATTGATACACTTATACACATTAACGTCAAAAAATAAATTCGTGGGATCTACACAATCTATGAAAACAAAACAAAAATCGAAATATAATTCTGCCTTTTCTGATAACGTTTGATAAATATCGAAATTATAATTTTCCTGCTTGTTCCTTGTTTATCAAATTAGTAAATTTAAGGATTAACTGGATTTTGTAAATGTAAGGCAGCGATCTTAATACCGAACGAGCTTCTAACGAGGAGCAGTAACATTAGGAAAAAAAAACTGCTAAAGGCCACACGGGATAGGAAATTGTGGAGAGCCAATGATCATCCATATTCTGAAGGGAAGCTGTACATATAAGAAGCCGAATTTAATGCACATTATCAACTCACTCACCTCGCCATACAGGTTAAATAAATCCGATGAGAAAACCCATCTTTTTCGTAATAGTCTTTCTATTTTTGTGTATTGACATTTTCTCTTTATCTGATTGTTCCCAGCATAAGTTACAGTTGGCAAAACGTAATAATAGATTTATAGAAAAGAAAATGACAGGCGGTAAACTCATGACATATTAGGTTAAATTCAGAAGAAAAAGAAAGACGAATAAGAAAGTAATAAAAGATTACTCAGACTGTCGTGTTGTTTTTTTTTAACTTGGTAGATGAGCCATCAAGATACACGGACTCGGCAGGCCATATTGAATTTCAAAGTTGAATATAAGCAACAATTGGGTGGCAAAGTAAAAGAAAAAAATCACTTTCGATGTTTTTCAAACACTTTCTAGTTTCTACCGTGATGCATATATATATATATATATATATATATAACTTATTTATAAATGTAACTTTGTGTGTGTGTGTCCGTTACCTATAGACTCCGAAACGGCTGAATCGATTTTCTTTAAAATTTACACAGTTGTACTATAATCGTCTGCGAGAATTCTTAGCTAGGTTTTGTGTCGAGGAACCCCCGATAAATATCGAAAAATCGATAATCGAAAAAATCGGGTTATAGAAGGAGTGGTTCGATTTTAATCAAATTTGATACACTCATAGACAAAGGCATAAGAAACGATATTCAGCAGTTTCAAGGTTGCAGTTCTTACAATAGTGCAGAAAATCGATAATATATATATATATGTATATATATATAAGGCAAGATGTTTGTGTGTGTGTCTTTTTATCTGCCTGTGTGTGTGTGTGTGTTTTTTTTTTCAGTGATTTTACTTTAGTTTTTGCTTCGGATTTGGCTCTAAGTAGGTATAATTGTAGTTCTTAATCTCAGCCATGATACTATTTACTCAGAGGACTTATTTAGCCTTCAAAATTCAGTCTACGACGAAAAAGACTTATTTGATATCGATACCAGGAAATCAAAATTTGACCTACATTCATTCATTTTTTTTTTTCAGTCTACGGATTCGCTTTTACTGGAAGCAACTATTGCTTTTAGTCTCTCGTGCTAACGTGCAAAGAGTCTGAGCTCCAGGACCATGGATTAGTTTTAAAGCTTTCATTACACCCGAGCAATGCCGGGCTATACTGCTCGTATAAATATATATAAAGATATATATAATATATTTAATATATATATATATATATATATATATGTGTGTGTGTGTGTGTGTGTGTGTGTGTTATTGATAGAAAATTTTATATATTTATATTTATTTATATATTTATATTGTCATTATAAAGTATATCTATATATGTATACATATATTTGTTAAACAATAAATTTAAAAAAAAAATCAAAATTTTGATTGCAAAGATGCTTATATATATATATATATATATACATATATATATATATATATATATATATATATATATATACACTCTCTTGTGAGAATTAATTGAAACAAAACAAATAAAATCTTTCACACTTTCCCTGATCACGTATACGTCGTCTTTTGGTGTTGTTTATATCTTCCGACTGTTTTTTCTTTTACTTTTTGGACTGATGTGTCCAGTTTGTTTCTTCGCCTTGATGACACGATTGACATTTGAAAGGCCAACACCAGCAATATGCGCGATCTCACTGTAAGGCTTGCCAGTGTGTTCGTGCTGCGTTCCAATCTTTGCAATTTCTTTGGAGAAACCTCCATCCCAAACAATGGCCATAAGATAACTAATCTATAGTAGAGACAAGAGTGTCTGGGCGTGCTGAAAATCTGATGCAGTTACGGATGACGCAATATTTTTCAAGTCCAATATAATTTTCATTATACTGTCCAAAAATAGATTCATAATGCTGCATACCATTGAAAATGACCTAATCTGTGGAAAAAGTAGAAATCAACTACACCCTGTGACTCCAGTTGTTTTAATTAATTGGCACAGGAGTAGACGCTCTCACACACTGACTGAGCACCCTGGAAGAATGGTAGACTTTGAAAAACAGTAGCTACCCTAGCGTCTACGCATCGTTCATTCAGTTATGAATTAGAACACTATAACTACTGGCGTATGTATACATCGTATATCACACGCTAAAAGTCTGCCTCCTTCTAACGAGCGCCCATAGCTCAGAGGTAGAATCGTCGACTGACGCCAATTAGGTCGGGTTTCAATCCTGGGTAAAAGCAATCGGATGTCTAATCGTACTGATGAGCTAAACAGCGAAACAGATCTGTCTGCATATATATATATATAACAACAAGTTACAAAGCATTAATTTAGTCCTAGGTGATAATATCATAGTAACGATGGATGTTACGTCTCTGTACACGAACATTCCACATGTTGAAGGAGTATCAGCTTGCCATGAGTTCCTTAAAAGCAAACTACCTAACAACCAATTATATATGCCAATTAGTAAATTTCATCTTAACACACAATAATTTTAAATTCAACAACAAACACTATTTACAGATTAGTGGCACAGCAATGGGCACGAAAATGGCACCTAGTTATGCCAATATCTTTATGCATATTTTAGAAAAAAAGATACTAGACAGTTCACAATACAAACCATCACATTATTTTAGATACATTGATGATATTTTCTTAATATGGACTCATGGATTAGAAAAATTAAAAAAACTTCTTTACTTTTTGCAACAACTTCCACAATACAATCAAATTTACCATGGAGTACTCATACACATCCGTCTCTTTCTTAGACGTCATGGTAAAATTAAATAAACATACACTTTCCACCAGTCTATACAACAAACCCACAAACCAACATAAATTCCTACACTTTAACAGCTGTCATCCCCTCAAATTAAAAAATCTATCGTATACAGCTCATTTATCAGAATAAAACGCATATGCTCAGACCATCCAGATTTTCTAAACAACATTAACAACCTAACAAAACAGTTTCTAAAATGTAAATATCCAATAAAAATAATAAAGGAAGCACTACATAAAGCCATCCACATAGATCGTAGCACACTTCTCACATACAAAAAACGAAAAGATAACAACCGAATTCCCATGGTTTTTAGCCATAATCAATATTACTACACAATTATCAAAAATTTAAAAAATGATTACAGGAACCTCCAATCAAACAAAAACATCAAAGACATTTTCGATAAACCACCCATAAATGCAAAGAAACAAACACCCAACCTATCAACTATCCTCACCTCTAACAAATATTTAAATAATACAAACCTATCAGGGAATTTAAAATGTGGGAAGCCTCGCTGTTTAATTTGTAAACATTTAATAACAGACAAAACATTCTCTGTACCCAACACCAAAATAAAATTACACCCACCAAACCTTACTTGTGACAGCAAAAACATCATCTACTTTCTCTTCTGCTCAATTTGCCCCAACAGTGGATATATCGGCGAATCCGGTAATAGCTTTAGATTTCGCTTCAATAATCACAAACTAAATATACGACAAAAAAATGTATACTCCCCAATTGCAGCCCATTTTAATCAACCTGATCATACTTTAGAAAACTGCAAATGTTTACTAATAGACTCCAATTTTAGTTCTACATACACACGCAGAAAGAAAGAAAAATACTGGATTTTAAAATTAAATACACACAAGCTAGGGTTAACTAGGGACTTAGGTGTGTTGAATCTTTACAAATATTTCAATAGCTAAATTTTTTTTCAGATATTCCAAGAAATTTTTACCTAAATCAAACAGACTTTCTCTACGGACGTGCCGCATGTTGTGAACAAACACACCACGTGATGTAAACACAAAAAATATTCGAACGCTATCGTGAAATACGTTTCTAATTCAAATTTAAAAATCACTCGTTTCTGATGAAGGACCGAGGGCGGTCTGAAATATAAAATACAATAATAAAAATAAACAAATACTCTCCAAAAAAAGTACATTTTTAAATTCAAAACTTTTTTTTATAAATATTCTTTCATATATATATATATATATATATATATATATATATATATATATGGGGCTTACAACAGCCGAAACGCAGTAAACATGTCAATAAAGATGAGGACAATAGTTCGAATTTTACTTGAATTCACTTGGAAAAGTTATTAATCCGTCTCTTCCCTATCGTAGAAAGCAAAGGCAAACTACTGCAGGATAATCTTCTGCCTAGTCAGTCATGTCTCTTTCGAGACATGATCGCCTAAAACGTGTATAACGTATAGCACTTAACTAACTAACACTTTTGAGATTAGGTAGTAATTACATTCTTTATTTTTTTACTGTTTGGACTATTGTCTTCATTTTTATTGCCATTTTTACTACATTTCGGCCGTTGTAACCCAGGGATCCAAATAAAGGTTTCGGTTTAAGATTTCTAGCACCTGAAGAAAGCCGGGGCTTACAACATCCGAAACACAGTAAACATGGCAATAAAGATGAGGACAATAGTTCGAACAGTGCAAATGAGGTTTCTATATATTTGAGTTTGTATTTTCATCAGTACTAACCGGGTATTTTTTACTTATTTATCCAAACCACACCTAACCCACTGACGCTTCATTTGCCAAATGCTTTTTGCCTATATTTGCTTTCCTTGGTACAATATTGTGAGACGTGCCGACGTGTGCATGTTGCGCACGCCCTGTCTCCTTATCAACGTTCATGGTAAACAATATAAATCGTTTGCTCGTGATACGTTATTGTTCGTTGAAGGAACAGTGCGGATTGGCAATTATTCTATATCCTATAGCACCACTCTAGGGAATGCGCATGCGCCTTGCATTTTTTTTCAACGCCATAGCCATTTATGAATGATAAACATTATTATTATCCACGTCCATTTTACATAATTATAAATAGATACGTATAAATTTGTGTAACGATTGCCTATGCCGTGGACGTTAATTATACTGTTAAAAATAGAGATATATACACAAACACGTGTATTAATATTGCGCAATAACATGTACATCAAATAAATTCATGAATATTTAATAATTACCTATACTGCAGTTTCATCAATGAATGAATGAAGAAAATTTAGGGTGATTCAGACAAATTAATCTTTCCTTCTTTTCCTTGTAAAATTTTGCAAAGTAATTATAATAAAAGAACCATTCTATTTTCATTTGGCAATAAATACTAAAATAGTATGAAATACATCATTTCTTAAAAAAAAAAACTGGAGTGGCCTAAATATTATGGACGGTAGTGTATATATATATTCGTTCTCCACTAAGTGTTTCACACTAGCGGCATTGTACCAGATTAATCTAAGCTTAGTAAATACACGCACATTCGATGGGTTACTAATATATATATATATATATATATATATATATATATATATATGTATGTATGTATGTATGTATGTATGCTTTGCTGCACTCACGGTTTATCATAAGATCTGTATCTGATTTCTCTGACTGCCAAAACCTTGGTCTGCATTCTATCTTCTGTTGTCTGGCCTGACCACCTCGAAAGATTAATATGAGAACTATTTCGAAAGACCTTAGATTTGTAGCATTGCGTCGTCCTCCTCTAGGCCACCCCCGTGTCCTTCCCCCACCTGAGCCTTCTGTATGGCATTTCCATCACTAAATCGCAGAATTATAGAATCAATTAAAACGTGGATAAAGAACTAATGTTCCAATTGTGTAATAATTTTATCAAATTCAAATAAAAATAAACGCACAAAAAAGTATTAACCCTTTCCGCAAGTATGTGTGTGTGTGTGTGCGTGTGTGTGTGTGAGAGAGTAAGAGGGACTTGTTTCTCGCTTTCGAGTTACGTATTCTAATATTCAGCCACTTCGGCATATCAGGCAATGATATTAGAGAAATCAAGAATCTCTACTCGCAGCAAACCGCCTGCATACGAACAGGAAACGAGTTCAGCAGATATACAAAAATACAAAGGGCCGTAAGACAAGAATGAGTATTTTCACTCCGGTCTTCTTCAGGCGGTTCGGTTCGAAATTCCTAGCACCTGAAGAAGACCGGAGCGTACAACGGCTGAAACGTCGTACAAATGGCAGCAAAGATTAGGACAATAGTCCGAATAATGTAAATACCAGAAAACAGTACTTTAGTCGAATTCTTTTTCTTTTTTTATGTATCGTGTTTCTTCAAGAATTTGTCAATTATTATTCTTTGCAATTTCCTGTACTTTGTAAGTTTTAATAAATTTTGTGTTTTTGTTTTCTCCTAAACCCTATTCTGTCATCCATTTGCTCAAGCTCGTTTGGTAGGTCATGCGTTGGTTTTTCTCCGTCTCTCTTGCCTTCAATCTGTCCTGTGAGTATCAAATTTCCTTAACCCACTTTCCTCATTATGTACCTCTTGTTGATGTTAAATATGAGTCTTTTTTGTTTAATATAAAACATCGTAGTTAAACCCATGTTTCGTCCATGATATTCGCAGCATCCTACTCTGGAAACACATTTTTGGTGCTTCAAGTCTTTTTTATCAACAGGTCAGAAAGAGGGAAGGATAAACCGGGGAAAACAGCGTGTAATGTACTTGACTGGCCCGAGTAGATGGATGGCAGAACGGGGGTTGCGTGGTGTAACAGGGAAAAGCGGGCTAAGAGCCACCAGGGATAGGGAGACGTGGAAGGCCATGATCACCTACGCCCTGAAAAGACAAGGCACACAGAAGAAGAAGAAGAAGATGAAGAAGAAGAAGACGACGAGGAGGAGGAGATTGTCCAACATTCACTACTATAGATGGGGGCTGATAATACATAACATTTCAGTCCTCTTTCCTCCTTGCTTCTAACAATCTTTTTGTTTCTTAGTACTTTGCTTTGCTTTTAGAAGACATATTCGTTATCCCAAAGCATCCTCTAGGTTCAATGTTGCACTTTCTCTTCTCTGTTAAAAGACGTTCCAGATATTTAAATTATTGTACTTGTTTGATTTTGGTATCACCAATCTGTTCATTCGAATACTAATCTATTGTATTATTTACTTACAGGTGCAGAGGCGGTGTATTTTGTTCAGAACCCCTATGAGTCGGTGGTCACGCATTTCCGTCTCGGCCAGAACGTCGCAAAGGTTCAGCTGGTTTACAATATGACCGACACGGCCGATACGAAGCCCATCCTCAAAATCAGTCAAGTCATTATAAATGGACAAGACAGTGACTCCGAATTAATACATTTCCACATCGACAGTGACGGTTGGATCACTGTCGATTCGCTGAAACATCCCGTTGGATGTAAGTAATTCCTCACTTTCATTTCATTGCTTTTCTGTACAGACTGCACTACTCATATCTATCTATCTATCTATCTATCTATCTATCTATCTATCTATCTATCTATCTCAGTCTCTTCACATCTATCTATCTATCTATCTATCTATCTATGCCTCCTTCATCACTATCTATCTATCTATCTATCTATCTATCTATCTATCTATCTATCTATGCCTCTTCACATCTATCTATCTATCTATCTATCTATCTATCTATCTCTCTATCATTCTTCATCATCTATCTATCTATCTATCTATCTATCTATGCCTCCTTCATTCATCTATCTATCTATCTATCTATCTATCTATCTATCTATCTATCTATCTATCTATCTATCTATCTATTCTATCTATCTATCTATCTATTCTTCTCATGCCTCTTATCTATCTATCTATCTATCTATCTATCTATCTATCTATCTATCTATCTATCAACGTATATTTGGGAAGTAACCTTTCTTTCCAGCAGCTTTCATTAAAAACGGTAGTCAAGGAAGATTTAATTAAATTTTCTATTAAGTTTTTCCAGCACCCTTAAGTTCTTCTGTTTTCTAGAAGTAAGGGAATACAAAAACTTTTCATTCTTTCTATTGTCCCAGACGCTTTCGACACTTCTATAGCCATTTTAAAGGGTGTTTTATCTCTAGTGTTGTTATTTTTCCTTATGTTTTGACTGTTACGTTGTAATTTAGTTTTTTGCAGATTTGAATAAGAGCGTACATTCAGAGCCTTCACGTGTTGCACACCACTGGAACTTGCCTGACCATCTTTCTGTTTAAAACATTAACAGTTTATTTCTACTGCTAAAATAATGTGAGGAGGATAGTAGGAAAGAAATGTTTGATATACAGGACTTCTCTAATAGCCGGGTGTTTCTGACATTATTAGAAACAATAAAAATTTTGAAAAAATGTACTCCCTTATCCATACAAAACGGATTATTCATACATATATATACAGTGGAACCAGTTGTATGCGACCACCCCTACTGCCATAAAAACTGGTCGCATACGACAGGTGGTCGCTCACAAAAGACTTGTTACCTATCCTCCCCCAGATCGTATATTTCACTCTCCAGAATGTACATATTTTAGTATTTTACCATGTAATCTGATAATAAATAACTGAGAACATAAGATGGTCTAACTTTGAAAAAAATTATTCAGCGTAATAATTTTTTAACGTTAAAAACGTATTTACAGCAGTTAACAAAAAAAATAAAAATTATTTATTCACACTGGTGTAGACTTAAAAATATCAGTTATCGCAGTTTGTGTGGTGTTTTTTTTTTCTAATGTGACCAGTTCGATTTTTATTGATGTTGGCACTTATTTCTTATAAAATATGTACGTTGGAAAAGTTCGCGATGTAAGTTTTCAATTTTTTCTTAGAAGTGAGTGATAGTAAAAGAGAATCTGCGATAATATATGGAAAAATAAACAAACATACAAGAAAAAAAATGACAACGATCAGGGGAGAGAGAGAGAGAGAAAGGAGAGAGAGAGAGAAAAGGAGAGAGAGAGAGAAAAGGAGAGAGAGAGAAAAGGAGGAAGAGAGAGTAAAGCGACTGAGAAAAAATAAAGATAATGAAAGAGAAAAACATTGAAAATTTAAATTTTAAATAGATGTTATTTTTTCTCTTACGCCCGAATTTATCCAAGTTGGTACAGAAACTGACAAATCTCTTGAACTTGTCAAATGTAATAAGACAGTCGCCGTTCGACCATCGCCATTTCAACAAATAATAAAAATTTGACACTTTACTCCAATAACAAAACAACGAGAAAGTGTTTCTGGCTTAGATTAAAGAAAAATGAAATAGATTATTAACTTAAATTCTCTTAATATAGAAGTAAGGACTGTACTGCCAAAATGAATTTTTGTTAAAGTGATCGGTTGACCAGGGATTTTTATTCTTCATGCTGGTCCGTGGTTGCGTTTTGGAAGAGGTCGTTCACTGGGGGTCAATTAGCATTAGCAAATCGTCTTTGGATAGAAAAATGGTCGTTAATAGCAAGTGGTCGCTGACGACGGTGGTAGCATACACCAGGTTCCACTGTACATATTGTAATTTTATTATTACATGGGTCTATGTCAGCATAATATCACTGCACAAAAATCTTCATGTTTCAGAACAGTATTGTTTTCCTTCAGATGATACTTAAAAAAATAAATGGTGAAAATGATTTTAGAAAATACAAGATGAATTCATTGTTATCCAGAAAATTAAGGATTTGTGATTGGAGAAAGTTAAACAATATGATTGTAGGTGTATCAATATTGCTCAATCAAAAGTGAGAGTTAGGTTGAACAATGGAGTTGAAAACTCGTGTCGCGAAAGAGAACAATGTAGCTTAATGTCAGAACATGAAACTTCATGTTTTGATATTAAGCTACATTGTTTGTTGAAATGGCGATTAATAATTTTGTCTGGGGAAGTTACATATTAGAAACATGCATTATTTAAATAAGTAGACAATAATTTCAAACAACAAGTTGGATTTTAGGCTTTTTTAAAATTTGATTTTGTACTACATCATAAAAAAGGGGGTTAATTAGGTTAAATTAGAATTAAGTAATTATGGTATACTTTGGTATATCAGAGTGAAGAAAAACAAAGAAGTATTGATTTTAGTAAAATAATTTATAAATCAACAATAATGATTAATTAAATTTTAAATATTTGCGGTGTATTGAGCATGCTTCTAAAAGTAAATGCAAGAACAATGGGTTTTAATTTATCTGTTCTTTCATTTCCTCATAATATATATATATATATATGTGTGTGTGTGTGTGTGTGTGTATAGATATAATTTATTTGTTTAAACAATATTTTTGAATAGATACGCGTATTTGAGTGGATAGTCTGTTTTTTTTGTTTTTTGTTTTTTTTTTTTGCTTTTTTTATTACTAAATTATCCACCGGCCTAGATGTTTGGAGAAATTTTGTTTGGATAATATCTGTCTTTCGACAGGATTCGAACCTGCATACTCCCATATTCCGGGTAGATGGCACCATTAGATCTAATGTGTTTTACCACTCAACCACAAAAGATATCATGACAACCAAAATCCGAATTAAGCTTTTATAACGTTATTTATTATCACTATTAGCGAGTTATAATATTTCGTTAACTTTGCGTAAATCAACGTACTAAACGAATGTGCGCTGAGATGCAGTGGATATCGGCTTGGAACGAGAAATCGGAGAGCTGAGTTCGAATTCTAGTTGAATTCCTTGCATTAACTTACGCGCAAATACCCTTGGAAAAGGTATTAATCCGTCTCTTCCCTCTAGTTAAATAACAGGACAGATTGAGTTCTATAGCCTTTATCGGCAACCAGTCTACCGCAGAAATCAATGGCAAACGACTGCGGGATAATCTTCTGCCCAGTCAGTCATGTCTCTTTCGAGACATGATCACCCAAGCGTGTATCACGTATGGCACTTAACTGACTGACTAAACGAATCCTTCGAATAATACACAATAATGCTCTCGGAATAAGTCTCTCTCAAACAATCTTTTCTATGACGCATAATGTCGGAATGATGTAAAACACAGAATGATATTTATCTGCCTTCTCACCAAGGCTGAATGTGGCATTAGGCCTTTTCAATGTTGGGTATCCGGGCCCTAAAGACCGGGCAAAAATTGCCTAATATACCCCAGACGAGACTCTACCCTTTGGCAGAGCCTCGACTGGGTTACTTTCTACCCGAAGGCAGAGAGTCCGACGAGGTTAGTGTTCGTGCTGATGCAAACACACGGAATGATATTTATCTACCTCCTCACCGAGGCGGAATGTGGCACAAGGCCTTTTTAATGTGAGTAATCCAAGCCCTAAAGCCCGGGCAAAAATTAATTGTCTAATATTTGCCAGACGTGACTCTACCTTTCGGCGAAGTCTCGACTGGGTTACTCTCTGCCCTCGGGTGGAGAGTCCGACAAGGCAAGTATTCGTGCTGATGCACAAACACAAAATTATATTTATATGCCTTCCCACCGAAGCGAAATGTACATTTTATAACATTTTCTCATCAGTAAGAAGGTGTTTAGTAAATATGGCTTTTAATGAATTAAATGAAATGAGAACAATCTACCCCAGTGATCGAAATAAAGGGTTCCGTTCAAAATTCCAATCACCCGAAGAAGGTCGGAGTGTACAACAGTCGAAACGTTGTGAATATGGGAATAGAGATGGGGACAACGGTCTGAACAATATAAGTAATTACAATACCACATTTCAGAAATATGAATTTTCGTAGAAAATGAACCTTGAAACCACTATTATAATACTTGTTATACTGGTATAGTACTTATTGTATACCTTTTTTTTTGCTGCCCCCTGTGTGTGTGTGTGTGTGTGTGTGTGTGTGTGTGTGTGTGTGTGTGTGTGTGTGTGTGTGCACGCACATGCATTAATCTGTAATATTTTGTTGTACCAGTGTTAACTCACTCCCATGTGGCTGTGTCTTTGCTATGAAAATGCCGAACTGGAGATGAAGTGACTGACTTGGTAGACAAACAGAGTGTGACAATAAGAATTGGGAAAAAGACTCACATCTGAAAGCCATCTGACAATAGTAAGGACATAGCAAAATACACCATCAGTTTTTGATGGCATCGGTAAATGATCACACACTTTTCTATCTGCAAACATTCACACACACACACACACACACACACACACACACACACCAATTGGTAATTAGCTGATATTTTACTAACCAACAAAGTATATTCATTCTTATTTAAATATTGAGTTTAGTTATAATATGTGAGTTGTATTATCGACGTTGAAAAGTGAAGATGGTGAACTGAGATCAAATTTGAGCTGAGTTTGTGAAATTCACTTTCGAACTAATGCCCTTATGAAGGGCATGAAACATATATCTATATATATATTTTAAACTGCGGAATAGACTGGGTTCTCTAGACTTAGTTGACTGGTAGTACAGGAGCCCCGAATTCAAAAGCATGGAAAAGACAAAGGAAACTATTCCAGGATCTTCTCAAGAAGTTATGACAATTCACGCATAATAAAGAAATGTAATCTATGGTGATATATGATCACCTTCGGCTTAAAGTCATGTGCATTTATATACAACCTAATTCAGTCAGTTAAGTACGTAATACACGCCAGTGTAATTGTGTCTAGAAATAGGCAGAATATTTTTTCAGAGTAGGTTGCCATTACTTTGTGCGGTAGACTGGTTGCCAACCAAGGCAAAACAAATCTGTCCTACTATTTAATCCCTAGCTGGAGAGAGAAGCGACGAATTAATACCTTTCCTAATGGTATTTGTGCGTAAGTGAATGCAACAAATACAACTAGAATTCGAACTCGGCTCTCTTATTTATCATTTCATGCCAATAGCCACCACATCACAACGAAAATAACAAAGCAATATACGTAGAGTTTTCAATAGTGAATTTGACTTCTCATATTTCAATTTAGAAATTTCATAGTAAAATTGTTTAATGTGTTCTGATAATTTACTGAGTATTTCATAGTTTGGCATAAGGCCAAGAAAGAGCTCGTGAGGATCGAATACCGATATTAGCGAATGTGATTACTTACAAATCTTAAAAAATTCTTATGTTTGGTCCAAGAAATATGTGGAAGTGGGCATCGTCCACAACATTTTCAGTGCACTCCGTCGTATACCGAGGCAGTTAAATATGAGCATTCTCGGTATCCTTACCCGCCTATCACCCACCCTCTGACATTTCCTATATTTAATCATCCTTTCTCCACTCTACGTAGCCCCCTGCGCAGTAGTGGCAGTGACATGCCTTGCTCGGGGTGAAACGCTTATAAAAAAATATATATATATAGATGATAACAAAGAAACAGAGACAAATCGATTGATCGAAACAGAAAATATATTGGTCAGCCCAGCATGAGTGCGACTGATAACAGCAAAAAAGATAAAAGGAATATTAGCAGTCTGAGATAGATATGAGTTGATTATATATATATATATATATATATATATATATATAATCTAAACTTATTTGTAAATGGAACTTTCTCTGTGTGCGTGTGTGTGTGTGTGTGTGTCCGTTACCTATAGACTCCGAAACGGCTGAACCGATTTTCTTGAAAATTTGCACAATTGTACTATAAGCGTCTGTGAGTGTTCTTAGCTAGATTTTGTGTCGAGGTACCCCCGATAAATATCGAAAATCGATAATCGAAAAAATCGGGTTATAGAAGGAGTGGTCCGATTTTATTAAAATTTGATACACTCATAGACAAAGACATAAGAAACGATATTCAGACGTTTCAAGGTTGCAGTTCTTACAATAGTGCAGAAAATTGATAATATATATACATAAAAGGCAAGATGTTTGTGTGTGTGCTTGTTTATTTGTCTGTATGTCTTTTATACAAATCCACAATTTTTTTCCGATTCTCATCAAACTTCACACAAATATTCTTTAGGCTGAGTCTGTGCTCCAGGACCATGGATTAGTTTTAAACCTTTCATTACACCCGAGCAACGCCGGTCTATACTGCTAGTATATATATATATATATATATATATATATATATGCATAGAGAGAAGACAGACAAATTGTTATGGCTAGAGTGCAACAGAAAATCAAGAAAGAAAAGGCCATATTTCAAAAGACCAAATTTTATGAAAACGAACGAAAGACAAATAAGAAAATATAAATGATTTTGACAAAAATAATCAATTATATTTGTATAATTTCATTTGACTCAATTTTTTGTTTTAATCACGTGTTCGCCATCTTTAAATTTGATGATTGACTTTTTCTTCTCTCCGATAAAAATACACAATTATCCTTGTTTCGCCTTTTAACAAGTTCAGCAACGCAACTATTTCACAAGCTTTCACTATGAATAACTAGCAGGACAAACCGAACCACATGTCAAATAATAACAAAAATGTTCTCATAAAATCTAACATCAAGTTTGATATTTTTAATCGAGATTGTTCATTCTGGTTGAACGTCACAGTACCTAACCTGCGGCTACTATAAAGACTAATGTTCCCCTCCTCCTGACTTATACAGTCAAATATACAGAAAATATATATCTCCAGTAGATGTTTATCTGAACACTACTCAAACAGGATATTAGACAGGTACCGAAAATAGTGGGAGTCCCAAGCATAGATGGGACTGGCTATAACATTTTTCCAGAAACCTCGGCGTTTCCTCATTTCCACCAGTCTAAACCTAGCCATTTCTCATAGGGGAGATACTGCTTGCACGGATCCCACTCTCAGCTCCCCCGCCATGCTTTATTTTAAACGCGATTGATTTTTGTCTGTGTGATATAGAGTCAGAGCAATAGTTTCATACAGGATAAAATTAGATTTGTCCTAGATTTGCAAGCCAGCCATTGTCAACCATATTTTTAATTGGTATCACCCCGTGCAAAAGCAGTAAAGCCACTAAGCCGCATATTGTGGGGAGGGGAAGAACTAGAAATAAAAAGATTAATAATGATCGGGAAGAGAAAAGAGCAACCAGGAGGACAGCAGATAGCTGTTGATATTGCATTTAAATTTTTATAGATTAAAGTTGAAAGCGTGGAGTCGGAGTGAGGCAAAATTCGCGCACCATTGAGATATTGAAAGTATAATTATGCCTGAAAATTTTATTTACTAATTATTTAATTGTTACATGTGTCGTTCAGTTTTTTGAAAAATCATTTCACTTCTGTGCCTTGCCTACTTGATTAATTATACGCCGGAGAGTTTCCGCTTTCATTTTACTGCATTCATATTTAATTCTTTCTTTCACTCAGTAACCACTTTGTCTTAGTGGCTTTATTACTTTGGTTTATATATATATATATATATATATATATATATATATATATGATGCAATGGATGAACGGACATCTAAATTAAGAAAAAATGAAAACAACACTGACATCTCATTTGAACAGATACACTTACCAAAATTACACAAAAACACAAAAATGTCTCGAAATACTAAAGAGTAAATGTTTTAAAAAATTCGCCATTGACTTTAACCACGGCCTCTGGAGGATCTTGAGATCACCTGCAACTCTTCAGGTCGGTCTCCTTGTTAGTTAGTAAATACTGCTATAATCTTTGACTTTTGTTTATTTTTGGTATTACAATGAGTTTTGTTGGTCTCAACTGCGCCCCCACCCACATAATAATTCATGGGGGAATTAGGTGACCAGATGTAAGGGGTTATTTAGGAATTGTCTGTGAGCCATGATTGGATTCTCCTGTTTTGCCAGACACAGGGTCTTCCAGCAGCCACCCTCTTGATCCAAGGCAGCACTACCTCACTGATGCACTTGACATAGGCTACAGTGCTGAGTCTGATGCCATATGGAGGATAAATGGAGGCATAACATCGCCATTATTTGTGATCACTCCAAACGTATTCGTAATCACCATTAGCCTCATCCAACTCTTTCCGAATTCTCAGCATTATCCTCAGATTGACAAACACACTAAAATGCTCGTATTTAAATTATTCTTACTATTGTACTCATCTTTGTTGCCATTTGTACGACGTTTCGGCCGTTGTACGCTCCGACCTTCTTCAGGTGCTAGGCATTTCGAACCGAACTCTTTGTTACAATCACTGGGGTATATCATCCTTAAGAACACATAGCCCAGTGGATAATTCCTGTGACTTGACCCAAAGAGTTGTGGGTTCAATACCAGTCTACAACAGTGGTGAACAAGTAACTTGCAGGGTTAGAGGGAAATAACTCATGACTTCCAATCGTGCTTTACGCAAGGAATGAGGATGATATACCCACCAGTGATTGTAATAAATGGTTCAGTTCGAAATTTCTAGTTAGAAGAAGGCCGGGCGTGCAACGCTCGAAACGTTGTACAAATGGCAACACATAGTCCGAATAATGTAAATACTGTAAATATTACCTCATGTCAAAAATATCGACAAATACTGAAATGCTCGTGTTGATGCTTTCGGCGCGAACTTCAAACAGTTCAGCATGTCGTTTCTAAATTTCTGAGGGAGTGAAATGCGTTAATGTGTTTTTTTATTTTTTTTATTTTTTTTTCTTACAGACCCTGGTATATACTCGACATAATCAAAAACAAACAACTCACATGCGTTAAATAAAAAATATAAAATAGTGACAATTTATCCATCGCACTCTGTGTGCGCGTATATATATATATATATATAGAGAGAGAGAGAGAGTGTGTGTGTGAGAGAGAGAGAAAAGTGAGAGAGAGAGGTGGAAGAGAAAGAGGGAGAGAGAGAGAGAGAGAAGAAGACAAGGATATAAAAGAAAAGATTTAAATCAATAGATAAGAATTAACTGATATCTGAACAGATTGAAATAAATATATACAGTAAAACAAATCTTGCCAACTTTTTTTGCGATTAATTCAATGTTTTGAACGGTGATATTAATTAGAATGCGTAACGTTTGGCTCTGGGTAGTTTATAATTTTCCTTATGAATAAATGGTAAATACTTTAGAGTTTTAAATTATTTTATGTAGTGGGGGAAACCTGTAGATTTTTGCAAAAAAACAAAGAGGCCAAAATCGAAATTTTGAAAAAAAAAAGAAAAAAAAAGAAAACTATATTTAATTCGCAGCATGTTTTTCATTCATATACTACTCACATCTAGAGTGCTTTCTGTGGAATCATGATTTGGCAGTTTTTCCTTCTGATGCTGATATGCGTTTCCGGACAAAAAAGATACATGTGACTATATATATATATATATATATATATATATATATATATATATATATGCGTATTAATAGGATATAAAATCTGAACAAAAGTGGAGAAAGCAGACAAAGCATAAAAGCGGAAGACTCCAGCCTAACAAACAGACATTAACGGTTTTAATAAACACAAAAAGCACACACGCGTTGTCAATAAAAATGTTTTCCACTTTGTCTAAATCAATCTGTCTGTCTGTCTGTCTATTTTTCTATCTTGCTCTCTCTCTCTCTCTCTAAACATATATATATATATATATATATATATATATATATATATATATATTAATGATATTTGGAAAGCAATCTTTTAAACATCTTTTGTTAAATCTGGAAGACAAGGAAAACTTAATTTTTTATTTAATTTTCTGTTAGGCGTTCTTAAGCTTTCTTTGGTTCGAGTACAAAAATTCTATCTATCTATCTATCTATCTATCTATCTATCTATCTATCTATCTATCTATCTAACTTGGCACTAAAGTCAACAGTCAGCCTTTTCCATCCTTAAACGTATTCATCAGGCCATGTACGTTGTTTTTAGTCTTGACTATATATATATATATATATATATATATATATATATATATATATATGCTGTTCACTGGTGCATTATGGGAGGGTCTATGAAAGAGACTGTTTGCGCTGGTTATAACCTGTCTACTTATATATTTCCTTACGTTTTATCTAAGCCCTTTTAGCCATAAACACAGCATAAATTAAAACTGTATATTTTGTCATATATATATATATCACGTTGAAAACTCGTCCCTGTGTAGCGAATAAGAAATTAATTAAAATCAACCACCTTCTTCACTTTTACAAAAATTCACAAAGACATGTGAAATCCTGGTTTTCACAAATAAAAAAAGATTGACCATGTGCTTAAAGAAAAAGTCAAACCCAGATTTCGCATGCAGGTGTTAAAATGATTTTTGACCAATGGGAACGACTTCCACGACTTGAAGACTTAGCGATCCAGTGCTAAATTCAAAAAGACTATATAAATGACCCCGGCGTCAGTTAAGAGTCAGAGATGGGAGCAGCGAGAGACACCGCTAAAATGTAACGAGAGAAGCTTTAGGTTAAACTCAGACATTGTCCTCTTTCTCTTTCTCCTTCTCCTAATCTATTTGAACAATTACTACTAGAAAATTTTGTACGAATTTTACTCTTAAGTTCTTAATGTTTCTAATTGTACATTAACTCCTACAACTTATGTGAGTCTTTCTCTTTAATAAATTTCTATTTTAAAATGCAAAATGTATATTTTATTCTTCTTACTCTATTCCACATATTCCAATATGCCGATAACCAACCTTCTGATGATGAAAAACTTTCTTATGATTATAACTTTGCATAAAACTTGTAAGCTGAAGGGAGTTCGGTTATGTCAGAATTCACGAAAAATTAACCAGCTCCCCACGGCTGCAGCTGTTCGATCACCGATGTTAAGCAAGTTCGAGCTTGGTCAGTACCTAAATAGGTGTCTACATGTCTACTTTGGAATACCTGCTGTTGTAAACTCAGATATACAGTTGGTGTAATGGTTACGGACTCGGAGTTGGAAATAGAAATTCCAATTTCTCTCAGTTTCGTTATATTCACTTAACCGCAAAAACATTCGGGAATGGTATTAATCTACCTCTTCTTCTAACTATTTGTAGGATTTGTATCAGTAAATCACTATAATTTCTCAAAGAATTCTTGCAATCTAAAATTCTAGCTTTAAATAACTTGCAAAAGCTGTAAAACCTCTTCAATATATCCGGCTCGAATGCTATTACATAATAAATGAAACACACAGTTAATAGTTAGCATGTAAGGCAGAATGTAAAAAATCGACGGAATATTCATGAGCTTGACATCGAGAGAGAGAGAGAGAGAGAGAGAGAGAGAGAGAAAGAAAGAGAGAGAGAGAGAGCATTGATAATAAAAATAAAAATAAATGTTTACTTATCTTGTCGATACTCTGAGTATCCAGAATTACATCCAGCCTTCATAAGAAATGATTGTAATTTTGTATAATCAAGTCACCTGAAGAGTCGAACTCATTTTGTGTTGTGGTCTGTTTGAGCCAGGAAAAAAGACACGGAAACAAGAAGGTAGGTTCAAACAGTGTATTAGAACAACAGAACATATATACAAATACAAGTGTCAGTAGTCAGCAAATAGAAGTGTACTTCTGAACGGTATAGTTACGCTGCGTCTTGACCTTCCCTAGACTGCGTCACGACTGTCTGACAGCTTCGTCCACGGAAGTCATTCAGGTTTGTATTTATTGACGTAGGAAGAGTCCATTCTTATAGATAGGGTACCATAGCATTTTACAAAGCTCAAAATAGAGACAAAAATTAGTCAACATTTAATTTTATGATTTTGCATATATATTTCAATTAATACGTACAATTATGCATTCAGGAGTAAGTTTCGATGCGTCATTTTTAAATCACTCTAAATTTGCGCAATGCAGGGTCTAAAATACGTTCTTTGTATCCACTGCAGTGGAGTAAGACTCTCTCCAAACTAGACACCTACCGGATAAATGCTTGTTGGACTTAGCTGAATAAGAGCGGCCAATGTTAGCCTATATATTCTACTATAAACACGCCCAATATTACAGACAAAAGTAAAAAGACGACCGATGTTTGTTGAAGGGTTCATTATAAAGACAACTACTGCTTCTGCATTGGGCTATGGTCAAATCACACCTGAAATCGCTAGTTCTTGTTTGATCAACGGAGTTAGGCAACCTCGATCACAGTCAGTAATTAGACGGGGGACTGTTTAAAAACACCAATTTGTAATACATCTGAAATATATTTTGGTTTTAAATAACCCACAAACGGTTAACAAGTCCTCGTGATCAAATCTAAAGCAGAATCCTCAATATTGTTGGTACTGACCTGCCATCTCGGCTTCAGTCAATTTTCCGCCGCCCTAATGTCGACATTTCTATAAATAATTTCATGGTAATTTTTCGAATGAACTTTATGGTATATAGACTTTAAGCGCAGTACTAGATTGGCAACATGGTGTCATCAATTTACATTTGAATTGGCTAGATGCAGACGTTCTATGCTAACAATGTCTTCTCTTACACTTCTCGCTCGTGAAACTCTCTTCCAGCTCAAATTAATAAATCAAATTTACATAAAAACTTAACTACATACATAAACATTTTTATCTAAAGACGCAAGTTTAATAAATTAAATTTCGAAAAAACTTTAAATAACACAGAAAGGGTTCATATTTCATAAAATGCATGATCCTAATTAAACTCAAACTAAATTATTGCGCACGTAAAGTCATTATGAACTACTTAAAAATAATGATTACATTCATGTACTATGTTTAAGGCTGAACTAATTTTCCCACAAGTTTCTTATATATTTACAGATTTACTTATACGCACATATTTGCCTGTTTGTTTCCGGTTTTGGAGAGCATAAAACTTAAAAATTTCATAAGTATTCATTAAGTAACTAATGACTTCCTGTCTATAAAACCAATGAAGAGACGAGAAGTGTTTTTAAGATTATGTTTGTGCATATGCCACGCTAATTTTCTCTTTATATTGGTTCTTTTGGAAGACTAAATTTAAAGTGGTTACTTGAGATTATTTGCTATCAGTAACACAGATGATCCCCGCAAAATTGTTGAAATAGTCGTGTGATCCGAGATGTTCTTTCTCAGCACTTAAGTCATATAATCGCTGCCACATTAATGAGCAATTTTTAAAGGTTTAACAAGATTGATCTCTAATTCTGAATAAATACCAACTTTTAGTATGTCATTAACAAAACACTTCAACATGGCAAGACCTGCTTACGCAAGTCCGAGATCAGAAATAGTATGTCGATTTTCTGCACTATTGTAAGAACTGCAACCTTGACACTTCTGAATATCGTTTCTTATGTCTTTGTCTATGAATGTGTCAAATTTGATTAAAATCGGACCAGTCCTGCTATAGCCCGATTTTTTCGATTATCAATTTTCGATATTAATCGGGGGTACCTCGACACAAAACCTAGCTAAGAACACTCCCAGACGCTTATTGTACAACTGTGTAAATTTTCAAGAAAATCGGTTCAGCCGTTTCGGAGTCTATAGGTAACGGACACACACACACACACACACACACACACACACACACACAGACAAAGTTCCATTTATAAATAAGTTTAGATACGACAAAAAACAGACTATTTACACTGTATTGATGACATACTCAGAAATAAAACTAAAACAAAGTAGAAATGAGAAGTAAATAAATATTTAAGAAAATGTATGGTTGTCATTAAAAAAGATCACATTTTTAATGATTAATAAATCAATTCATCACCGTTGAATTTGGTAGTTTGTCATGATGCCAACGTCACTGAATATCTTCAAATTTTTATTTTATAGTGCAATCTTAATTTCAGTTGCACAAATCCCAGACTATAAATCTTCCTAACCTAGCATGTTTGCTTTTTATTTTTCACTCAGTTTACTGCATTCATGTACACTTTTATCCTTTTATCCTCAAATTCAACATTTGCTTTTTTTTTCAAGCTTATGTCTATATTTGCTTCCATATACTGTATTCCCGTCGTCGAGGACTCTTCGACTTCAAGCAGGCACATTACTTTTAACATGAAAACTTTGGAAGCACAAATAAAATAAAAGATAAAAATACAATTTAAAACTTCTTTAAATCATCTTCAGTCGGTAGATTTTCCAAATATACGGTGTGTGATTAAAAAGTATCTAATATGTTTTTATAAAAAGAAAAAATCAACATGTATCAATTCGGCATTTATTTTCTTTCTAATTATTCCCCTTCTGAAACCACATATTTTATCCATCGTCGCTTCCATTGATGGAAGCAATCCTCTTTTGGGTATAAGCGAGCAGCTGTCTCGTCGTATTCTCTTGGATATCTTCAACGTATGAAAAACTTGTTTCTTTTAAGCGGGATTTGATTTTTGAAGAGTAAAAGGTCGCAAGGGGTGAGATTTGGGGAATATGACAGTTGTCTTATCTGGGGAATGTATCATGCTGCACAAGCAATTGTCACTGATGGAATCCTTATGGAGGCGTGAGACGGCCACACTCTACACACTTTCCTTCCAAGCACTGCTATAAAGAACGGAAGGGAGCGAGAACGTTATAACTTAGTGCGTGTGTGCCTCAGAGTTCATAGTCAATCAGTGCTGAGAAGCTTCACTTTACGTACTTTAGCTTCGTTACCAAAGCAAGAGTCCCGATACTTTTTTGAACAGCCCTGGTATGTTGGAAAGTTTTTGTGAACAATTTTATTTTCTATTTATCGTAAGATTCTGCTGTTCCTGGCCCCTTCGTATTTAGCTTTCATTCATCAATTTTCTTCTTAATTTTCTTTTTCATTTTCTCTTCTTTTCCTTCTTTTTCTTTACCCATCTTTTCTGAATAATAATAATAATAATAATAATAATAATAATAATAATGTCATTTCTTTCCACATTGATAGACATTCATTCACGCCAAAACATTAGGTTAATTGTCATTATCTGAGTGGTTTGAGTAATAATTATTGGTTTGGAAAGTGAATTTGCCAATCAAATTTCAAGCTCTTCTTAATTTATTGCATTCACTTTCACACAAATTTTCACACATTTAGAAATTTATGAATCCATCGTTTCTCCCATCAGCTATGTGTTAAATAACAGGGTAAATTAGATTTTATAAACTTGTGCGGCAGCCTTGAGAAGGGTAACTCTGAATTCTATGTTCTTCACGGCTTTCAGAAGTGTCTTTCGCCTAGACTGGCTACCACCCAAGCCCAATTTACCTTAGTATTTAAGCTATACCTTCTTCCAACTGTCATGACTTCTTGAAAATGAAATAACTATTCTAAGAAGTCATGGCAGATAATAAAGAAACGGAACCTGTGGGAAGCTATGATCGTCGTCCCCCTGAAGATTCATGGCGTTTAAAAAATTCTATAACTGATTTGCTTCACTGCATTTTACCTTCAGTTCAATGGTTATAAAGTAAATCATATTCTTGTGACAGTTTCCGATTTCCATCAAACACTATACCTGACTACTATGTGGCGTAAATAGCTCACTCAAATGTTGATTCGATAGAGAAAAGGACAATAAACTCTGAAATAGAATGTAACAAGAAAACCTAAAAAAATATTCCAGATAACGATTCGCGCAATGGAAATGTTGATTTTATTTTCAAAGTGTGCTCACCTTAAAGGTCACAGCTGGTAATTTTATTTCTGGCTATTTCCGTGTCCGGAATTTGCATTTACTATGGACCAATCACATAAAGAAGAGATAGAATAAAAGTATAAATAAAACGTAAGATAAGGCTGCTTCAAACCTGACATGCCATACGCAAAAAAAAAAAAAAGAAAAAAAAAAGATAATGTTATCAAAGTGAATAATTGCTTGATAGTTTGTTGCTGTTATTGTCATATTTCTTTAACGCATAATATCACGGATAGGATTTATGAAAGAAATATATCCAAACTTTCACTAGATCTAATGAGTACTTATCATTGATTGGTCTTGCAAACAAATATTTTAAAGATTTTTGTATCTTTCCTTCAATAGTCGGTGAGATCAAGCCAGATTTTCTTTCCTCTTCTGTTACAAAAGAAAGTTTTTCTAGAAGACCTTACATCATCATGTCAATAAACCACTAATTTCACGAGAGATCAGTCAGTCAGTTCACTGCCAAACGTGATACATACTTTGGTTATCATGTCTCAAAGCGACATGAATGATTAGGTAGAAGATTTCCCACAGTAGGTTGCCATTTCTTTCTGTAGTAGACTGGTTACCAAGGCCATAGAAACCTATCTGTTTTGATATTTAACCCATAGCTGAAGAGAGAAGAGATGGATTAATACCTTTTGCACGGATATTTGCGCGTAAGTGAAAGCAACGAATTCAACTGGAATTCGAACTCGGCTCTCCGATTTCTCATTCCGAGTCGATATCGGTTACACCACAACGCTTATCCCACAAAGGATAATAATAGAAATTTCAAACACTTAACAATAAAAAAATACAGACATTTTAAAGGAAATATAAGAAAAGTTATTCGTTGAAGCAGAATGTGAGTTAAAATAACACATATTTTTTCTGAAATAGGCGGCAATATAAGCCCCATCACAATAGTGTCCAACGTATATATAAGGATTGAGGCATACCATTAAGGTTCATAGGTACTTATATAACAATATGTATCGCATTTAAGAATTAAATCTATGGCAGATGTATTCGCCAGAATATTTGTGTTACTTTAACAATGCTGATGACACAACTATTTACTGTTTTAATAGTAAGTCCGACAATTTACAACTGGCAGCTGCTCTCGAAAAATGATCATCAATCATTTGTTAACTGGGGCAAGAAATAGCTTGTAAATTTTTAACACCCCCAAAATTAAACTGCTATCTTTTAATCATCGTAGAGGAGTATTTTTGTTTTCTATCAGCATTTTTTATGCTAACCCCTAGGAAAGCAACTCATTACGCCTTCTTGATCTCAAATTTTCTATTGACATTAACAGAGGTGATTCTATTGAATCAACTGCTATGTTTGTGACTTGGAAAGTTAGTACCATTGTGCCCTGCTAGACATTTTTCCCGTCAGAATTCACCTTGCACTTTTATGGATCTACCATCCGTACCTGTATTAAATATTGCTGCTCTACCTGGCGTCGTACTCCTGCTATATAATTCGAGACTCTTGACAAAATGAAAGGTTTTTTAATGTTATTTGTGCTGTACTCGCATCCCGACCTTAGTGACTTTCCAACTGTCGTGCCTTGGCTTCTCGCTGTCATTTTTAAAAATATTATTTCGTGACAATTCTTTTAGTGATCTCTGCTTTTTTACTTTTATTTTTTATTTTTAGCTCTACCGCATGGATTTAATCGTATTGCTGGATTGGCAACTACGTTTCATAATTTTATTGTTGAAATAGCTAGCTCTAACCGTAAGTTATATTCTAATAGCTGTTTTTGCTCATCTGTGGAACTCTTTTCTGATTTCTGGCCTCTCTACGACCTAAAATCTTTTAAAGCTTTTAATACAGCGTCAATCGTCAATCTTCGTTCAGGATTGACGTCTTCTTGGCCCCAGCACTTAGAGCTATGCGTAACGTACGTTCTTCATGCTACCTTGGATTGTGTGGGTGTTCGATAATTAAAAGACTTGCCAGGACAAATTTACCTTCACTCTCAGTAACTCCTCACATTTTCGTCGAATTATCTTCTTGTTTGGAGGGAAATATTTATAAGAGAACAAGAGGAAACAAAATATTCTCAGCAGCACTCAGTTGAACTACTTTTCTATTGCTTCAAGTCTTCTCTTCATCAGTGGGAAATTGTCCAGCATTCACTGGAATACAAGACGATTAATATTACCTAGTGATGCAGCAATTTTTTTATTCCCAACGAAATATTCATTTTTCTTAATATTTTGCTTACCCTTTTAAAGGTATCTTTCGTTATTCATCTGTACGTCCCTTTCCTATGTGCCCTTTCCATCCTCTATTAAAACTATTCATAGATATTTAAACTTCTGTACTTGTTTAATTTTGGGATCTCCACACATACACACACACACACACACACACACACACACACCATCACACAACACACCCACACACCTATATATATATATATATATATATATATATATATAAACTTATTTATAAATGGAACTTTGTCTGTGTGTGTCTGTGTGTGTGTATTCGTTACCTATAGACTCCGAAACCGCTGAACTGATTTTCTTGAAAATTTACACAGTTGTACTATAAGCGTCTGTTAGTGTTCTTAGTTTGGTTTTGTGTCATGGTACCCCCGATTAATATCGAAAATCGATAATCGAAAAAATCGGGTTATAGAAGGAGTGGTCCAATTTTAATTTTTTTTAATTTGATACACTTATAGACAAAGACATAAGAAACAATATTCAGAAGTTTCAAGGTTGCAGTTCTTACAATAGTACAGAAAATCGATAATATATATTTAAAAGCTTTCATTACATCCGAGCAACGCCGGGCTATATCTATATCTATCTATATATATATATATATATATATATAATTTATCCGCAAGTCATAAATAGTTTAAATATTCTACTTTTATTCTAAATTACATTCCTTCCTGTTTCTTTTTCTGGAAGAAAATTTCGAGGCAGTTGAACTTTATGGCTTCTTTTTAAAACTTTACTTTATCTGTGTTTATATGTAGTCAATTTTTGACGGTACTGTTGTAGCATATTTTATTAATTACTTCATTTAATACTATGTTCTCGTAGCGAGTTGAAGACAGCGGAGTTTTACTGATTCAAAGGCCTTTTCATAGTTAATGCGAACGAAACCGTTTTTGTGTTGTTTTTATTACTTGGTGCATTATTTGAGGATGTTTTATTGCTTAGAAAATTGACTATTTATATGATTGATTTTTCTCAAGTGCATTTGTTAATTGGTAGTTGATTACTTATCTGACCGAAATCAGAATCTATAAAGTGAGTTAGAATTTTGCTTGAAACTTATCACTTTATAATTAATATCCTGGGAAAAGACATGCCCCATAGCCGGCCATCTTGCATAAGTTTGTCATTATAAGTCTGAACAACAAAAACTAGCAGGTGATTGTGTACATGAATCATCCAGTCTTATCAAAATTACCATAGCGGGCTGATGTATCCGTTATCAGCCTTAACCAAGGAAGACCTCTGCGTGTATCATTGAGTGGATTATGAAAGTGCGTAGTTAAGCCTCGAAGCGCCGAGGGTAAGGACGAGGAGTTCAAAGATCGGGTAGGCGTTAACTAATATCTGATAAAGCCGTTGTTGTCATGTTATTAGAGAATGGAATTTGCGTGGATTTCTGTCGAAAAGCAAAGATCAGCAAAGAATAAAAATGTTCAGATTGAAGCAAAAAAGCAAAAGGGGAAAAATAGTGTATAGCTTGAAAAGGTTAGAATGGTCAAGGGTTTTATCGTTCTCCGTCCGCCCACATCCTGGACCGACGTCTCCTTGGTTCGAGCACTCAGAGCCACGCGCAAAGAACATCCTTCAAGCTATCTCGGATTGTGTGGGTGTTCGCCAGTTAAAAGACGTGTCAGGACCAATGCGAGCCAGCTCGATCTTCGGGCGTTAGTCTGTTGTGAACGTGTCTGTCCTTACGGATACAGCACGGCCAACTTCAGTAATATCAGTCGAATGTTTTTCTTATCTGACTGCAAAGAAGTTAACGCTACGTAACTACTTGCCGGAAATGGCAACCAACTTGGTAATGAGAGTCCAGATATGGAGATGGGAAGACTGTGATAACGAGAATATAGAAATGATTATAAAGCTGACAAGACTTTTTATATGAATGGGTAATATAATCGGGGTTGGGTTTAAGCCTCATTCGATAGTCGATGAAGTAAAACCTATTTCTAAATTATATGAGCTGTTTTTTAAAAATGTTATCAATAAACTGTCTGAAAAGAAATATATATACGGTTAAATAGCAGAGTAGGCTGCGATATTTAACCGTGGTTAACCGTCAGTCTAGGAGAAGAACAAAACCCAGCTAACTGAAGCTGTTAGCTTACGCATCAGGTTCAATCATGATGTTTGCATGAAAAAAAAAGAAGAAATAAAAAATAAGAGATTTCAACAGCTACAGATAATCCCACTGGAAAATGCTGTGGACCAGCAAACATTAAAACAAAAGAAGGTGGGTAGATGGATGAGTAGTTGGCTGGCTGGCTGGCTGGCTGGCTGGATGGATGGATGGATGAATGGATGGATGGATGGATGGGCGGATGCGAAGATAGATATTGACTTACACTAGATCAAACTCTTGATCATCCGTGGCTAAGAATCAACAATTGCAATATATAGATCCAGGGGACTTTCTCTCTTAGAATAACCTTCTCATTGCAATAATAAAGATAGAGAATCCTGCAGGTAACTAAACAATTCTCACGGGCCAACTATTGTGCTAATGTATATTAGATTAGATAAATAAATTTTGTGATACAATCCACCCGGATGGAAATTCGTATACACATTTTGACTGGTTCTTGTAAAGAATGGCAATGTGTGCAACAGCTTTTTATTACTGTCTAACGTAATTTGCTTATTACATACTCACCTAATTTATCCTTCTTAAAACAAAGTGATGTTTCGGTAACAAAGCAATTTTATTCTGACACTTGGAGATAAGACCGAGTGCAGGGATTCGGTTAGGTGAGGTTGCTTTTAATTTAACTCATGATGTACGAGTTCATGCCCTATACTTGTAGCCAGATTGAACTCACAACTCTTTGGGTCAAGTCACTGGAACTAAGCAACGCCGATATCGACTGGTCCATGTGTACAGCAGGGGTGAACAAATAACTTAGAGAGTTGAGTTAAAGGGAGATAACTACATGACATCCAGAAGTGGAATCGCACATGGAATGAGAATGGATTACCTCAGTGATCAAAATAATGGACTCGGTTCAAAATCCCTAGCACCTGAAGAAGACCGGAGCGTACAGCGGCCAAAAGGTCGTAAACATGGCAATAAAGAGGAGGACAACTGTTCGAACAATGTAAATAATGTAAATACTACCTCATCTCAGAAGTATAGACAAATACCGAATGAGAAAAAAATTAATTAAAGGAACCGGAAACCCAATCCTAAACAGAAAGCAAGGGATAAATCTCTACTTCTGTCCAAAAGATGGAGGCGGAGTGGAACCCGCGCGATGGGCGAAATTATCTACTCCTATTGAAAAAATTAAAAAATAAACCTTTTGCTGAGTGAACTTCCCCGAAATTTCGTTAGAGGTCGTGCCATTGGTTGTGAATAAGATCACATAATTCTTGATGAAAAGAACATTTTTGAAGTTGGGAGTGGAATTGGTTGTGTATAAGATCACATAATTCTTGATGAAAAGAACATTTTTGAAGTTGGGAGTGGAATTGGTTGTGTATAAGATCACATAATTCTTGATGAAAAGAACATTTTTGAAGTTGGGAGTGGAATTGGTTGTGTATAAGATCACATAATTCTTGATGAAAAGAACATTTTTGAAGTTGGGAGTGGAATTGGTTGTGTATAAGATCACATAATTCTTGATGAAAAGAACATTTTTGAAGTTGGGAGTGGAATTGGTTGTGTATAAGATCACATAATTCTTGATGAAAAGAACATTTTTGAAGTTGGGAGTGGAATTGGTTGTGTATAAGATCACATAATTCTTGATGAAAAGAACATTTTTGAAGTTGGGAGTGGAATTGGTTGTGTATAAGATCACATAATTCTTGATGAAAAGAACATTTTTGAAGTTGGGAGTGGAATTGCAGAACGAAGTAGTAACTGTTGGCAAACGCTAGAACTGAAAAAACAAGCGAAGTATTTACACTTGAAAACATTTTTATGATTATTAAAGTACAAGCTGATACATCCCACTGCACTAAATTTGTTTTAATTCCAGCTTCTTTCAGAACGAAGGCGGTCATTGTTTTTCATAGTTTCCTGTTCTTCATTATCAGTGAATGTTCAGGCATTCTCATCAAAAATTGTTGGTTGTTTTTCCGTATCATTTCTACAATTTTGTTAGAAAAATGTGTGTCATTCGAACCTGCAACCCCTAACAACATATGAGAAGCAATCAATTGAACTGATACGTGTTAACCGCTCGACCACGAATGAATTCATAGTAGGCGAAGCCGATATTGTAAGGAGTTGCAGGTTCAAATCCTATCGAATGACACGCATTATCCTAACAAAATTTCTCAAAAATATTCCGGCCAGTAGAGTTATACTGTTTAATTAAAAAACAAAACACACACACACACACACACACACACACACACACACACACACACACACACACACACACACACACACACACACACAAAAACAAAACAAAAAACAAAACAAAAAACGAAAACAAAGAAAACAAAAAAAAACAGAATATCTATTCAAATACGAGTATCTATTAAAAATTATGTGCAAATAAATTAAATATGTGGGTTGTCAATCCCTTTCGTTAAACTTCGGAACTTTTCGGAATATATATATAAGAATTTCTATACACCGCATATTTGTGTAGGACTATAAGCCACAAAATTTAATAGGTAGCTAAACTTAGTACCCGTTTGGACTATAATAAAATACTCACAAGTCCTGTGATAAATGATAACAAAAAAAATGATAAACAATGATACACTATCGAAAATACAAGAGCAGTTTACACTTAACTAGAAAAAGTAGAAATTGACTGAATTTATGTATTTTATCCTATTCTGTACTATATTAATACTAAACTAAAGAAATGTCATTCTACTCAACAATAATTAATCCCGATTTCTACGTCGTCAGTGGAGTACACAACATAGAGACTGGTTAATTTTGTAATTATTGTGGAATGGATTCTTCTCGTAACGTATAAATTGTTACAATTTTATAGAGGTCTCTTTAAGCATTGGCGCCTACCGTCTTGTGGCAAACATTTTTTTTTCCTGACTTGATGACGAGTCTTGTACCAGGAGAAGCAATGTTATTTTATATTTATTTTTACTTCCTTGTAAAATCAGCTAAATAAAACGCCATGAGTAGCAAGCAACTTGATCAAATATAATGATTTTCTTCCCACTTATCTGACACTGAAGCATTCCATGCGGTTCTGCTGTTTGGCAGGTTGTGAATGCCAATACCTCTTTACTCCCCTAGAGATTCTTACCATTTCACAAGAGGGCAACAGGTGTCGAAGTACCAGTTCATGCTTTTACTTAGAAGATAAAATATTATTCTCCTTTCGATTTAGTTTGGATTTGCATGGTTAAATGTATCTTCTAAGATTACCATTAAAATTGACAAAATAACTGTTTCACCAATCAACCTCATTAATTTTTTTTTTATACGGACTCGCTTAAACGTTTATATTTTAAATAGCAATGATTTCCTAATTATAGAATTTATATCAGCACTAGCAATGGTACTCTGCGTTGAACAGGAAAAATCTTTTATATTTACTCCGTTGCACTATTCAATCATTTATTTCTTTGTGTAGATCGAAAAATGACATTCAAGAAATTGTCATAATTAAAGCAGTTAAGTTGTATATTTTCCGTTACTCCTATACGATATGTTATTTGATTATAATTTTTAATGTCGGGTCAGTAGGTTTTTCTCGTCAGAATCCATCTTGCACATATACAAGTATAACATTCGTCCATGCATTGAATACTGGTGTCATATATGGTCGGGTGCGCCTGCTATTCATCTCGGAGTTCTCGACAAAATCCAAAAGAGGATCTGCCATGTAGTCGATCACGACCTGGCAACTCGATTCCTGTCACTTTCTCACCGACGGGCTGTGGTTTCTCTCTGTTTCTTCTACAAATATTTTCATAGCTCATGCTCTGACGAGCTTAGCTCCCTGGTGCGCCCTCTACAATACTTTTTTATCACTGACGGGATATGGCTTCTGTTATGGTGACCTATCTGCGGGGAATGGAGTCTTCCTGCGTCAATAAAGACTAACCTTCGTGACTTCCGGGAACGCAGCTGTGAGATAGTCGTGGGACAGTCTAGAGACAGTCGAGAAGCAGCGTAACTATACCGTTCGTATTTATACTTCTATTTTGCTGATTACTAACACTCATCATTGTATATATATTCTTGTTATTCTAATACACTGTTTGAACCTACCTTCCTGTTTCCGTGTCTTACTTCCGGGCCCTAACAGGCCACAACAACTTGGCGACGAAGATCCTGTCACAACAAACTGATTTCACATTCGTTGCCAATTTCCTGCAGACAGGGCACCATAAAAGCTTCTTTCTTTTCTACAAAAATTTTCACGGCTTCCGCTCTGATGAGCCTACCTCACTGATGCCCCTCTACACGAATTTACCCGAGCTACTAGACTGGCAACTAGGCCCCACCCCTTTAAAGTTAAAAGTAACCTCCCTTTTTACTCTACTAGTTTCTTTTCTCGCACTTCTTGTCTGTGGAACTCTCTTCCATATACTTGCTACCCTGATAACTACAATCTCCGAGAGTTTAAGTTTAACGTCAATTGCCATTTTTATCTCTTTGATTCCCATATTTCTCTTATACTTTCTCCGACACCCCATGTATCTTGTTCTTCTTTCTTTTCGCTCTTCTCTTTGCGCACCAGTGGCAGTACTTCCTTTGCTTGGGGTGAAACTATTATAAAAAATATGTGATAGATTTTATAATCATAATTAGGGGGTTGCTTTCAAAGAGAGCAATTCCTCGCCCGGTAAGGACCGACATGGTCAACAGGTGTCACCTGACCGTCATCCGGAGACTGTTAGCAACAACGGTGTAAAGGGGACAGTTTTTACAAAATCCTATCGCTCGCCTGGGAAGGAACGACATGAGCAACAAGTGAATCTGGACCGTTACCTTGGGGACATGGAACATCAGGACGTTAAACAACTGCGGACAAATAGAGAATGTCAAGCAGGAAATGAACAGACTGAAAATCAATATTTTGGGAATATGTGAAACCAGATGGCCAAATAATGGAGACTTCAGCAGCGACAACGATAGGATAATATACGCAGGAGGCAAAAATAATGAAAAAGGAGTCGGCTTAATACTAAACAAAGAAATGAAGAAATGTGTTTTGGGATACTGCCAGTTCTCTCAAAAGCGTTCTCCTGGTCAAACTGAAAGAGAGACTATTCAACATAGCAATTGTAGTCATCTATGCACCAACAACACAAAGCATCGAGGAAAAAATAGAATATTTTTACTCCACTCTAGACAATGTCAAGGCTCAATGTAAAAGCCAATAAATCAGGATCATGATGGGAGATTTGAAGTCCAAAGTAGGAAAGGAGAGGGAAGGTATGACAACTGGCAACTTTGGTTTAGGAATCCGCAACGGACGAGGAGAAAATTGGCCCAATAGTGCATAGCAAATGACCAGGTAATAACTGACACCTGGTTCCAAGAACACCCACGACGTTTATGGACATGGAGAAGCCCAGGAGGTGACACAATAAAACAGATAAACTACATAACCATAAATAGCAGATTCAGAAATTCAATGGTTCATGTCTGCTTTATTATTCCTGCTCAATCGCTATACTTCTGCAGAAGTATAGCGATTGAGCAGGAATAATAAAGCAGACATGCATAAAGAAATAAAAGAACTGACAGGATAAAAACACCTGCTCTTCAAGAAGATGTATAAAATCCAAGGATGGAACAATCATATTGGAGAAAGAGGAAATACTGCAACGATGGGAAGAATATATAAAAGATCTTTTTCATGACAAGAGAGAGAGCAACCAATAATACGCAAAGATTAGGATGGACAGGAAATATTAAAGTATGAATTGGAATCTGCAATAGCCAAACTGAATAGAAAAAAAGCAGCAGGACCAGATGGCATAGTCATAGAGCTGCTGATAGCTCTGGAAGAATTTGATATAGAGAAAATTACAAAAATAATGAATGAAATATATAATTGTGGTGTAATACCAGATGACCTCAGTAAGTCGATCTCCATAGCACTACCTAAGAAGCCAAGAGCAAATGAGTGCGAACTCCACAGAACCATCAGTTTAATGAGCTATATAACAAAACTGATTGTCCTAATACTGATAAATAGAGCGAGAAGCCAAATCAGGCCAGAGATAGGACAAGAACAGTGCGGTTCTTTGATTTCTTTGCCGATTTCGTCAATCTCGGCTCTGCTCGACACACGAAACGTCGTCAGCATAAGCGGAATGCATACCCTAGAAAGTAGCACCAGGTAAGAAGATTCCGCATAGGATCGGATTAGTCTTCCACTTGCAAAGGAAAGGTTCCAACGAAAGAACATAAAGCAGAGGCGAAAGCCGACAAACCTTGAACAGTGCGAGGCAATAAAAAAGGCTTCAATCGTACCCCATTCATATCCACCAACACACCGGGGGACGCGTACAGAAGTCGAATCCTAGCGCGAAAGTACGACCCAAAACATGCTTTCGAAAAGACAGACCCCAGAAAACTATGGTCAACCCAATCGAATGCCTTATACCGATCTAAATTAATCAGCGCGACTTTAGTGTCGAATGTTTCGACGATTAAGTGTGCAATAGTTCTTCCCTTCACAGCACAAATCTGCTCGGGGTCAAGCAGACAAGGAAGGATAGCCTGCAAATGGTTTATTAAAACCTTGACCAAAATCTTCAACTCTTTTTAATATCGTCAAAGGCCTGAAGTTATCTATCCCATCCCCACCATCCTTGTTTTCGCGTTGTAAATTGATTACACTCCTGGTGAAGCGTCGGATTATAAACCTCTGCTTCATCCAGTTGTTGTAAAGGAAAAAGAACGGGCGACTGCCTCAAGTACATTTCGTAAGGATGACCATCTAATCTCGGAGTTTTGTCCCGGCCAACCAGCTTCAGCGTATCCCAGATCCCAGACTCTATTATGGGACCCCCACACCCAGTTGCTTCAGCTGCCTCGAGGCAGGGGATGTCGGCCAAATAGATGTCTAAGTTAGCAGTGCTCAGACCGTGCTCTCTGGTGAACAGTTCCTGAAAGTAGTCACGAAAAGCCTCAACTATGCCCGCGTTTGTAGTCACGGTCCTCTTATCCGGCAATGTGATGCACGCGATATGCCATTTGACAGCATTTCTCATTTCCTCTGCACGAAATTTAGCGGACATATTCGTTGCCTCAGGTGACATTCTATTAAACCTAGCCCTAACTCCGAGAGCTTGATCCATCTTGGTAAGCAAGGGGGCTTGCTCTGCCCTGTCTATGGCTACGCCCCCATTAACACGGGATTTGATCAACTTTCGCTTCTACTGTCGTTTGTGCTACTAACCTAGATAAATTGAGTCGACGGCTAAATTCAGTAGTAAACGACCTAGTTTTAGATTTTAAAGAATCCCACCAGTTACTCCCAACCACAGCCCCCGTCAATTTCCGCTGTATCATTAGTAGCAACTGGTCCTGGAAGTCTTCCTCATCAAACAATGTACAGTTCATTTTTCAGTAGCCAACCACTTTAACCTTAAGCTTATCTAAGTTCACACGAAACCGGACGAGCCTATGATCCGAGTAAACAAGAGGACAATTTTAGTTTTATCAAGAATTATGCTAGATAAACACGTACGCGTAAAATAATGGAGTGACAACGCTTTATTTTGACACATTTCTCGTTTTTCAATTATCAAAATATGAGCTTAGAAAAATAATACATTCATATTAGGGAATTGTTGTTAGCTTAAATTCGTTTGGGTCATCGAAAAACAAACGTACCAGATACACAGCACTGCTGGCGTGGTAGAGGATTAAAAGAAAGGCAATGAGAAACTGAAGGAGATAGATTCGCTCAAAGATCCCACGTCGCGTGCGGGGCCTCGAGTATCTTTTCCCCAGGTAAACCTTTCCAGTAACACCTCTTGGCTCATTAGCACATTACTCTTTAGGAAACGCCTTTTCTGGTGCCTACTGATAAGTAAATTTCCCTTCTTTCTTATTTGGTTTGCTGCCATATGAATTTGAAACAACAGGACAATCACCGAAGTTTAGCAACATGAAGCTTGATCAGGACCTAGAGAGATAAACACTTGACAATAAGAGGTGCTGTAAACATAGATGGAAAATCGGAAAGCTGAGTTTTAATGCCAGTCGGGTTGGTTATATTCAGTTACGCGCAAATATTCTTGGGAAAGGCATGAATCCACGTCTTCGCCTCTAGCTATGGGTTAATTAGAAAATCATTATTATCTCTCTAAGAATTCTTACAATATAAAAATATTTTTTCTGGCTTTAAATAACCTGAAAAATGTTAATAAGTAGTAAAAAATATCAATTCTTTTTTTTTTTTTTGGTCCTACTAAATCATCCGAAATAAGATGCATGAAAATAAAAAAGAAATGACTCAATGAGAATTGTGTAGAGATGCAAAAGTCAAATGTAACAGGCGCGTATAAAAGGAAATAACAAAACAAATAAATTTTTGTGTAGTCTCTGAAAATCTAAGATAAATATGAACATCGCATAACGGAAAATGTAATTTTGCATGCATATCAGATTTTTATTTAACCCTATTTGCACTTTTGAAATCACTGAAATAAGAATATTAAAAAAAGTTAAGAAAAAAATGAGTATTATCAGTATGATCTAACCTACTCATGAACGCAGTATTTCTTTGTAGGCATCAAATAATAATTTATCCTATCATAAAATTGGAATATTTAATTACTAAGATGGACAGGTCCGGTTGTGTAACTGATGAAAATAGAAAGACAAATTATGGTTTATATTATAGAATAAATTACGATTATGAAATAAAATGTTTTATATTATAAATATGAGCAGGCGGTGTAATGACTGACATCACCTCGAAACGAGAAATCGACGAGCTGTATTCGAATTTCAGTCGAGTTTATTACATTTAATTTCACTCAGAGACCTTTTAGTAATATATGAATGCATGTTTTTTCCGCCAGGTGGAGATTAAGTATTTGACTCTTCCACCTTGGCTTGCAACCAGTCTAGGAGATAAATTCTGAATTAAAAACCAATAGGGCATGAAGCTAGCCTACTTAGTATGGAACCACAACCACAACGACTAAATTTGTTAAGCGATTCACAGCGGAGTCAACGGGACTTGATTGAGAATAAGTTTATATTATAAGTTAATTTAATGATAGGGACATGTAGCCGAGTGGTTAGAACGTTCGCTTTTCTGACCATGAGGTTCGAATTTCACCATGATCGATTTTTTAAGAAGGTGTTACCGGTCTGGAGGAGGTCATCTCAGCGTGAGGCACCTTTGGAACGTTAGTGAAATTCATACCATTAACTGACCCAAGCCTTGTGAGTTAAATTGGTTTGACGGAAAACATTGAGAGTAGTCAGTAGCCGTGCTACTACGAAGTCACAAGTCATCATGACCGTGGGTTCGTTGAGTGTTCTGACCTTGTTTCGATTCTTGTTCACGCTAGATAACGCGCTCTCTCTCTGAAACCGTAACTAAGGTCCGCTCAGAATAGTTGCAGTATAAACTATAGGTGGATTCTGTGGGTGTTAACAAACACAAGTAATCAGACGTCTGCAAGTAGACAGGCATCATTGGATAAGAGTCGGTAGCTATGCAGTTTAACGATATATCAACGCTTGATGGCTAATTTAAGGTAGAAATTTGTATGTTTGAGTCTATATGAAACTATCAGTATAGCCCGGCGTTGCTCGGCTGTAATGAAAGCTTAAAACCAATCCATGGTCCTGGAGCTCAGACTTAGCTTAAAGAATATTTGAAATAATGAAATAATTGCGACAATGTACCAATCGCACTTAGTATATATATATATATATATATATATATATATATATATATATATATATACTAGCAGTATAGCCCGGAGTTGCTCGGGTGTAATGAAAGCTTAAAACCAATCCATGGTCCTGGAGCTCAGACTTAGCTTAAAGAATATTTGAAATAATGAAATAATTGCGACAATGTACCAATCGCACTTAGTATATATATATATATATATATATATATATATATATATATATATATATATACTAGCAGTATAGCCCGGAGTTGCTCGGGTGTAATGAAAGCTTTAAAACTAATCCATTGTCCCGTACTCTTTGGACGTTGGCACGAAAGACTAAAAAGCAATAGTTGTTTCCAGTGAAAGCGAAACCGTAGACTGAAAGAAAAATGAATGGATGTAAGTCAAATTTTGATTTCCTGGTATCGATATCAAATAAGTTTTTTTCGTCGTAAACTGAATTTTGAAGGCTAAATAAGTCCTCTGGGTAAATGGTATCATGGCTGAGACTAAGAACTACAATTATACCTATTTAGAGCCAAACCCGAAAACTAAAATAAAAGGGCTGAAAAAAAAAATACAGACATACAGGCAGATAAACAGACACACACACAAACATCTAGCCTTTTATATATATCTATTATCGATTTTCTGTGCTGTTGTAAGAACTGCAACCTTGAAACTTCTGAATATCGTTTTTTATGTCTTTGTCTATGAGTGTATCAAATTTGATTAAAATCGGACCACTCATCTATAACCCGATTTTTCCGATTACTGATTTTCGATATTTATCGGGGGTACCTCGACACAAAAGCTAGCTAAGAACACTCGCAGACTCTTATAGTACAAGTGTGTAAATTTTCAAGAAAATCGGTTCAGCCGTTTCGGAGTCTATAAGTAACGGACACACACACAGACACACAGACAAAGTTCCATTTATAAATAAGTTTAGATTACTCGGATTTAAGCCTGAGATCATATTCAAATATTGGTAGAGTTTATATCTGAGTACATTCGAATATTTTGTTAGGATTTATATCTGATACCGTAACACTACTGTTGTTTAAGGTTTTATAGATTTAATTTTTTTAATATAAATTATATTCATTCATTTTACAACGCGTTAGAATAACGGTTAAGATCACAGTCACAAATAGAAACTTTAGACGTAGCATTAGAAAGGAAAAAATAGAATTTCTAGGGCACTTAACGAAGAAAGAGTGCTTGGAAATTGGACACTCACAGGACATGTTGAAGGCAAGAGGGACAAAGCAATGTAGTACATAACGTACCTAATGATATTTTGTAATTGGTTGGCAGAACAGGGATTAGAATAACAAAATGGCAGATTTTACAAAGTGTTGCAAAGAACAGGAGAATAATGATCGCCTACATACTGAAGGGTCACTGTTCATAGAACAAGATGCTTAATAAAAATTTCGCAAACAGAGAAATCTCCACGGAAAAATTAGTCATGAATTCCGTAGACTATTTAAAGACAAACAAAAGGAATACTTATAGAGTTTTGTTTTTGAATGTGTAATTTACAAACGGATGTGCGTTGTGGTGCAGTGGATATCGGCTCGGAACGAGAAATTGGGAAGCCGAGTTCGAATTCCAGTTGAATTCGTTGCATTTACTTACGCACAAATATCCCTCTTCCTTCCAGTTATGGGTTAAATAACAGGACAGATTGGTTTCTATAGCCTTAGTCGGCAACCGGTCTACTGCAGAAAGCAATGGCAACCTACTGCGGGATAATCTTCTTCCCAGTCAGTCATGTCTCTTTCGAGACATGATCGCCCAAGCGTGTATCACATATTGCACTTAACTGACTGAATTTACAAACACAACTGTTTGCAAAACTTAGCATCTCATTCTTAGTAAACAGAAGATATTTTCTTTGAAATTTCGTAGTTTCTCAAAGAGACCCTCTGTTTCATTTGGCCAAGGCATAATTTGCAATATGAACCAGAACAGCACGTGGTCTAAAGGAGGGGGGGGACAGAGAGAAGAATTATAAGGCTATTAAATATTTTACATTACAAAACTTAATGATGAGGTCTTAGAAATTATGAAAACGAAAAGGAAATTAATACTGAGCATCAGGAAGAGACAGCTGAAGTTCCTGGGACATGCAGTGAGAAAAGAGGGCTTGGAGAATCTGATACTAACAGGCCAGATAGAAGGAAAAGAGACAGGGGAAAGCAACGGATAACATATTTGAAAGACCTAATCAGGTGGATGGTGGAACGAGGGTTGCATGGTGTAACAGGAGAAGGCGTGCTAAGAGCCAGCAGGGATAGGGAGACGTGGAAAGCCATGATCGCCTACGTCCTGAAGGGACAGGGCACATAGAAGAAGAATAATTTACAAACGACATAAAAACATACTGTAGGAGATTCATGGAAACCTATGAGTAACTATTCGTTTTTGTTGATCTTCCAGTTTTAGAAACTTCTATTGCCTATGAATCTCATCGGTTATCAGTTAGACAGACATGACAGAAGAGGTTAGCGTTATGTTAAAATCCAAATTCTTGCAAGATAGGAAGACGTCAAATTTGCTGACTGAATGAAGCCAAATTGTATTAAAGAATGCTAGAGCCGATAAGTGTTCTTGCCTGTTGCACACATGCGCATGCATACCTATGTGTAGTATAGCGTATAACAGCACACACAGACACACACATTCATATATATATGTATATGTATATGTGTGTGTGTGTGTGTTGAGGTATATTACTGCTCAACTATACATTAATATATATATATTAATGTATATATATATATAAATATATATATATTAATGTATAGTTGAGCAGCAATCTTTCATTTAAACATGTTTAGTTAAAAACGACCGATAAGGAAGATTTTATTAATTTTTGATTTAATTTTTCCATTATTTTTCATTGTTTCCTTTCTGCTGAAGATAAGTAATGTAAAAATGTTACATAATATTTAGACTTTGCAAACGCTTTCAGCCACTTCACTGGCGATTTTCAAGGATGTTATTTTCCGGTGTTGTTATGTTCTTATGTTTAACTGTAATATATTTTTTTTGTTTCAGTGTTTTTTGACAAGGAGAGTTCTTTCTTCAACACTTTTACTTGATGCACGTGGCTGGGCATCGCGTGAGCATCAATCTGTTTTTCCTTTCAAAACTACATTTCCACTGTTAAATAATGTAAGGTTGATGGTAGGAGAAACTTGTTTGATAATATAGCGATGTGTCTTTGATATTGTGATTTAAAGAGTATTTTCATATTTTCAACTAAAATTTTTCTAAAGGGTTCTTGTAAGTTATGGGTTAATGAATGTTTTTTATTGCACTATTATTACTAGATAGGTGTCATGTAAGGTGTCTACTCAGAAAAGTGATAGTATTGCCAATATAGGTAACTGATTTATGACAAGAAACACCAGGGCATTGAAATTCATACACTATATTAGTCATCGGTGTACGCCACAAAGAATTGACAGAAATACTCAGCAACCTCGACATATTTGGGAAAGACATTAGAGTAATCAAGAACCCCTACTGGCAGCAAACCGCCTGCATACGGACAGGAAACGAATTCAGCAGATATACAAAGATGACGTAAGACAAGGATGTGTCTTTTCACCGTACCTATTCAACTTGTACAGTGAGACTATGATGAGAACCCTAGAAGTTATGCCAGGATTCAACATCAGCGGTCACAATCTGAACAACATAAGACACGCAGATGATACAGTGCTTATTGCAGACACGGAAAGAAAACTTCAAAACATTCTAAAGAAGGTAAATGACGAAAGTCGGAGTTAAAAGCTACAAATCCGAATGCATGGTCATCAGCATAAAGAGTAGCCCAAAATGGTAATTACAGGTGGGGGGGATACTAAAATGGTAATTACAGGTGGGGGGAATACTAAAATGGTAATTACAGGTGGGGGGATACTAAAATGGTAATTACAGGTGGGGGAATACTAAAATGGTAATTACAGGTGGGGGGGATACTAAAATGGTAATTACAGGTGGGGGGGATACTAAAATGGTAATTACAGGTGGGGGGGATACTAAAATGGTAATTACAGGTGGGGGGAATGCTAAAATGGTAATTACAGGTGGGGGGAATACTAAAATGGTAATTACAGGTGGGGGGATACTAAAATGGTAATTACAGGTGGGGGGATACTAAAATGGTAATTACAGGTGGGGGGGATACTAAAATGGTAATTACAGGTGGGGGGATACTAAAATGGTAATTACAGGTGGGGGGATACTAAAATGGTAATTACAGGTGGGGGAGATACTAAAATGGTAATTACAGGTGGGGGGATACTAAAATGGTAATTACAGGTGGGGGGATACTAAAATGGTAATTACAGGTGGGGGGATACTAAAATGGTAATTACAGGTGGGGGGATACTAAAATGGTAATTACAGGTGGGGGGGGATACTAAAATGGTAATTACAGGTGGGGGGGATACTAAAATGGTAATTACAGGTGGGGGGATACTAAAATGGTAATTACAGGTGGGGGGATACTAAAATGGTAATTACAGGTGGGGGAGATACTAAAATGGTAATTACAGGTGGGGGGATACTAAAATGGTAATTACAGGTGGGGGGATACTAAAATGGTAATTACAGGTGGGGGGGATACTAAAATGGTAATTACAGGTGGGGGGGATACTAAAATCAAGCAAGTACAAAATTAAGTAATTGGGAAGTGTTCTAACGGAAGACAGAAAGTGCGATACTGAGATCCGATCGCGAACTGACATGGTGAAGGACGCATTCCAGAAGCTGAGCAGTGTATTAAGAGACAGGAAAAAATCGCTAGAAACAAAGAAAAGAGTACTGGATTGCTATGTGATGTGTATTTTACAGTATAGCAGTGAATGCGAGACAATATAATCAAAAATGAAAAAAAAAACTTGAATCAAATTAAATGTGGTTTTACTGAAGGATGCTGCGGATATAATGGATCGAATATGTGAGCAATGACGAGGTTTTAGAAAGAATGGAAATTAATATTGAACACCACGAAAAAAAATGCTAAAGTTTCTGGGACATGTAATGAGGAAGGAAAGTTTGGAGAATCTGGTATTCACAGGTCAGATAGGGGGAAAGAAAGACAAGGAAAAGCAGGATGTAACATATTTGACGAGCTTGAGCCAGTGGATGGCAGAGCGGGGTTTGGGTGGGGTAACGGAAGAAAGCGTGCTACGAGCCACCAGGGATAAGGAGACGTGGAGGACCATGATCGCCTACGTCCTGAAGGAACAGGGCACACAGAAGAAGAAGTTTAGATTAGATGGGGTTATTATTATCAGAAACAACAAAGTTTACTCTCTTCCATTTCTTATAATATATTATAAATGTTACATGTTTCTGAGGAATTACAGCAGAAATATGGTGTTTAATAATTTTTCGTATAGAAAATTCGTTCTGTTTATAATTAATGTGCATTTGGCTGCAATAAAATATGTTGATGTTTTCTCGTGTGTTATTTTTAATACTAGTGTCATGTATTTTGTAAGAATAATTTGTTTATTGATGATGTAGTTGGGGAAATTATTGTTGACTAATGTTTGATGTTTTAGTTCGCTCAAAAATGTTCTTTGGGAGAAGGAATTTTGATGCGTTCTGTTTAAGACGTTCGTTATTACTACTATTTTATATCTTTCAGGGCATTGGCTATTATAATTAAGCGGTCAAGAGTTCTTACTGGTGGTTTTTTTTTATACAGATAAGTGATAAATTTGTTGGTTTTAGCTCTATATTTATGTCAAGAAATGGGATTTTGGTTTTGTTCATAAATTTCAGCGAGGAGTTATTTTCAAATTTTAATTTTAGGTTTAAGATTTCTTCTATATTTTTTATCAAAACAAAATATCGTCGACGTACCTTGTGTAAATCTCCGGTTTGTTGGTTGTTTAAACACTTTGTTTTTGATATGGGACATGTAAATATTCGAGGAAGTAGGACCCAGTGGGTTTTCCATACTGACTCCGTCATTTTTTATGTACGTGTTGCCTAAAATGGAGTTTGTGTGGTGCTGACGGTGGGTAGTTTCCGAAGAATTGTTGGTTGTATTTTGGGAGGAGGGATAGATGGGTGTTTGCAAACGCAGTTGTTAATTATATTCAATATTTATTCAACTGGGACGTTAGTAAAAATGATTTCAACATCCACCAAAGCTAGAATATTACCTTTGGGATTGATTGCTTTTAATATATGGATTGGTTTCTTTTAATATATGCTTTTAATATATATATATATATATAAGTAAATTAAACCTAGTGAGCCAACAAACCTACCAAGGTTTCACCTAGGCGGATCTTCAGGTAACACTGAGCCAACATTCCCTGAAGATCCGCTTAGGTGAAACATTTTGTTAGGTGATTACTTGTCTCGAGTGTTTTCTTTGGTCTACTTACTGGCTCGGTCTGAATCACTTTGGCTGATGTTCATGTGCTTAGCTCTTTCTTTTTTTACAACCATTTTTTCCTTCCATGTATATATGCGGAGGGTTTTTCAAAACGAGTATATTTATAAGTTCGTGTTTATATATATATATATGTATATATAAATATATCTTCAGAATATTCTCTCGGTGACTGGCGTCTGTATACACTGCTTATATACAAGACGTTAAAATTTCCCTTCTCTGATGCCATGCGCCGATGGCTTAGGGAGTAGAGACTCCGACTGACACCAAATCGGTTGAGTTTCGATCCCGGCCAGAAGCAAGTGGATATGTCTAGCCACACTGATGAGCTGTGATACAGAGAAACGGGCTTGTATGTGGATGACTAATATATATATATATATATATATATATATATATATATATATATGGGGAAAATGAGAGGATAATCCAAAACAATTTATTTAATTGGTATAAAATATTGAATAGATAAAAATAGAGAGCTCAACAGATATTATCCAGAGCAATATGAAATATTGAGAAGAAACCTCAACACATAATTAAACCGTTATAAATCTAGGATGATTGAAAACTATGATTTAAAAAAAATGGGTATGAGAAGAAAGCGTTCAGTATGAGGTTTTATTTAAAAATCGATATGAGCAGTAGATTTTGCTAACAGTTCCTTGAAGCGCCTAGAAATCGCGTCAACTGATTTCACCAGCAACTCTTGTGTTATGGAAAACATAACTTCTTATATTCGGCCTTCAAGTTCTTCTAAAATTATTAATTGTAAAAAGAAATGTGCGAGTGTCTATATTATCCGAAATAATATTTGTTTTTTTTAATAAAAAAACAGATGTATCAATCCCATCTTCACTGATGATGATTAAAATTATAGAAAATTATTACGGTGTTGAATTCAGAATTATCCTTGATGCTCATTGTCAAGGGCATTTACACATGTGAACATAACAAAGATGCTTGAGATTCAAACTCGGTCAATTAAAATGTTGACAAAAATACATTTTCCTCAAAATAAGAATTATAATAGAAAAATCAAGTTTGAAGATCAGGTGTTGTTTAAGATGTTCAGTCCACTACTGTCTGCAGAAAACATTTGATTGATGGTACTACATCCGGACCATAAAATCCAATGAGATTGAGGTTGATATCCGGTCAGCGAGAGTTGAACGGAAGGGATCACGACTGTCATATGCGGGATTAGAAGCCAATCTGCCGCCTATTCAGATACCTGTAAATTGTTATTGATTTTATATTGTATTTAACATTAATAATACATATATATGTGTACATATGTACTTGTCAAGAACTTGTTCAACTTTGTAAACAATGAACTGTTGGATCGCTGCACAATGCTTGTATAGCACTGATTCCTATATGCGCTGGTTTAGCTACCGATTTACATTTATATATAATGGATAGCAGCTCGGATTGAGAAATCGGAGAAGTGAGTTCGAATTCCAGTTGAGTTCATTACATTCACTTACGTGATAATGCCATTGGAAAATGTATGAATCCATCACTTTTCCACATAGCTATGGGGGATTAGCAGGACAGACGGGCTTCTTGGATAGCAAGCAGTCTAGGAGGAGGACAACTCTGAATTCAAAATCCGTGGATGGTCGTTTGATGACATTGTGACATATTATGAATCAGATCTCTGTATTTAACTCGTAAAAAGATTGCAAAAGACTTCAGTACTAGAATTAAATGATGTCTTGGTGGTTTGGCTTTTGGTTCTAAAAGAACTGAGATGCTTGACCCTCATACGTCAAAAACAACAGAAGAGTTATGGTGTGTACACACACATATTCGGCATCCAAACACACGCCTATTTTGCTGTGTCACAGCCCATCAATGCGGCTAGACATCTATTTGCTTCTGACCGGATCGAAACTCGACCGACTTGGTGTTAGTCGGAGTCGCTAACCCCTAAGCCATAGACACATGGAATCAGAAAACAGACATTTTAGCGTGTTATATATAAGCGGTTTATACATACGCTAGTCACCGAAAGAACTCAATTATATATATATATATATATATATATATATATATATATAGGAATACGGAACGAAGAAAATAATTGCAACCTTCAAAACATCATTAATTTAAAACAGTGCTCAATATGAAAATAGAGCAATGAATATTTATTATAAATTATACTTTAGAACATGTACATACTACAATCTACTACAAAATTGTACATTTTGGTTGGATATTGAAAGAACAATGCCTCATCAGGTAGTTAATAATGATGTTACCTGATGAGACATTGTTCTTTCAATATCGAAAGGAATGTACATACATTCGCCTGTAGTTTGTACATGTTCTAAAGAATAATATATATATGTGTGTGTGTGTGTGTGTGGTTTGGTGTGTGACTGTGCACTACCCAAACATTCGGATGAGTTAGTGCGTAAAATACTTTTTTAAAAACAAAATCGAAAGTAAATAGTAACTTCCTAACTCATTGACCTTTACTGCAAGGATCATCATATAAATACATCTTATAAGTTTAAAGTGAAAAATGGTAAAACTGAACACACTTTCACTTGTTTCCAGATGAATATCAAAATAAGTAAACGGCCACACAAACTTACACACGCGCATATATATATATATATATATATATATATATATATATATTTGTGTGTGTGTGGTTAAAGCAGAGAAGTTTATCACTTAAATGAGCAGATTCATGCTGACTTCGAAGTTTCATAAGGACATAATTATTATGTCGACACTTCTCAGGGCCAAAATTTTTATCTGTTCTCGTGTCTTGGTCTTTTTATTTGGTTTAGTTATTGTCATTTAGTCTAACTTTTTTATTGTGTTGACATCTTTATTCTGTTGGTTTAACCTTTTTTACAGTGTTGGTATACATTACAGCTTAAAGGATTTCTTTTTAGGTCATGGTTGAGTGCTTGTGTTCGTGTGTGTATTTGCGTTAGTAAGCTTTATGTGTGAATTTTCCGTTTTGTTATATTATTTTCTGTTTTTGTCGTGATTGGGTGTTTGTATATTTATGTTTTTATTTATGTGAGGTACTTTGTATTTTGTGTTATTTTTATTTGATTTTGCTGTTTTTTGCGTAGCAAAGACGATATTTGTTTGCATGTCTACAATTTCCTATTATTTCGATTCTTTGCTTTAATATGTTACTTTGATTTTTAAAGCTGAATATTGACAAGATCAAAAAAACTAAAAATCAATTAAGCGGACACCTATTCAATATAAATGAATTAAGCGGGCATCTCTTCATGCGTACATTAAAAACAATAAAAAGAAAATCAACCAACCGCAAATAATGCAACATGAAAAGAAATTAACACAAGAAAAGCAATAAAAATCAATTAGTCATCGGCAGACCACCCTTACAAAAAATATCACATTACACCAAGCTCCATTTAAATAAAAAAAACCGGGACACGATAGCAGATCGGAAACTTAGCTTTGACAAGTGACAAAATCATAATATTGTACCCAGGAAACATCGAAGTCGGCATGAACCTGCTTAATTAAATGAAAAACGTCTTTGCAATATGCACGCTATGTTTCTACCCTGAAATCGAGCACTTTACGAAAAAAACCTGCTTGCCAAAAAAATTTATCATTAAAACTACTGAAAAACAAAACTCGTGGCGCTAAAGTTTATCACAACTCAACACTATATATTCATTTATCTGTAAATTCAGATAAAACTTAGTGGGGAAATAGCCATTTTCAACGTCATTTTAAGGCATGAATTCTTCGACTCCTTCTAAACAGAGAATGAAGAAAATTCTAAACCCAGAGATTAGTTCAGGTAAAGGAAAAGGTTGGGATGTCTTGGTTTTCATTGGGTTGGACTAGGGAAAAGATTTAGTAGTAATTCTTCCTTGGTAATAGGAGGTATGTGGCCTGACCCTAGGGTTAGCAGTGATAGGTAATGTGTACGTAACTGCTAGGTCAACTTTTAAAAAAATGTTTGAAATTTTTTTATCGGGACTAATTGGGGAAATAGTATAATTATTTTAATTTACACTTTTCTATGGCGACACATACTTCGTTTGTTAAGGAGTATATTTTGGTCTTGAAATTTTAAAATTTTATTTTTTTTCTGACAAACATTGATTACACTGATCTCTTAAGCTATTATGGGTCCTAGCTTTGCGTATGAGTTCCCATTTCATCTGGGGATCTCAGTTACTTTCTTTTAATCCCAATATTTTCTAAAAACAGCAGTTTGGTATTTTAAACTAGGGTTGGTGAAGGAGTGTCTGTGGGTATAAAGCCGTTGCTTTCAAATTCCCGCGGAAATTCCGATATAAACATTCCGTCTCTCCTGATTTTCCTTAAGGTAGATGGTGGCTCAATAAATCACATTTTCAGGTCTACACTTACCCTCAACTGGACGGTTATTTCTAGATCTACAGTTACAGTTTGGGGGGGGGGGTCATTCGATTTTCGGTATTGAATTACCTACACTTCTTCAAGATTTGGTTATTATGGGAGCTAATAATGTTATGCATGCTATTGGGACACGAGTGACTAATTTTGATAGTTTCCTATTAAATATCTTACTTAGTGGGTTATCTCCATGAGAATGTTTACTTATTAATTAAAGGAAGATCTTCCCAATGTTAATTGTTGATAGTTTACAGAACGGTGGGGGTGGTGGTAAACCATGTAATTTCTTTTCCTATTTCTACTTTTGGCTTTCAATAGTTCCGGATTCTTAGTGGGTGTTAAATACATTAATTTTTCTTCATATACGCTATTCTGAAGAGCCTTATCGTATAATTTTTTATTATTCCTAAAACTTTCTCGGCTAGAGGATAATCGGTTAATTCTAATATTCACGGTTTTCGGTGTTTGCTTTATCATGGCGCTAGCGGGGGTTGGAAATAATATTGATATAGCTAGGGATGGTTAGGAGTTGGTCGACTCGTGATTAGTCTCGAAAGACGTGTCGTTTTTCCGACATGGTATTCAAATGCTACCAGAAATATAAGAAAATGTAGTGTCTAGCGATGTACAATACTTTCAGTGACATGTTTTTTACTAATTTTTGTAAATAAAACATTACTTTTTATGAAAAATCAGCAAGAACTTATTCAAGGTCTTAAAATAATTATACAGTATATTTGTTTCCATCTACTGGCCTGAATAACCGAGAAACCGAAAAAATATGCATCCTTCGGCGTATATATATTCTTTGCTATCACATATATGCCATGTTTGTAAACATATCATCACAAATAGTAGTTTTACGCCACCTGGCATGCATGCACACATTGGTCTGACCTTCTTCCCATGACTTGTAACAGTTCAAATGTAATTTATTTACTTTTTACAAAAAATGCAAAACAGGAAATTATATTGGTGCGGACTTCTCTTTTCAGTTTAATAGCCATAAGAAAACTATCAAAGACAACAACATCAATTTCACTGGACCTACCATGCAGTCACTTACAATTCCAGCTCAAACATTAATCGTAAACTGATGCTGATGTCTAGTCTGGATTGTATCATGGAGATTCCGACCCGCCCACAAAAGTTGGTTGTGTAAATTTGTTATTCCATTTCTTCCAAACGGAACGGTAGTTTATGCTATAAATCATCGGTAAATTTTTTTTTTTCCCGCAGAGTGATCAGAAGGTGAAAAACCCGGCAGACATTGCAAATAATACGGATACAGGAGCTTCTTTTGAATTACCCTCTATGTGGTACTGAGACATGCTTGGGCCACTTAATGTGTACAGATACCTGGATCGCCTCTGACAGACTATAGAATGTGTTCTTCTTGGTCAGGCGTAAAAGAGGATCTCGGTTTACATTTAAAATAGAAAACTTAAAATATTGTACAAAATTGACTAGCCACGTACTGAAATTGAAATCGAAAATTAAAATATAGAAAAGACCCAAACATAACGTAGAGTATAGTGAAAACAGCCAAGCCTTACAACGGTGGCAAAATATGTAGACAGTGTCAGGAAGAAAAGTTAGCGATAATGTTATTCCCAAACAAAAATGAATTATTGAATGAAAGAACAGAAATTATGACTAAGTGTAATCATACCATAAAATACCTATTAGGTTAATATAACCATGAATGAAAACGTTATAATTTCTTCTAATTTTAAAAATTGCGCGTTCAAAAATTTCCCGATACGTGAGCGTTCAAAAATTTCCCGTTACGTGAGCGTTCTTAAAAAACGTTAAAGTCAGTTATTGCAAATCGCCTGAAAACACCACATTGTAGAAACCTAGATCGCATAATAACTCGTTTACAAATGAAGAATATTAAAAAATGAACACTTTATAAAACAACTGTGTACAGATCTTATGACCCCAAAATAAAGTAATTAAGCCATCAATACATATATATTATCTTTACATGGAGCTTTGCGGATTTTACTAATGTGTCCCATATCGAGTGGATACCACGTCCGGGAAACTCCGAATAGTGACAAATGAACTGAACATTTATATTTATTAGTTGTTATTAATGCTCTTTTTATTGCTACTGATCGATTTAATTCCAAAGACTGCATATCTTAAAAGCGTTATCTTCTGAATCCACTAGTCGGCCATTATATGTCGTTTAAACGTGCATTTAAATCTAATGTGGAAGATCCCGAAGAAGCTGAAATCAAAAGGACGTAAATCATAAAATGTAAAAACTTAAATATTCTAATATTACAAGTAGATAAGAATTTAAAATTGAAATTTTAAAAATAAAATTTAAAAAATAAAAAATAAAATTTAAAATCAAAATTTAAATTTAAAAAAGTTTTCCTTGTATTTTTAATAGTTGTAATGTTTTTAATTTTTAATTTTTAATTTTAAATTTAATTTTTTTATCTACGTATAATCTTAGGATATTTAAATATTTAATCTTGTTATTAAAAAGACAGTAACTTAGTTTTATAAGAGTTAATTCCTATAAACATCGAGTGAATTTAAATTCAAATCTATTAAACTGTCAGTTTGAAATATGCACTTGATGATTGCATAACGCATGAAACTCCGGGTCGTTCCATCAATGGAGGACAATATGTATATTTATTAATATATATATAATATAGATCTGTTCATACATTGAGCACTGTTTTATTAACACCTGAGTGATAATACTATCCATGTATGCACCCTCATATGTATATTTATTAATTCACGTCACTATATATGTATATATGGTTTGTTGATCATAAAATGTATTGTTGGTAATTTTAATATAAAATATATTTTTATATCTTTTTAGTGTTGTATTGATTGTCATTTTGTTATAAAAATGTATTGTTGCTCATTTTATTATAGAAAATATACTGTTGATTTACGTTGCGGGGTAATATTTGTCAATAGCTGGAAACCAAAAAAAATGCTACAAAGTAGACTTGGGAACAGCAGCAATTAAGAGGCCTTGCTACCAGTTGTATTTTATCGTCAAACCCAGGAAACGAGATCATTAGTGCAAGTGTTAGAGTCAAGTGATCTTTTCTTTTTATTTAAATTTGAACAATTGTATATTACATATAAATTTTGTCACGAGGTTGCTGAGAGGTAATTAACAAATCTTAATTAGTAATTTCTTCAAAAGTTCCAATTAAACCTAATCGTCATGATCGAAAGCCGTTGTTGACATTAACCTCACTTGATTTTCTATTACTGTCTGCAGAGCAATTCTTTTTACACCCCCGACACAATCATGCAATGTTTTCCAGAAATTTTTCTCTCATTTCTAGCCAGCAAAACATATGACAAGCCCCCGAATGTGTGTTAATTAAATATATCACGGCAAACTCTTCACATACGAAGTTAACTTCGAGTCCTAATCCAAAAACCATCGATCGCATCTGTTATTGATATAAAACCTTCAAGAGACATAATATGAATATATATATATATATATATATATATATATATATATATATATATATATATATATAAACTTTAGTTCATTAAATCTTCTGAAGTCAATTTATTTAAGGAGAATTTTTTTGGCCTTGAGGTAAAATTGTTAATTTTAAAACTAACTATAAATCTTTTGTTGAAAATACAGTACCAAATATTACGAAAAGACTTGGTTCGAGGGTGTCGTCCTGCTAGGTGGAGAACGAGAGTCAACACCAGGCAATGGAACTGGGGCGTTGTTAAAGTGAGAGGGACAATTTCTTTATGCGTTTGCCTCGGAAAATATAGAAAAACGAGTGATCCCCTGCCGTCAAAAATGCCAGCAAAATATTTATATCGATCTGCAGTCTAAATCGACAACACTATATATATTGTTGAATCTAGTATTGTGTATCTTACGTTAAGACATAAGAAAAATAAACAAAATAATCCAAACCCCTGAGCGTGACAGGAGGAAAATATATCATATTACTGTACGAAATGATTATTACAAAAAATAAAATAGTCAGACACTGTTAAAGAGCAAACACGCGGCAAGAACTCTCATAACTGGCAGTAAAGTTTAATGATGGGGAGTAAAGAGAATGAAGTATGACGACGATGCCACGCTATTGTCTTTCTAATGAACTGAGCCGACGCATATATATATATATATATATATATATATATATATATATATATATATATATATATAAACATCGTACTGATGAGCTGTGATACAGCGAACCAGATCTGTCTGCGGATGACTATATAAATATCATCATCATCATTTATCCATCACACCCAGATGGTGAATAGAGCAGCAACTTTTTGTTGCTGTTTCTGTAACAAACTGTTTTCTACGGGGCAGGGTTGTTAGCCCTGCACCCAAGCCACAAACCTGGAGGACCGGTGAACTATTCTTGGTCCTTACGTTTATAGCACCCGGTATTCCCAAATGGTCACCCATTTAAATACTGACCAGGCTCGATATTGCTTAACTTCAGTGAACCAGTGTATTCGGGAACTGGTGTATTCAACACGATATATATATATATATATATATATATATATATAGCAAATAACAAAGAAAAACAAAACATGACATCTCTCTCCAAATACTTTTGGAAATTAAAAGACGAAGATAAAACACCTAAGGTCAAATGGAAAATCCTCAAAAAAGCAAGAACAGCAAAATCTATAAAAGAACCATGCTTCCTCTGCCTTCAAGAAAAAATAGACATCCTTAAATATATAAATAGTAACAAGCTCTTAAATCAGAGACACGAAACCACAGTAAACTGCAAGCACATAGGGACCTAACCCTACAATCACGCTAAGAAATACTAAGAGTTTGATTAGATATTCTTATTATAAAAGATTAAAAATGCTATAGAAAAATAAATCCTTAAAGGAAGGTCTAATACTCACAAAAACATCTAAATAAATAAAACGTAAAATTAAAGAAATAAAAAAGCTCCCAAACTATCACTAAAGCCTACAGCAATAACCCTACTTAACGCAATAACCTTACTTAAATACAAAAATATTCCGTACTGGAAAAATCAAAATTAACAAATGGCTCCCAAACTCGAAAAAGAATCAAGATTCATATATTCAAAATTAAGATTAAATATACTACTTCAGAACAATTATATCATACACAAAAATAAGCTGTAAGCACACGTAAGATCTAACCCTACAATCACAGTAAAAAATACTGAAAATTTGAATAGATATTTTTTATTATAAAAGATAAAAAATGCTATAGAAACAATCGATCTAATAAATCCTTAAAGTAAGATCTAATACCCACAAAAATATCTAAATAAATAAAATATATAAAAAATTAAAAGAAATAAATAGGATTCCAAACGATAATTTATAGAGAAAAGAATATAAAAAATTAAAAGAAAAAACCGATCCTCTAAACTTATAATTAAGATTAAACATACAACTTTATATAAAAAACTGATAAAATGCTAATTTGCATTTACTTCCTAAAAAAATACAAGCTTAGCTTTCTTGAAATAACTTCGCCTGAATACAATAATACTCCAAACTTGAATATAAAATAAAAAATATTTTAAAAAAACTCTATAAAATATAAAAAAATATTCCATACCGAAACAATCAAAATTGGAAAGGAAAAACACCCCACCCCTATCACGTCTATGAAAACCTAGCCACATGATCAAAGTAAATATATGAATTAGGTCCGCTAACAACAGACATCAGTCAATTAAACGATAGCTAACCATAAAACTAACCACTACACACACCGCTCGCTTAGAAATTCTAACCAAAAGATATACCCGACCGATAAAACGTACATTCCAAAAGATGATACCATTAATCAACAATTTCACATTTACACACCAGGTTCTTCAAAAGTCTAACGGTCAAAACGAAAGACACTCTCACTTAATTTTCAATAACCCCAACCAACCCCCACGAGAACAACGAACCAAATATAAACAGAGAATGATTCCAAACTCTTACTTCTCCCGAGGAAGTGTTTGAGTCCAAACACCGAAACAATCATATGATTGTAGAGAAGAGGACATATATAGAAGAAATTATGTACAGGTTCTAAAACATAATATATATATATATATATATATATATATATATAGTCATCCGCAGACAGATCTGTTTCGCTGTATGACAGCTCATCAGTACGGTTAGACATCCGATTGCTTTTACCCAGGATTGAAACCAGACCGAATTGGCGTCAGTCGGCGATTCTACCCCTAAGCTTTGGGCTCTCGGTAGAAGGAGGCAGATGTTTAGCGTATGATGCATCATATGCCAGTAGTTAGAGTGATCTAATTCATTACTGAATGAGCGATGCGTAGATGCTAGAGTAGCTATATATATATATATATATATATATATATATATATAGT